>JAYEPQ010000010.1:40422259-40739759 GCA_036321105.1 Dracaena cambodiana | reverse complement strand
TACTTTAGTAGTATTGGGTTGTTCATACTTTTACCCGCAGTATGATGGGTTGGCGAGAATTTCATTCTCCTATTCCCTTTACTTTAGCAACGTTGGGTTGCTCATGCTTGTACCCCTGCATGATGGGTTAACGAGGATTTCGTTTATACTTATATGCCAAACTTCTTCTCTATTTAGTCATAGAGACGTAGGATTCTTTTCATTTGACACCCCCAGTTGGAGGCACGGAGCTTCGCCCTAGCAGTGAGCCAGTGATTCTTCATTCACTGTATTGAAGATGAGGTTGGATGATTTCATTCCTTTAAGAATAATATTTCGTAAGAACTTTTGACTGATTGGCATGATCATCTGATCAGCATATTGATTGATCAAATGGTATGCTCCTTTTGAGTAGACCGTCTCTAATATAAATAGACTCTCCAATTTCAATTGGAATTTTCTTTTAGTTTATGCGTCATGACTATTGGTCTTTTGACTGCTAAGACCAGGACATATTCTTTGAAAGTTCGTTTTTTCACTTTCTTGTTGAAGGCTCGAGGGATTCATACTTGATAAAACTCTATTTGTTGTTAAGCTTTTAAGTGCTTTTCGTCTAACGCTTCCAATTCTTGTAGTTGTTGGTTGTGTTTTTCTTTAGTGATTATTCTTTGTTGTTAATGCCACCTGAAGAGAAGGAATCTAGGTTTTTAGAGGTAGGACAGACTCACACCCATATACGAAGAAGGGTGTGGCTCTTGTTGTTATTCTTATCATTGTGCGATAAGCCCATAGATGAGCTCCTAATTTCTCATCCCATTCGTGCTTATTTGTAGTGAAAAATACCATAGAGAAAAAGCTTCACTATGGTATTGTTTAGTGCTTCTGTTTGGTCGTTGGCAGCTAGATTGTATGGGGATAAAAACACATTCTGTATTCTAAATTTGTTATAGAATTTTGTGTAGGCACTATTAGTAAATTGAGGACCATTTTTACTGATGATCTATCTAGGAATACCAAAATAATATATTACATGGTGTTTGATAAACTTGACCACATCTGCTATTTTCACTTCTCTTAAAAGGATAGTTTCTGCCCACTTTAAGAAGTAATTAGTTATAACTGGTATGAAGCGATGTCCACAAGAAGATGGAGTGATGGGGCCGATATTATCCATTTCCCCACGTCTCGAATGGCCAAGTAATCGTAGTTGAATGCATGCGCTCTGGAGCTTGATGTATATAATTCGCATACACCTGGTAGGCATGACATTTCTTGGCATATGGCATGGCATTGGCCATCATCGTCGGCCAGTAGAAACCCATTCTTTTTATTCGGTCCCCGAATTTCAGTCCTGGTTGATGAGCACTATAGGCCCCATCGTGTGCTTCTTTGCACTTCTTGTGCTTCTAATCTTCAGGGTACATTTAGATTTGATTGCACCCAGAAAATTCATCCATGAAAGACATCCATTTCCAATTTGCAGGTATTGTCGGTCATGGTATCCATTATTAGAAATGAAAATTTGTCTTTGGAGCGTATCACATTTAGATCTTGAAAGTCGATACAAATTCGAATCTTTCTATTCTTCTTGAGAACAGGAACAATGTTCGCTACCCAATCAGAATGTTTTTCTTCCCGAATGAAGTTAGATTGTACATCATTTTCGTCTTGGATCGGATTGCAGATGTTATATTTGCAGCAAGCTCCCTAAGTAGTACTCCCAGACTGATTTCTGAGTCCCAATCAGAGTTTTTTGCATTTGGCATACCATGTAATCTATATTCGAAGGATCAGCTGTTATGACATATCTCAATCTCATGCCGGTTTTGTGATAATAATCCGATTCTTTCCCTTTGGACAAG
The DNA here is from genome assembly GCA_036321105.1 of Dracaena cambodiana. NCBI lineage: Eukaryota > Viridiplantae > Streptophyta > Magnoliopsida > Asparagales > Asparagaceae > Dracaena > Dracaena cambodiana. The sequence continues at coordinate 40,737,918 of JAYEPQ010000010.1, read as the reverse complement.
AAGAAGCAAAGCAAGTTTTGACGTTCTTTGCCGAAATTTAATCCTGGCTTTAAGATGAAGACATACCCCATTATCTCAATCATCCTAGATGATTTTGGTCCGTAATGATAGAAATGAGGTGCCCCTTGACTCTGTATTACCTTGCAGAGGTACTTTTGGTTGGCGACTTATGCGACTTTGGTGTAATCGCCATCGTGTCTTTCCCTTTGGTGCAGGAAGATTGAGGAGAAAAATATGCTTGTGCCTCTTTCTACAAATCTCCACTAGATGGAGTCCATTATCCTCCATACTTATCCAAACTTGATGACCATCGCTAACTCTGGCTTTATCTTTCTTGAGCTGGTCGATGATGAGCTTAGAGTCATTTAAGTCGCAAACTATTTTATCTTCAGTTATTTGATGAGTTGGAGGCAACAGGTGAATGTTATACCCTACTTCGCTTTTGGGATAAGATTCCGTTACTAAGATGTCGAAGAAGCAAATAATTTCAATGTGAAATGAATGATCCCCACATCAGACGATTGAGGCATTGATAGCTTCATCGTGGATGCTGCTTATATTTGAACAATAATTTCCAGATGGATATGAGCGTCATCCCTAGTAATGTAGGAACGACGGTCATGAGCCTGACATAAAGCTTAGCTTTGCAGTGGGCTCAAACCTAAAGTTGTCATCGCTTAGTTTCGATTCCGAGAAAGTTTAGATAGGAAGCCTCTTTCATGTGTGTTTTATAGACTTCATGACCTTGAAAGTAAGGCTTTTTCTTTTAGCCTTGGATGCAATCCTGAAGATGAGCATCATTTGATGATTTGAACACACTAATGCCAATTTGAGGCTCTTATGTAGAGTAAGACATGCAAGTGTCATGACAAACCTCACATGCAACCTGAGATATGCGTTGTAATGCCCCCATTTTTTAATTGCTTCCCAAAATAGAGTACGCTACTTAATATATACACTAGATAATCCAACAGTTACAGGATTTTGGAATAACCGTAACTACTGCCACAATCAGAAAAATAGATAGCATGTCTGAAACTTAAAGGATTTCATTCATACAGAGAGTTAATTACACAAAAATGGCACACTGCTCTAATATGAACACAAAAGAGTCAAAAGAGAAAGTAGTGTTTAGAAAAAAAATATAAACAAAATATACAAAGGTTCTTCGGAAAGTACTTCATTGCTTACTGTCGCTCGGTCTGATCGATGAAGTACGGATCCTCAGTTAGGACTGGTTTTTCTTCTTCGTCCTCTAAACCTGGGTTCAAAACCTAGGGGGATTAAACCCAGTAAGTAACATAAGAAAATATATATAAACTATCACAGTACTGAAAATAAAAAATATGTGAATAAATTGTGTTCGTGTCAAACGTGTCACACGAATAATGAATAATAGAACACTAAGACTATATATGTCATTTGCAAATAATAGAACACTAACACTAAGACTCATGTATCAAATTGTGCCTCAGTACCACACAGTGCTGCTGCAGTATAAGTCCTCAGCACCTAACAAGAAATGACCAACATGATTCTCATACGATCGGTTCTTATCTATCATGTAGTTTTCCCTAATCCCTATATCAATAATATACGATACACATGAACCAATAAAAATACATGGCTTGTCAAGTCAGACTATGTACAAGTCCTTTTTACAGGAAATATGGATTCAAGGATAAAATTTAAGATCATATATACACGTATCATGAGGATACTTTATTTTATGTAAACAAGATATAATTAACTTGTCATTATGCACCCATGAATGATTATGTCATCGTGTATCTAATATGTTAAAATTATGTTCATTATTCATAATGTTAATAAATATAAATATATTGTCATAATAAATATATGTTAATAAATATAAATATCATAATTTATAATATTAACGAATGATCATGTTATCGTGTGTATTTGTATTAATAAAATATATTGTCACAATTTATAAAGCCCATGCAAATTTGTGCTTATACATGCTGCAGTCATGTCCATACATAGTTTTTGTTATTTGCTGAACATATGGATAAGAGGATAAATATATAATTTGTGTCCATATATAAAGCAGGTAAGAGAAGACTGAGATATTTTTATATGATATTACAGCAAAATATGCATAGTTTCTGGGTCATGGAAAGTAAAAGGTTTTTGAAAGTTAACTGAAATAAATTTTTTTGCCTCATCAAACATTAGAAAAATGCATGCCACATCATACAATTAAAAAAAAACGCATATGCATCCAGAACTAATTTAATAATATTACAGTTGTTGCCCATAATGTATTATGCATGCAAAACATTTTTCCCAATGCAAAACGGTATTTTTCTTTTTCTTTCATTCTTTCTTCTTTTTAATTTTTTTTTTAAAATCGAAAAAATAAACAAATATTACAATATTTATATATCAAAATTGTCTCACTAATCTGGTTCAGTTCTTAATATCAATCAATAGCCCAAAAAGTAAACTAAGCATTTTTGCAAAATAAATTACATACACAAATATAAATTAAATAAAGATCCGAACAAAAAATAGGTTACTTGCCTCGGCTTGATCTCGAATTCTTGGTTCGGTTTATTTTTTTTCTTCTTCTTTCTCTCTCTTTTTTTTTCTTCTTTTTTTTTTCTTTTTCTCTTTTTTTTTTCTCTGTTGCCTGGTTCTAGCCGAGAGACAGAGGAGAAGAGAAGGAGAAGGGAGTGAAGTGGGTGGGGTTTATTTATTTATTTGGCTTTTATTTTCTTCACTTAGCCCTCCCTTCCTTCCTTTGCCACCTAGGCTTCCCGAATTTCTACCCTCTTCTTAATCTTGACAGCGCAGCAAAGCTAACCGCCTTAGGTTATTTCAATTATTTTATTATTATTATTATTATTATTATTATTATTATTATTATTTTTGGTTGCGTATAATGTTCTCCAAATGCTACCAATTTAATACAGGGCGTGGAACTCGACGAGAGGAATACTAGAAAATTGTCATTTATTGTTTCGATGTCCAGAATAAATGAACTAAAATCCAAAGTAATTAGAAGGATAATTTTAATATTATTAAATTAGCAATTTTGGAAGTATTTTTCGAGCACGTAAAGAAAATTCCTAAAAATTCTAAATATTAAAAAATTAATAGTCATGAAAACCGAATATCATTTGGTGTTACGGATTTAAAATTATATCTACCGAAAATTATTTCGATATTCAAAATTGACTTCGGTAGATTTGTTCGTTATAACTGAACTCAAAAGAGGGATACAAATAGCTCGAATTTTTGGAATATTACATGCGTGTATCATGACAAGCCTCACACGGGAGCAGAGACATACTCTTGTCATGTTGAACTCTGTATTGAAACTGATGAGCTCTATGTAAAACATTGAGTTACTTGAGTTACACATCTTCATCTTTTGGATAGATGGCAAGATGAGCGTCTTGCCTGATTGAATAAGAATATTTTTAACCGCAAGGCCATAAAGTTTTAACTAGTTTTTAGCTTAGTTGAACTTACAAAAAAGCTTTTGCCAAGATATATATTTGTTTTGAGGTAGAGCTCTATATTGGTTTGGTTGATTGCCATGCTGTAAACCTGAATCATATGAGGAAGTGGAGAAGCCTTTGGAACTTCATATATCTCATTCATGACCCTCAGTTGAATATTGAATTAGTTCTTGATGTAGTGGAAAGAATCAATCATTTGGTGATTTATTAAGCTCGCATCAGGCTGAAGCATCTTCAGAGGTTGGAATGAGAGCTGTCTATTTTGTTGAACCATCCAGATATTGTTGCAGTTTGTTATATTGGTTGTTACTTAGATGATGGATATAGCCTCATATGGTGGAATCAAATTTGGCGTTGCTTTGGATGATTTTGTTCGTCTTTCTTAGACATGAGATCCTCTTTAAGGTTAGGAAAAAGAGCCTTATTTTCTCAGCTGGATTGGCTTTGATCAATCTTATTATATCAAGCCCTACAACAAAAATAAATTATTTAAGCCACTCTGCATTTGGCTCAAATGTCACTTTTGTTCACTCCTTGTGGCTGAGCTTCATCAGGATTGCATCCTGAAGTTGAGTTTGACTGAAGATTGTTGATCTGCATATTGACTTTGTAATAAATAAGAGCTCTTATAAAATACGAGCATGGGCTCTACCCCTGAGTGGGCCATGCGAAAGCAAAAGCCTTCTTGAAACATGTACATGGGCCTTACCATCTAGGTTGGTCGTCCGAAAGCAAGAGGCTTGGATCATGCAAAATTCCTTGGATTGCAGCAAATGAGAATCATGCACTGAGTGATTTATGCAAGGTTAAGCCATGTGTCTGCTTTGGTTCACATGAGGCTTAACCCCTCATCTGATTTGGTCAAGATTAGGCTGAGCCTTATGCATAATCTGATTCACACTAGGCTGAGCCTCGCATCTGATTGTTTGAGCCTCAAAATAAATGTGAGATTCACAAGTTATGCAGCTTCTTTAAGGATCTTGAGTTCATTGATGAATTCAACTTGAGCTTGGATTAGTCTTTGTCACACGGGCAGTAACATCGTGCACCATAAACTACGAATTTTCATTAGAGAGAATTTGGTAGAGTTTATCAACTGATGTGTATTTTAGATACATTTTCTGATCTCGAAGATAACTGTCCAAAAATTAAGCATCCTTCTCTTTTTCGGACATAGTTGAATTTATATATAATATATGAGTTTGATGTTATGATAATAATTTTTTCCAATTCTCTTGAGTGTTGGATAAATATTACTTATCTAATATAGTTAAGTATGTCCTTCGAACCATATCGCACGAGTTACACGAGGATCGAGTTTTATAACCTGCACAGGAAAGATGGAGCGGGCTCCATTGCGCTCCTCTAGAGTGCGCTTTAAAGACTGTTGCTGTGGAACGTGCGCCTCTACTGTTGTGCTTTGACGAGCTTGCAAAAGACGCACCTCAAAATCTATGTTAAGGACATGCTGTGCTTCATGATCTGCACAGAGAAAATAGAGTGGTAGCATGCATTTTGGGCGTTCATCATCTTAAAAGGATCTTGGAGTCGCATGCCCTGCATGCATGCCTGAGGAAGTGCATTGAGGCACACTGTCTGCTCGAGCACTTGACGGGGCGCATGGATACGCGTACAGAAATGCTTGCACATATACCGTTGCGCTCGGATCTGCGTGCAAGCAGGCGCATGGAATTGGTTTAGTGGGCATGAGGAACTGGTTCCGTTGACGTGCGGAACTAGTTCCGTGCAGGCAAGTGCGGCTGGTTCTGTGCACGCAGCTAGACCTGTTAATCGGGCCGGGTGGCCCGTTGGGCACGCCCGGCCAGGCACGTGCTGGGCACAGCCCGGCACCTCGGCCCGGGCCGAGGCCGGCCGTGCCGGCGGCACGTTCCAACCCGGACGTGCCAAGCCGTGCCTGGCACGTGCCAGGCAAGGCCCGGCACGCTGGGTATTTTTTTTTTAAATTAGCCGTTGGGATGTTTAGGGGCGGTTTTTGCAATTTTTTTTGCAAATAGCCCCCCAACGGCTATTTTTATAGCCGTTGGGGGGTTTCTTGCAAAAACAAATTGCAGATTTCTCCCTCAACGGTCAAAATAGCCGTTGGGGGGGTTTTATAATTTTTTTTTGCAAATTAAAATATTTTCTTTCTCTATAAATACCTTAATATCTCTTCTATTACCATTCATCATTCTTATACACTAAATTCATTCTAAAAAATCTCCTAAAATCTTTAATTCTCAAGAAGTCTCAAGCAAAGCAAGTAGCAAGTTTCAATCAACTGATCAAGAAGTCTCAAGCAAGCAAGTCTCCCAAACAAGATCCAAGCAAGTTTTCTCATTGAAGCAAGGTTTTTTTCGCTATTTCGGTTTCCAGCTTCATCTCTCTAACTAGATATTTCACTCTCTCTCTCAAATAGTTCAGCGGTTAACAGTTATTTATAATTTAAATTTTTTTTGAGAATTTTAATTTGTTTTTTTTGGGATTTTATTAAAATAATCCACACTCGTCTGGCGCTTCTTGCTCTCAAGCCACGGGTTCTTTTATTCCATTTTTAACTGATGAAAAATATCAAAATCTATGTCAACTCTTAGAACAATCTCCTCAAATACCATTTTCTGTATCTCAGGAAGAAACAACTAATACAACCATACCCGAAACACAAACTACCACATCTAATAGGGCTGTTAGATCGGACATATGGAAATATTTTGAAAAATAATAAAAAACAATGTTAGGAAAGCTAAGTGTAAACACTGTCATAAAATTTATTCGTTTCCTATAGGTAGCGGAACGGGTCATCTTAAAAGACACGTAGAAAAAAATCACCCACCAAATGTACCACATCAAACACAAATAAGCACATTTAGTGGATCATTAGGTATACGTAAATATGATCCAATTAACACAAGAGAACATTTAGCAAGATTTATAATACATGACGAACAATCATTTACTTTTTCAGAAAATCGCAAATTTGAAAGATTTTGTAAATCAGCATTTACTGACGAATTTAGAAAAGTCCCACGTTCAACATCTACATCCGACATGTTCAAACTATATAAAGAGCAGAGGGATACTTTAATAGCTATTTTTACTTCTTTAATTTTTAGAGTTGCTATAACTGCAGATTGTTGGGAAGCTAAAAATATGACTCATTATTTATGCGTAACGGCACACTATATAGATCAAGAATGGTGCATACAGAAAAGAATAATAGGGTTTAGGGTATTTGAATTTCCTCACAATGAACATAATTTATCACAAACCATGCTAAGTGTTTTTTCAGCTTTTGGAATAGACAATAAAATAATTACCATTTCTTTGGATAATGCTTCTGAAAATACGGCCGCAATTAGAATTCTTAAAAATTATACAAAACCAATTCTAGATGGAAAATTATTCCACGTTAGGTGTATTTTCCACATACTAAACTTATGCGTTCAAGATGGATTAAAAATAGTAAATGATTCACTAATGAATCTTAGGTATACATTACTTTTTATTAAAGATAGTGGGCCAAAAAGACAAGTATTTAAACAAATATGTAAAAATATGAAAATATCACCTAGAATTGTACATATAGATATTAGAACAAGATGGAATTCTACATATAAAATGTTAAACATAGATATTCAGTATAAAAATGTAATAAATACTTTTAATGAAATGGAGTCACCAATGTATAGTTTAGATAATAATGAATGGCACCAGTTGCATTGCATTTCTAAGTTTTTAGGCAAATTTGAAGATGCATCTAGAGCACTGTCAGGAACTTATTACCCAACTACACACATTGCATTATAATATCTAACCGAAATTACTTCGGTTTTTAATGAATGTAGAAATCACTCTATACTTGAAAGTATTGTTCAACCTATGGAAATTAAATTTAATAAATATTTTAAAGGTTTTCCATACTTATTATATTTTGCAACTGCTATGGATCCCCGTTGCAAGTTAGATGGACTTAAAATATTAATAGATTTATTTTATACAAATATATCGTATGAAAATAATGTGAGGTATTACTTAATGATTGTTGGCAGTGAAAATTTCTAAATTAAATAGAGTTTTCCACAACAGAACGCGGAGCTAACTCCGTAGCTCCGCGTTTGGCTATATTAACCTCGCGTTGAACAAAACGCGGAGATGCTTAATAGCTCCGCGTTAGTTCCACATTCTGGTTCTTTAGCTCCGCGCTTTGATGCGATTAGCTCCGCTTGAGTAGATAACCAGAATCTTAAATTGATTGAGATTATGATTTGGGCTTATCCAAATACTCAAATTGAATCCAATCAGAATTCTAATCAAGACTAAGATATTTAATTGGAATCCTTGATGAATGCGAATTCTAATTAGATAGAAACTCTTGCATTGACCGGGGGATATAAATACCTTCTTGGTAAAACCCTAGGGGTCTTCTTTTCGGCAAGTGAGATCTTTTCCTCTTAGAGAATTCAAGTTACGCATAGAGCCTTGAGTTCGTAAAAGACTAGAGAAGATCGTCTACAGTCGGCCGTCACCTTCAAGAGAGAAGAGTTCGATGTTCGATCGTCCAAAGGAATTACTATAGATCCCATCGCCACAGATCCCACACAATACATTGTAAAAGAGAGAGATTGACATATAAAATCCTCTCGTTTGTTCTTCTTTTTTTCTTGTTCTCTTTTGTTGTAATTTAAGCTAATTCAATGGAAGGAAAGCGAAGAAATTCCGCTACGAACAAACTGACGACCACAGTGGGAGCCATCTCTTTCACTGATTAAGAGATTGTCGCGCAATCGGACGTTGACATGATCGGATCCGAAGTAGACACGCTGGTCGTTGAAATCGACCAGCAGAAGTACGAGGAGTTCCTCTCCTCTGAATCAGGTGACTTGGACGAGACACGACATTATCGTCGCATGTGCTCCAATGCCCGAGCAACGGGTAAAAAGGTGTCCACCGAGAGACGGAGATCCTTGGAGACTGCGGCTATAGGGCCGATGCTCGAACATAAAATCCTAGCAGAGGACGAGCTTCCTACTGCCGAAGAAGACCTGAGAACTAGATTGACCAGAACCCAACTTCGAAATAGGAATCGGAGAATAAGGCGAAAAGCCCTCAAAGCCCGCCTTAGACGCAAGGCTAATGGACGCGAGGCTATGGTCCCTCGCAAACTGGCTCGTGCTAATTGTGAAACAAGTCATTATCGCATTAAACGCGAAGTTACAACTTGCCTTAAAAGCAAGGAAAAGCCAGCGTGTGATTTTCCACGCGAGGCTATTGCTGAGCTTAGCGAGAGACGCGAAGCCAGTAAGATATGCGCTAGTTGCAAAATATCTGACACTCGCGAGAAACGCGAGTATAAAAATTCTTTAAAGCCAGCGTGTGATTTTCCATGCGAGGCTGATACTGAGCCAAGCCAAAAACGCGAGGCTAGTAATACTTGCGAGAAACGCAAGACTTCTGACACTCGCGAGGAACGCGAGTATAAAAATTCTTCAAAGCCAGCGTGTGATTTTCCACGCGAGGCTGATACTGAGCCAAGCGAGAAACGCGAGGCCAGTAATACTTGCGAGAAACGCAAGATCCTCCGCGAGAATCGCGAAGACGATTGGAAAATCATTGTTAATCGTAAGAATCGCGCTAAGCGCGAAGATATGACTTGCGTTAATCGCAAGGGTAAGCCAGCGCGCAAGAATTCCCTTTCACGCGGGGCTATTATTCCAGAAGCTAAACTTCTGAAGACACGCCAAGCCAGCAAGAAACGCAAGGCTAACGTGGCAAAAGGCGGAGCTATTCTTCAGCCCCGCGAGACAAAACGCGAAGCTATTTCTAAGCCTCGCGTAAATCGACCCGACTGCAGAATCAGGACTGATCCTCGCGTCAGTAAATAAGAACTGGACTCCAGTGATCCTAAGAAGCTTCAGTGGGTTTCTAGACCCTCTAAACAGTTGAATGGGCCCCACAGCTCCATGACTAAGGTCACCGATCTCAGGGAGTATCTGTCCAAGAAAAGAGGCATAGAACACGTTCAAGCTGAACTTGTCTGTCACTGCCAGCAGCTTATGACAGCAGTATCCGCTGTGATGGACAACTGTGGCTGCAGCAAGAGCAGGGTATCAGTGTTTGACCGATTAACCGAGTCAGACAAGAACCCTGTTAAGAGGACAAAAACCGCTTCCCTAAAAGAATGGAGAGCTGTAACCTCCAATATGGTGGGAAAATGAAGAAGATTATAGAGACGGATGATGATTCAGAATCGAGTGATGAAGAACCTCATCATATCACTCGACTTAAATCAGGAGCCGTCCTGCCTCGAAACTATAAGAGGCTTATAAGAGGTTCTTATGACGATGACAGCGACAATTCAGCTATAGCTTCACCGCCATCCTCTACGTCATCTCGGCCACAAATGGCAGCATCGCACATGGCAGATAAATCTGATGATATCAATCAGAGATTTGAAGCTCAAGAAAGAATGATTCGAGAGCAACAAAAGACTATTGAAGATCTTAAAGTAATGCTCTCAAAATTTGTTGAGGATAATACTAAAAGGGGCGAAGAAACTCTGAACGAAGAGCAAAAAGAAGAAAAAGCCCACTCGATGCACGAGGACGAAGATAGATTTTCTTTTCATGATCCGCATGGAGAAAAGATAGAAAAATTACAAAGTCAACTCGAAGCTCTGATGCATAAAAAGGAGTTGAAAGATTCAGGGGTCTCAAGACCATATCCGCCTGAATGGGATATGATACCATACCCTCAGAAGTATAAGCCGCTCAAATTAGAGCCATATGACGGGAAGGGATCACCCAGTCAACACATTTATTACTTCTTGTCCCAAGCAGGACATCTGATGGGTAATGACCCGATTATGACCAAAGTATTGCAAGTACTTTGCGAGGGCCTGCTTTTACTTGGTTCATGCAGCTGCCCCCCCAGTACTATTAATACCTGGTTCGATGTTGAGAAATTATTTCTCTCGCGTTTCTTTGAGGATGATACCGAAATTACGGTTCATACCCTCCTTGCAACTAAACAAGGGGAACAAAAAACCGTCAAAGATTTCATAGAAAGGTTCTGAGAGAAGTCTGTGCATTGTAAGCACGGAATGGTCCAGGAAACTCTGGTCGAGACATGTCGACATAATCTTAAAACTAATGTGCTCCTAAAAATGGGGGCCGTAGATATGGAGGGATTTGCTCAAATAGGGAGAGCAGGCCGAAGACTTGATTCGTCGAGTTGAAGAGTCTCGCGGACCCAGAAGCACTGAAAGTAGCAGGCCATACGCCCAAAATAACAATAAAAATAAGGGGAAAGCGGTGATGGCATCAGAAGCTGCTCCACAAAAGACAAATCCTCCTCCAAGCCCAAAGCCCCAAAATCAGAAGGGCACGAGGCAAAGTAGACCTCAGCAGGAAAAGACTTACACTTTCAAAGTGGAACAGACATCTACACTCTTCCATCTCCTCCTGAGGAAGAGGATGTTGAAACTTCCAGAGAATAGGAAGCCAGAGGACGCTGGGAAGACCAACGACCCCAACTATTGCCTGTATCACCGGAACGTTGGACACCCTACTAGGGATTGTTACCTTCTTAAGAACAGAATCCAAGCACTAATAGAAGCTGGAGTTCTGACGCTTAAAGAGGAACAAAAGAGAGTCACCGCCAATATGGCAACTATAGTGGTTGGAACCCATGAGTTCCCCGCAGGGGTGACCCCAATTCCAAAGGGTAAGTTGGTTACGAAGGACCTCGATCCTCATAAGAAAGCTCAAGAAGGACTTGTTCTCGTAACAACCCAGAAGGGGGAAGTTATGTGGGTTCACCCTGACTTACTAGAAGACGAGCAGTGGACTACCACAGGTTAAGGGAAAAAGCGGACCGTTAATACCATTTCTGCATAAATAAGGGAAGAATATATAGCTTCGGGAGCCTTCACAGATTCTGAAGAAGAGCCCGAAACTATGGCCACTCATCAAGATGGGGCAGGCCCTTCCGGTACTCGATCTGGGAAGACATATCTCAAGGACTACACCAGAGTAGATCCGAAAGACATATATGCGAAACTTGCAAAACCGGCGAAGCAGAAAGGACTTCGCTTCCAGAAGAATCCTATTAGAGATGAAGGAGCCAAGGAGACTACCTTCAAATTTGACATAATAGCTCAGCTGGCTAACATCCCAGCACAAGTCACACTATACGAGCTGCTATGATTATCGAAGTCAACTCGTGAGGCGTTAAGAGAGGCCTTGGCAGACTCTGAGTCATTTCTAGCTCAGATTGTCGAGTCGACCATCGAAGAACAGGACTCTTGCCCCCACTGTCATCAAGTGAGGAGGCAAGTTCCGCAAATCATCTTCTCTCCGGAAGACATGCAGGTAAAGAATATAAAGCATAATAGGCCTTTATATTTCACCGGATATGTCGGATCCACCAAGGTGGAACGCATTCAAATCGATCCGGGGTCTGCATTAAGTGTTGTTCCCAGAAGGCTAATGCAGCTATTGGGAATATCTCCTCATCGTTTGACGCCTACAAACACCACTATTTACGGATTCAACGCTAATAACAGCCATTGTAAGATCCGATTGCGGTGCCAAATTGCAGACTTAAGGATGGAGGTCACATGCTACGTTATTGATGCAGATACCTCCTACAATATTTTACTGGGACGGCCTTGGATCCACACTCACATGATAGTCCCGTCGACTCTTCACCAATGCATGAAATATTGCGATGAGGAAGGAGAAGTCCGAACACTAATTGCGGATAAGCAACCATTTAAAGGGCTGGAGAATTACTTCACAGATGCTGCACTTTACAAACCAGCCCATGAAGTCTCCAATGAGGATCCTAGCAAGCCTCAAAAGCCTGACGAAAGCGATAATGAAGCCGATACTGAGTACGAGCTTCCTGAAGAAGACGACGGGGGTGATTATGAAATCAACCCTCACTTAGATTTTAGTTTGAGTCTTGATAATAATGTGGCTGATGTAATAGAGAGTGAATGTGTTATTAATGAAAATATAAAGTTAGTCTACGAGCATGCTGTAGCTACTGAATCTGAACCCTCTTGTACTTCCACTGAAGTGGATGACCTATTCGAACTTGAAGTTCTGGCGGCATACCATTTGCCACTTAGGTCATCCCTCCTCTCTCAGTTTAAAATAGTTAAGGGAAAAGGTCACTACTTCGAAGTGCCTTCTCGACAAGGGACCCAAAAGCCGATCATGTTCGGCAAAATAATTACGTCACCTCAACGAAGACAAAGCAGTGAAAGTGATGAACAAACATCACCTCAATTTTACTTGTATGGACAGAGATCCCGGCAAATGATGGAGAAAATGGGTTATAATTTTACCCAGAAACCGGGATTAAACTTTGGAAAAGGGCGACGGAATCTTGTACCCTCGTTCAGACCGAGAGGAAAGAGCCCGGATTATTATCAAAAGACCCGCAGGGGGTTGGGCTATGTATCTACTCCACCCTCATCACCATTAAAAGATGAACAGAGTACTTCGGCCAAGGAAGATACATCTTCACCCGACCATGATTCGGATATAAGTACCGGTGCTTGGTTTCAATCTTTGATAGCCAATATGGTTTCAGCCGCATTAGAAAGCGATGAGGAACCAATTGATGTTCAAGATGATTCCTGGGCCAAGCATATGGACACTCTCTGGGATGTCCTCTTTGAACAGCATGATCCGCCCACAGAAGACAAGTTGGTACAAGTTAATATGGGAACGGAAGAAAATCTGAAACCCATCTTCATAAGCGACATGCTAACTCCCTTGGAAAAGGAGGAACTTATATCTCTTATCAAAGAGTATATAGATGTGTTCGCATAGAGTTACGAAGACATACCCGGGTTTGACCCTCAAATTGCCACACACCGGTTAAATATTAAAGAAGACGCCAAGCCCATCAAACAACAGCAAAGGCGTTTTCGACAGGAATTGATGGAGGCAATAGTTGCCGAGGTCAACAAGCTTATAAAATCTGGATTCATCCGTGAAGAGCAACATCCTGATTGGGTGGCTAACATAGTGCCGGTTCGTAAGAAGAACGGCAAAATCCGGATATGTATTGATTTTCGAGATCTGAATGCTGCATGTCCTAAGGACGAATTTCTACTCCCCATCACCGATGTGATGATTGACAATACTTGCGGTTACGAGAGGATGTCCTTCATAGATGGCTTCTCAGGTTATAACCAGATCAAAATGCACCCAGATGATGAAATGCACACAGTTTTCAGAACACCGCTGGGGGTATATTGTTATACGGTGATGCCTTTCGGATTGAAGAACGCAGGTGCTACCTACGTTTATGGGGGTGTCCAGCGGAACACCTGCGTTTATGGCGATGAGTGTTATATTCAAAGAACACCTGCGCAAAACAGTGGAGTGCTATGTAGATGACTTAGCAGTCAAAAGCAAGAACAAAGAAGATCATCTTCATAATTTAAGAGTGGTCTTCGATCTTATGCGAAAACATCACTTAAAGATGAATCCCACTAAGTCTTTTATGGGGGTGTCCAGCGGAAAATTCTTTGGGTTCATAATAACTTCAAAAGGAATTTTCCTTGATCCTGAGAAGGTAAAAGCAATCAGTGAAATGCTACCACCCCGCAATCTTAAGGAGTGAAGAGGGTTGCAAAGAAAGTTAGCTTATATCCGGTGCTTCATCTCCAATTTATCAGGGCGATACCAGCCATTCTCCAAACTTATGAAAAAGGGGATGTCTTTCATATGGGATGAGGCATGTCAAAAGGCATTTGATGACCTCAAAGAATACCTTATTAAGCCTCCTGTACTTATGGCACCAGTCCTTGGGCAGCCCTTCCTTATATATGTAAGGGCCATGGATAATGCTTTAGGAACGTTACTTGCTCAATATAATGAGCATGGCCATGAACATGCCCTCTATTATTTAAGCAGAACAATGATCGGGGCCGAACAACGATATACCCCGATTGAAAAGGAATGTTTAGCCCTAGTGTTCGCTGTTCAAAAAATGCGACACTATCTTTCAGGGCAGACAATTCATGTCATATCACAGGTTAACCCCTTGAAGATCCTGATGACAAAACCAGGATCCTTAAATGGCCGATTGGCAAAATTGGCTCTACTACTGTCGCTATATGACATACACTTCGTTCCTCAAAAAGCAATGAAGGGACAGGCAATTGCCGATTTCTTAGCAGACCATCCAATCTGGTCTAAACAGACGTCAGAAATCAACACAGTTAGCAAAGAACAATCATGGCAGATGTTCTTTGATGGTGCTGCCAGACGATCTGCTGCTGGAGTGGGGGTTGTACTAATATCCCCACATAAACATATATTGCCTAACGGTTACTCATTGACAGAACCGTGCACGAATAATGTGGCGGAATATAACGCACTCATTATCGGCTTAAAAATAGCTCTGCAACTGGGGGTGAACCATCTAGAGGCATATAGAGATTCTAAGCTCATCGTCAATCAGGTGACGGGTGAGTATGAAGTCAGACATGAAGCCCTCATCCCCTATCATTAGCTAGCCATCGAACTAGCAGAATACTTCAAGCAATTTTATATATATAACATATCTCGGAATCAGAACGTTTATGCAGATGCTCTTGCCGCATTAGCCGCAACATTGGCAATCCCGCCAGGCGAAGCAAAAAGCATCACTATTGGTAGCAGGGATCTCCTCCACCCAGATACGGTATTCCAAACCAAGAAGGCGTGCCAGACAGGCTTTATTCTGGAACCCTGTGATTGGCGATTTTCGTTTGTGGATTATACTTTACATGGGATATTACCAGAAGATCCAAAGGAAGCCACCTCGATAAAGAGGAAGGCTTAGAGATTTTATTATGACCATAAGCTTCAGACTTTGTATAGAAAGTTAAGGAATGGTCTGCTGCTACGCTGTATATCAAACGCAGAAGCAGAAAATGTGCTGAGAGAAACACATGATGGAGTATGTGGAGCTCATCAGCCCGGTCCAAAACTCGGAGACCGTATAAGAAGGCTGGGATATTACTGGCCGAACATGATTACGGAAGCAATGGCATATGCTAAACAGTGCCATGCATGCCAAATACATGCCAATTTCATCCACCAACCCCCAGAATACTTGCACAATACCGTTACTAGTTGGCCGTTTGCGGCATGGGGAATGGATATTGCGGGGCCTATAACTCCCCCGTCGTCCAGAGGACATCGGTTTATTCTTGCAATAACCGATTATTTCTCAAGATGGGCCAAAGCCGTGCCCATGAGAGAGGTGAAAACGACAAATGTGATTAAATTCATTAAGCATCATGTCATTTACCGTTTTGGCGTCCCCCGAAGAATCATCCATGATAATGGACTGCAATTCGTCAGCGAGAGGTTTTCGAGATTCTGTGATAAATTCAGAATCAAGGACATCGCTTCGACGCCATATAACCCTGCGGCTAATGGGTTAGCTAAAGCTTTCAACAAGACAATTATTAAGCTCCTTCGGAAGTTTGTCTCTTCCAACAAAAGGGACTGGGATGAAAAGCTGGGAGAGTGTTTGTGGGCTTATCGCACCACCATTCGTACTCCGACAAAAACTACCCCGTTCTCCTCGGTTTATGGAAGTGAGGCCGTTTAGCCTCTTGAAATCCAGATACCATCTTTGAGAGTGGCCTTAGCCACAAAGATGACGACAGAAGAGCGTCATCAACAAAGATTGCAAGAACTAGAGGTGTTAGATGAAAAACTTCTCAGGGCTCAACAACAGATTGAGTTGTATCAAGCCCGAATCTCGCGAACGTTCAATAAGAACGTTAAACCAAGGACTTTTAAATAAGGAGACTTGGTTCTGGCTATTAAAAGGCCAATGCTTCTAACCCACAAGACTAAGGGTAAATTTGAATCCAAGTGGGAAGGACCGTTTGTTGTGGAGACAGTGTACTCTAGTAGAGCCTATCGCCTAATGAACCAGGATGGCGATAGGATGATGATGCCGATCAACGGCAAATTTCTGAAGAAATACTATGCCTAAACTAAACCAGAATGATGACAGAGTAACTGTCACATCTGGTGCAGATCACTAAGAGTATAACCCTCCATTTGTTCAAGTTACGCAGATGAGCACTTGGACATCTTCCTCAGGCATGCGCAATTAGGCGCCTCTGCCAAAATTTGATGAATCCTGACCCGATCATCATGGTGTGCCCAGTTCAAGTTATGCATGAGAACCTTGAACCGCCTCCACTTGTTCAAGTTACGCAGATGAGCACTTGAATTTCTTTTGATGAATCCTGACCCGATCATCGTGGTGTGCCCAGTTCAAGTTACACATGAGAGCCTTGGACCGTCTCCACTTGTTCAAGTTACGCAGATGAGCACTTAAACTTCTTTTGATGAATCCTGACCCAATCATCGTGGTGTGCCCAGTTCAAGTTACGCATGAGAACCTTGGACCGCCTCCACTTGTTCAAGTTACGCAGATGAGCACTTGAACTCCTTTTGATGAATCCTGACCCGATCATCGTGGTGTGCCCAATTCAAGTTACGCATGAGAGCCTTGGACCGCCTCCACTTGTTCAAGTTACGCAGATGAGCACTTGAACTTCTTTTGATGAATCCTGACCCGATCATCGTGGTGTGCCCAGTTCAAGTTACGCATGAGAGCCTTGGACCGCCTCCACTTGTTCAAGTTACGCAGATGAGCACTTGAACTTCTTTTGATGAATCCTGACCCGATCATCGTGGTGTGCCCAGTTCAAGTTACGCATGAGAGCCTTGAACCGCCTCCACTTGTTCAAGTTACGCATATGAGCACTTGAACTTCTTTTGATGAATCCTGACCCGATCATCGTGGTGTGCCCAGTTCAAGTTACGTATGAGAGCCTTGGACCGCCTCCACTTGTTCAAGTTACGCAGATGAGCACTTGAACTTTTTTGATGAATCCTAACCAGATCATTTTGGTGTGCCCAGTTCAAGTTACGCTTGAACCACCTCCAATCAAACTTTAGGCATGCGCAA
Organism: Dracaena cambodiana; assembly: GCA_036321105.1. Classification (NCBI taxonomy): domain Eukaryota; kingdom Viridiplantae; phylum Streptophyta; class Magnoliopsida; order Asparagales; family Asparagaceae; genus Dracaena; species Dracaena cambodiana. The sequence goes on along the minus strand of JAYEPQ010000010.1, from coordinate 40,720,426 downwards.
ATGAGCGCCTCTGCCGAAATTTGGTGAATCCTAACCCGATCATCGTGGTGTGCTCAGTTCAAGTTACGCACGAGAGCCTTGGACCGCCTCCACTTGTTCATGAAAGCATTGAATTGCCCAATGCTGTTATAGCAGTGGGAAGAGGAGATCAAGCTCCTCGCCAACCCTATCATACTGGGGGTAAAAGTATGAAATTAACTACCAAATACTGTTAAAAGCAAATGGAAGAGGAAATTAATTCCTCGACAACTCACCATACTGAGGGGAATAGCATGGCTAGCCCAACGCAAACGGCGATTGGTAAAGGCTAATCAAATCCGTTGATAGCTGGGGATTTGCTAAAAATCCCATAAAACCTGTCATGTTAAGTCTTTACCTCTGACAGTATGATTTGGATTATTTGCATCTCCGTTCAAGATACGCAAATGAGCCTTGGACTGCTTTACCTAAACAACTAAATCATTTTGATGATAAGTTATCTATTGTGCAAACAAATTTTGTAGCCAACAGGTAAAAGAATCAAATGATTATCTTTATTTCATCGACAAAAGAATGAGGTTACAAAAATTCTCTCTTTTATTACAAGTCCTTATTACAAAAGAAATGAAGAATAAAAGAATAAAAGAAAACTATGGGTCTCCTAGATGCTTCAACTTATTCATCGCCTCGTCTATTACTCGACGACAAGTTGCTTCTACGGAGTGTTGAGCCTGCCGGAGTAAATCATCGTCATTCATTGAAAGTTGTTGGGTTAGATGCTGACGAGACTCATCCATAGCACGGCTTCTTATTGTCTCCTCCTACTCGACTTGCTCCCGTTGGAGGATCAGCGCTTCCCGTTTCTTAACGGATTCCCCTAATTGAAGCTCATTGGCTACTAAGACCGCCCGAGCTCTAGCAATGGCGTTAAGGATGGCGGCCTGACTCCCCTCAATCTCGGAGTCCACCACCTCCAAACCCCTAAGAATGGACTCCCGACTAGCCTGGAACTCTGCCAACTCTCGAGACCATCCTTCTTCCTGTCGTATCAATTCCTCTCGACACGCCGCTAACTCCATCCGAAGCCGTGCTAACTCTATTTCGGTGATCGCTTCCATGTCCGCTTGACGAACTGTGTTTAGCGTGTTCACCAGATCTTCTAAAGATTTAAAGCGGGCCCGGTAGGGAGCTGCTCGGTCCTGTCCCCCGATTCTTTCAATATTTTCCAAATAGCTGGATAATATCGGACGGCCGAGACTAAAGAAATCTATTCCTTTGGAAATCATCCCGATGCATCTTCTTAGCAACCGCATAAAATCATTAACGCTGTGGTTGAAGAGTTCCTCAAAAGGATCCACGGTGTCTGCATTTAAAGCAGGCAGCGCTAAAAAAGATGTCGCTGAAGGAGGAGCGGTATCCACTGGAATTGAAGAAGAAGAAGCCCGTCCCTGTACCAGGTTCATAATATGCGTGGCCAGTAAAGCCAACGAAGATCTGGCAGAACTAGGAACCCGAGGAGGAGCGTCACTAGTACAAATCACCCGGGCAGTGCCACCAACAGGAGAAGATGAGGGAGTGTTTCCACCGGAAGCTCCTCCGGTGGCAGAAGTAGCTTAAAATGAGAACTTCAAATTTTCCTCATCCCCTACTGGAAGACTTGGAGCTGGAGGAGTTGCAGGTGTCTCAACAGCCATTATGGTAGAAGGCGTTAGTATTGCTGGCTGAGAAGCAGAAGACACACCGACAACTATGGGAAAAGTCTCTTCGGAGCAGATATTTGGTGTTGGAGAAGGCAAACTTGGAGACGGGGTAGCTTCTCTTGCCGCAGCTGTGACAATTAACTCTGTCCTGTCGTCGCTCCCAAGTTCACCAATTGGGGGAACTGAAGAAGGAACATAGGTAGGAGTGGGTGTGAAGTAGTCTGCGTCGAATTCATTTGCAGAACTATCCGAGCCGCCCGCTGAGCCATTTGTACCAGAATAGTCACCCTCTCCTCAGACCCCCCCCTTGGTAGTCGAATGCATTGGCGAGTGGGGCTGACCACCTGCATTTCAGGAAACAAGCAAATGGTGTTACGTATAATGATAAAGTAAGACAATGGACAAGAGATATAGCACGAAGAGCCATACCAGGAAATACAAGTCTAGTTGTCGGACTTGAAGGGGGAGCTGCCGTTGCCTCCAGAAGCATACCCGTCTCACTACCCAGTGGTAGCGCCGCAGGGAGTTCGACAGGTTCTGCCGTCGGAGGAGCCGGAACCTCGGGAGCACTTGGAGCCCCAGCAGGTCCACTCTCCCCTGCCGGCGCTGGAGGTAGAGTTGAAATCAGCAGATCCGAAGCGAACTTGATAGCCCCTTCTTGCGGGGCTACTAGAGTTCCCGGAGCCAACTTCTTCTTCTTTTTGGCAGGCCCTTTCTTTAGGGCACCGCGGCGTTTGAGGGTCGAGCTCCAGGAGAGGATGACGACAGGTTGAGGAGCACCTGCAACATCAGTGTTGTCATCATCATTATTATCATCATCATCAGACTCGCTAACGTCTGAAGGTTCGGCCGCTGCGCCAAGGAATTCATCCATTCCTTTTATTCTGACTCTTGAAGCACCTTGGCGGTTAATGTAGAAAGCCTCAATCTCTTTGCAACAGTTTCGGTTGATGGAGAAGTGGGGCACGTCAGCATTTGCAATGCTGTACCATGTGCAAAAGCTAAGAGTCATGGTCAGTTCTGGCGACTTCTGTGGCAAAATGAACTCAGCTCCGGTTCCACCAGCTGTAAAATAAAACCAACCGCGGGCACCCTCGTACAGATTCCCCTCATAGGAAAAATTCTTGTTCGGATTATCCACATAAAGTTGGGAATATCCAAACTAGCGAGCGAAGCGGCTCGGAGTGTACGGTTCGATAATACACTTGGCATCTTGACGATACACCAGGTGCCCGGGTCGGATGTTAAGAAGCCACCAGATTGCTCCCGAAGATAAGGCAGTGAAGTTATCTGCTCCTGCAATATCCTTCAAGTTCAACCCATATCCACCACTAGGGAAGTCGGGGAAGCACCGTAAGATCTCATAATTTTGGTGATGTCGGAGAGTCTTCCAGATTTTAGACATATAGTGATGCTTCCATGAAGAGCGCTCGTATAACTCCACAAAGTAGGACTTGTCACCAGAGCGGTGTGAAGCAGCACTCATCAGAGACGGGCAGTGCATGACGAGCCACGCCATCAGATAGGTGTAAGGCATCTCCACCCTAGGGTTCAGAGTCTTCACCTGGGCGATTTCTTTAGACTTGCCTTTTCCTTTCCCCTTGCCCTTATCAGCAAGGATGAAGTCATCACAGAGTATTCGCAGTCCATGCTGTAGATTGCACACCATAGGGGGAAGAAGTCCGAAAGGTCGGCCATATGCAAGGAGAACTGCTGGTATACCACAGTCATTGCAATTGCCTCTTTTGGCAATGACGGCACAACACATCTTTTCAACCACAGCATCAAGAACCCAACAATAAGACCTCTATTGGATACTGGGGACTGAACTTGATAGTGGTAACTCTTAAAAGAGGTGCCAGGACCGAATCCACTTTCATTGGATTCAGTAGTATAATACATTAGGCGGATCTTGGCGATGCGCCGATCGATCTCCGTAACATAGACATGAGCATGGCTATGGATAGTTGTTGAACTATCCTTAGAATTCAAATTAGCGAAAAGGTACTCGGCCCATTTTTTGTGGCCGATACCCTGATTAAGCACACCTGCCAGGTCAGCACAGATGCGATAATAGCACATCATCTCCCAGTATGTAGCATAGATGCGCTCGTCCTTCGCCATCAGCATGTTCAACTCTTCGGTAGTGGGGATATACTTTTCGTATGGGACTTCGCCCATTGAAAGCCCAGATACCTCAAACATCTCGTGGAGAGAGAACCCTAGCTCACCCACTGGCGTAAATAGGGTGCAGGTCTCGGGGTTGTACATCTCCAAAAAGCCGAAGAAATGATAAGCACTCTGAGGGAACCCAAATTGAACATTTCTGATGGCCTTGTATAAACCAATCTCCTTCAGAATGGGTTCATGAGAGTCCAACATATATTGAACAAGGTGGGCCCACCACATGTTGCCTGATGAATAAACCCAGCCAGGCATTCTGAAGTCACTAGCCGGGTATTGGCCTTCTTTCGCCAGGAACTCACTCAGGAAAATTCGTGCACGGATCGGAACCTCTCCTACTGGATGTTGCTTGCCAAATCTGCCTGGAAGCAAACCAGTAATACATCTGGTAGGGCCATCTTGATAAGCCCCATGTGTGCCCAATTTACCCATTGGGACGCCGTCCTGTTCTTGAGTTAACCCCCACTCTAATTCACGATGCATCGCCAGCCTCTGAAGATAAATCAGGGGATAGCCACGCTCCATTCTAGGCAGAAACATTAAAGCTTCGCCAGAATTATAGAGCCACTTACTCTCCTCTTCAAAGAGGATCTGGTCTGATTGCTCCATTATATCTCCGAAGAGAAATGCGGGCTTCTCTAGCGCTTCTCTGTTCATGGTTTCAAAGGCCGCATCAATTATAATTTTCTGTGCAGTAGTGGGATGATATTTGATCAACTTCTCCATGCGTTCGCTCGAATCTGGTTTGCACGCGGCTGGAATGGTGGTGAAGCGAAATTGAGCTGAAGGATCCGAACCCCCAGCAAAACCAAAGTAGTGCTTATGGGGAAGAGCTTCCGCCGAATACCTTACTGCAAAAGGAAAAATCAAAGTTAGAAAAGTTTCTATAAAACAGAAAATTTTTCTAAGTATGGAAACGCGAAGCTAAAAATTAGACCACGCGAAGCTAAAAATTAGACCGCTCGAAGCTAAAAGTAACTCCGCGCGAAGCTAAAAATTAGACCGCAGAAATCCAAATAGCCTCGCGTTTTAACGCGACTGCTAAATCAAATAGCCTCGCGTTTTAACGTGACTGCTAAATCAAATAGCCTAGCGTTTTAAAGCGACTGCTACTCAAAATAGCCTCGCGTTTTAACACGACTGCTACTCAAAATAGTCTCGCGTTTTAACGCGACTGCTACTTAAAATAGCCTCGCGTTTCAACGCGACTGCTAATCAAATAGCCCCGCGCCTCAAAACGCGAGGATGATGCGATAGCTTCGCTTAAGAAGAAAACCAGAGGTTTTTCTTTTTCTCCAAACCATACGGCCGGAGTACGGCGATCTCGCCGGTGATCGATCGGTTAGAACCAAGCCAAATCACTCTAAAAATATTTTAAATAGAGAGATTCTTACCCCCAATAGGCGAAGCGTGGGCTGGTCCGCCGCTGCCGCCACTACTTGCGCCAGTCGCCGACGATGGGGCTGCGCGAGAAGAAGCACGAGTCTTGGGCGCCATTGCTTGCAGAAAAACTTGAGGAAAATCGACGGGAAATCGGGAGAAACTCGGTCGGAAAAAAGCTCGGGTCGCCTGAACTCTGATCGCCTGAATCTCCAAGTCTCTGGAAAGTTCTCAAATGAAGTAAGAAAGAAGAGGAATAGAGATTCCATTTAAATGAAAGAAACCGCCTCTTGGAATTCGGCGCTTGTTTCGGAGAAGAAAACTGACCAGTTACTCTCCAAACCACGAAGCTATTAGCTTCGCATGATGATGGAAAACGCGAAGTTATTTCCGCGCAACTATGAAAAACGCGAGGCTAATTTGATATTTTAGCTACGCGTTTTCTATGAATAACTTGGATTTTTGGCAAGTGTAATTAGGCACTTCCATCTAAGTTAAAATGATCTTTACCCGATCATCTTGGTATTAATAATCTAAGTTACGCAAATGAGCCATAGATTATTTTACGAAAATTATAAACCATCTGTTTGTTGAGCAAGCAAGATTCTTGAAGCCGACAGATAGAGAGGAAAATATTTGCCTTTATTTCATAAAAAAAAATTACAAAAGAAGAGGGAGTTATAACTCTCCCAAAAGCTCCTACATCGACTTATCAATAACCTAATGGTGAGACTCCTCCACGGGATGTTGAAGTTCAATTCCAGGGTTCACATACAGGAGATCTCTTCTGCAAATGTCAACTATGATCTGTTTAAAGTTCTTAGTGGATTATCTGAAGATACTGCTACAAGAATCTAATGAAGATGCACAAGTTGGATTCGACATGCTACAAGCCCTTAGATGATCATCTCTATCGCTTTGGAAAGCAACAGAGATTGTCATCTAACAGAAATGGTCCTCAAGAAAACTTAATGGGCTGCCGCAGAGTTCTTGTAACTCCTTCAAGAGTTTACCTTAGAAACCAGAGCTTGAAACCTGCAACTATGATGTAAAGCATGTGCTTCTGACTTCCTTAGAGTTACTTTTGCTGATGAAGATCGGTGCACGGCTAGCCTTTGAAGATATATCAGGGAAAAGCTACACTCCTCGCTGGCCAGAGATATCAGCAAGTCATCAGACTGAATCTGGTTCACTGCAAAAGAAGAATCAGAAGTTCGACAGAATTTGGAAAATCTTCTAAGTATGAAAACGCGGAGCTAAGGATAACTCCGCGTACAGCTGAAGAAATAGCCCCGCGTTTCAAGCGCGAGGATGACGCGATAACTTCGCGTAGAGAAAGATTAGAGTTCCTCTCTGATTTCTCCTTCTCCTTCAAGCCATACGGCCGGAGAACGGTGGTCTCGCCGGTGAAATAAATAATTGGCCAAGTTAAAACCGAGCCAAAAATGGTTCTAAAAAAAAAAGACCAAAAGTTAAGGTTTTTACCTTCAAAAGACACAGCATGAACTGGTTCGCCGTTGTGTCTACTTCCACGGCCGCTGCCATCGCCGCTAACGCCGGCCAACGTGCATGAAGTCGTACTCTTCTGGAGGAACATCCTAAACGGAGAATTGAGGAAAGATCAGTCGAAGATTGTTCGTCGACATGAGTCACTCGATTGCCGGAGCTCCGAATTCTTCAGACTATTCCAGTGAAGAAGAAGATGAGTCAAAGACTCTATTTAAATAGATGATCCGCCGCTTGGTATTCGGCACAGAAGTTCAGGGTAATTAATGAAGCAATTACTCGTTTTACTGAAATGCGAAGCTAATTAGCTCCGCGTAAGTGAACAAAAACGCGAGATAAACTTGGTATTTTAACTCTGCATTTAAAGATCCAAAGTATTTCAAAATTTGCTAAAGTTCTAAACTATTTTGAAAACTTTGGAGGGGATTCTGTTGGCAGTGAAAATTTCTAAATTAAATAGAGTTTTCCACAACAGAACGCGGAGCTAACTCCGTAGCTCCGCATTTGGCTATATTAGCCTCGCGTTGAACAAAACGCGGAGATGCTTTCCGCATTCTGGTTCTTTAGCTCCACGCTTTGATGCGATTAGCTCCGCGTGAGCAGATAACCAGAATCTCAAATTGATTGAGATTATGATTTGGGCTTATCCAAATACTCAAATTGAATCCAATCAAAATTCTAATCAAAACTAAGATATTTGATTGGAATCCTTGATGAATGCGAATTCTATTTAGATAGAAACTCTTGCATTGACCGGGGGATATAAATACCTTCTTGGTGAAACCCTAGGGGTCTTCTTTTCGGCAATTGAGATCTTTTCCTCTTAGAGAATTCAAGTTACGCATAGAGCCTTGAGTTCGTGAAAGACCAGATAAGATCGTCTACAGTCGCCGCCACCTTCGAGAGAGAAGAGTTCGACATTCGATCGTCCAAAGGAACTACTATAGATCCCATCGCCACAGATCCCACACAATACATTGTAAAAGAGAGAGATTGACATATAAAATCCTCTCGTTTGTTCTTCTTTTTTTCTTGTTCTCTTTCGTTGTAATTTAAGCTAATTCAATGGAAGGAAAGCGAAGAAATTTCACTGCGAACAATGATATTAAAACATGTTTAGATATTATGTATAAAACTTATGAAGATATGTATGGTGTGCCAACACAAACTACAAAAAAACCATCTATTAGGGAAATTCGTAATCCAATAATATCATCTCTATTTCACAGAAAAAAGCCAAGACAAACTAGTACATATTTTAATGAATTATATTATTATTTAGAGAGAGCTAATTATGAAGATAACGCATCTCGTGAAAAGTATGAATCCTTTGATATTTTGGCATGGTGGAAATCACAGGAAAAAACATATCCCGTGCTTTCCAATATGGCCCGTGATCTACTAACTCCTCCAGTGTCTACTGTAGCATCGGAGTCTGCTTTTAGCGTAGGTGGTAGAGTGCTCACGGACTTGAGAACCTCAATGGTGTCGGACACATTGGAGATGTGTGTCTGCTTGAAGGATTGGTACGACGCAGAAGACAGGGAACAGACTTGACTAATGAAGATGTACTAGAGACCTTAGGCTTACCAGAAGAAAATGAAGTTTGATTAAAAGTATTTAAATTTGTAAGGATATTCATGTATTTTCAATATTTTTTTAATTTTTAACTTATAAATCTCTTAGAAAATATATTAAGAACAAGTTGAGGGTGACGGTTAGGGTCCTCTCCCCTCTCTTCGGGCTTTGTATAATTTCTAAAGAGATTTATAGAGTAATTACATAAATGTAATGAGATTATATATAATATAACATTTGTTTTTATCTTAAATCTCCGCTTTTTTTTTCTTTTTTTTTGTTTTTTAAAAAAACCCGGGCCGGCCCGGCCCGAGCACGGCACGGGCCTGCCGTGCCGTGCCAGCGGGTCGAGCCCGGGCCGGGCATATGCCCTGGCCGGGCCGGGCACGGCCCAATTAACACCACTACACGCAGCCAGTTTCGCATGTGTAAGCATAGGGGCGCGCACGGCCTATTCCGTGCACGGTCGCATGGGCGCACGCTCGATTCCGCGAGATTGCGAGATCACATGCGGAGAAACGCGTTCCAGTTTGCAGGCAATATAAAAACAACTTAGATAATATTAAAAAAAAATGATAGGTAAATCCCTAGCTTCACTAACTGAAGATATCCCAAAATTAAAAAATCTTATGTCCCTAACTTTAAAACTATATTCCACAAATCAATAATTAAACATTTAACTTTTAATAGAGATGACATCAAAAAGATAAGATTTGAAAACTGACTCAGTAGGAGATCTCAGATTAAATCATTAGTTTTGCCAATTATCAACTGCATCTTTGTGAGTTGCTTTTCCGTGCCAAATAATAGAAGGAATTACTGTAAAGTAGAAGTTAAGGAGGTAAAGGAGGTAAGGGGACACATATTGTAGAACAATATTTAAAATGGCGATAATGGTAAGGTAACGTTTTGCCTCTGTTAGGTTATGTCGCATATAGCGTAACGCATAATGTAGGTTATGCAATTTCATATTTATTTAATAAAAATAAATATAAAACTATATAAATAATTTTTATAAATTGAAAAATAAATTTAAAATATTTAAGAAAAAAAATATAAAATTATTTTGTAATATATAATTTATTTTAATTTTTTATTAAGTTTTACAATAATTTTTACATTTATCTTGATAAATTATATTAAATTTGCAACCGTATTTCCACTTATCATTGAAACAAGAAAATAAGATTCTAATTTTTTTTATTTCAATTTCAGTTATTATCATTATTGTAATTTATAGTTTGTAATGTCCAATTTATCTTATTTGTAATTGTTGATTTCAATTCAATTAAAAATTCATTAGAATCAACAAGTAAGATATTTTAGCAACTGGAGAGAAATTACAATAAGCGAATAAGAAAACAATCGCAAATTAATAAGTTAGCAATTTCACAAGCAATCAAACAAGCAAATAACTAATCAAGTAAGAAAATTACAGTAATTCACTAGTAATCAAAATAATAATTAACAACAATATAGAAATTACTAAAAAATATAATTGTAAATAAAGTAGTATAATGTAATTTAACTTACGTAATATAACGTAAAATAACATAAAAACGTACAGTTACGGTGCATCGAGTTATTTCCAGTTGTTATGTAGCATTGAGATTTCGTTAAGTTACGTAACGCAATATAACGGGTTTCATAACATGTTATTCTTAACATTGTTGTAGAATGATTTCATATTTCTTTGAAAAAGATAAGGAAATAGGAAAAATAAGCCTTTTTTATCCTATGGGTTTTGGACAGAAGAAAAATTGAGAAGCAAAACTATCATATAAGACTGAGTTGCTCAACAGATAGGAAAGTAACTTTAAAAATACTTCTGAACCAAATAAACAAACAAAATAGTGAAAGTTAGTTACTTTTCCTATTTCCTATGCCACTTCATGTCAAACAAACTTCACCTTAATTAAGGAGGGGTAATTTGATCTTATTATATTGTGTTTCAGTATGTTTATACAAATAATATATATTATTACCAGTTGGAGAATATACACAATTATAATAAGTTGAAATATAGAAGAAATTTCTCTTTTGAGGTGCGGTATGAAAGTAAATTTCCTCATTAGAAACAAGACTAATTGAGAAACATGAAGGATGAAATTAGTGAGATTAGTGAAGCTAAGAAACATGAATAAGCTGCCAAAGCTAAGAAAAATGAAGGCGCCTGTAACTTCAATAAAGAACATACCATAGGGTTATGGAGATTAGTGATGCATAAATATGGAGGATGATTAGTTAAAATGAGATGAGAGTAGGAATAATGAAGAGAGAATAATTAAGGTGAGAGTTTCTTCACCGTCGACCACTCACCGAGTCCGGCGGACATGGACTTCGGATGGGGATGGTTGGGGAGAGGACGGGGAAGAGATGACTAACAAGAGTGATGAGGATGCGAACCCAAAACATAGAAGAAACAGCTGGTCCGAGGTGGTAAGGGGGCTCACTGCAGCAGGGGGAGGACAAGGGGCATTCCAAAACCTCCATCCTGTACTCAACGGCGGCCCCTATGTCGGCGGTCCAGCCAGTCATAGAATGGAACATCACTTACTGTGGGGAAGAGGTGATCGCCATGCTGCTGGTGGCAGCCAGAGAAAGTGAAGGGCCAGAGAGGCAGAAGCCATGAAAGATGAATGAAGGACACTGGACAACGGTCGGATAAAAGAAACACTATCAAGAAGGAGAAGATGGTTATATCAAGGTTGGGCGAAGGAGGAGACAGCACAGTCCAACCGCACGGTTAGCAAAAAACACTGCAACTCACGAAGATATGGGAAAAAAATCAGGATTTGTCATCATGGTTTCGAAATCTGTCTGGACTGTCAGTCCGGATAATGGTGCCGAAAAGTCGACCATTGCCCAGTGGATGACAATGCCGGCCATTGGATGACAATGCCGAACATGGAACATTTGGTTGCTTCACGATTCAATATAGTGGTATTTTTCATTTTCAAAGCCTAGTGCCTTATTTTTTTGCTACTCAGATCTCCCCTTGGGCCTCTAATCTCCCACGCAAGGAGGTCACCATGACATTCATTGCGAACTGTCACTTTGTACTCGTAAGTAACATTCATCTTTTTAAAAATACTAGGGTCAAATCAAGACTTGAGCTTATTTAGTGAATTTTTTTGTCATTATTAGGTCACACTTACTTCACTTCATCCCATCCCTAACATTGCATTGAATTGACAACGCTATCGTGATTCACTTGCTCAAGGATGGGAGGTACCATATTTACATCGGATCGAACAATTCAAGGAGATTGTGCCACCTTCGGTAGCGGCACAGAATATTATTGACTTGTAATCAAAGTTGGCGGCATATTTATAAGTTCTATTTTGTGTAATTTTGTGTATATATAAGTTGTACTAATGCATGTAATTTTGTATGTATATAAGTTTTATTTTTTTTTTAAATAGTAAAGTTTTTTGTACAGAAATGTTCATGAAGCTGAACAAGTTTGGATAAAATGTAATTAAGTCAATTTGAGTTGTTTAATCACAAGCTTGGATAAATGTAATTAAGTCAATTTGAGTTGTTTAATCACAAGCTTGGATAAATGTAATTAACTCAAACTCCAAATTGTTAATCTTTCTGAATTTATAAAAACAGTTTCCAAAAGTGATGGAAGCGGTTGGCCTCGCCTACACAGTTTGGTTCAGCTATGGGTATCTTATCTTCAAGGTGATCTTTCGAATTCTTCCTCAACTATTTTTAGATATTTATGTTAAGGTTCCGATTAATAATTCGGTTGTACACTGCAGGAAAATAGGGAAGAATTGTTTGCAAAAATTGAAGATATCAAGAAACAGATAATTGGGACAAGTGATGGTTGATGTGCAAGGTGAGAAGTTATGGGCTTTTTTGTTTCACGCATAGTATAGAACTGACGGTAGTTATTTTTATCTAGTTAAGTTTAATGGTATTGTACTTTCATAACAGTTATATGGACGAGAAACGCGAACCGCACTATTGGATTATGTGTTCGTGTCAATTTAACTTTTCAAGAACACACACCTCAAATTTTGCTTCTTTTGATTACAATTGTTCAGTCTGATGGGGAAACGCTAGGTAAAGGGTATATGCAGGAGTTGGGTGGGTTATGTTAAGGCCGTCTCATCAATAGGAGGAACAACTTGTGAGCAAAGTATCCTCCCTTGTTTATCATGATGGCACATATCCAATGATTCTCAGCATCAACCCATCGGATTATATTTGTTCTATGCCTTCTGTGAACAAAGATTGTACTATTGCTTCTCAGGAAAATGTACTTGGGTCGATGATAGGTTCTATATACCCGCATTATGCCAACTCTCATCGTTGAGCATAACATGTAAGATGCCTACATAGGAGGGAAATTAAGTTCATGTAAGAGAGAAGGTTGAGTTTAACAACTTGATTACCATCCATGTCTTTTGCAAAAAAGTCATTATAAAGATGCTCGCTGAATTGGATCCCAACTTTCCCTCTGGTTCTATCTTAATGCGCTAACCAAGGAAAATTCCCAACTCTCCCATGAATTTGATCATGTGTGATTTGAGATTCCAAAACTTTTATATTTCTGCATGAACTATCCATTTATATTTGATATCTTAATCTAATTCTGAATATATATGCTCCTCTAAGTTGTCGCATTCATAGTTACTATATTGGAAATTATAATGCTATAAAGAACTAGAACAATATTGGATGCTATATTGTTGTATGTAAATATATATTACTATAAATATACATGGCATGCTATATAGATTTGAAATTGATAAAACGTACTAAGTTTGCTAATATAATTTAGTTCGTCTGGGCTTTTTTTTTTTTCTCTCTCCTTTTAGTAGGTTGGGAACAATGCAACATACTGAGTGTGATAATATAGTTAAACAATGATTTCTCTTTAACGTTTTTCTACACTTAGAGTATCTATCTTTTTAACTTCTTTAAAATCAGATTTTATAAGTTTTAAAGTTTATTTGTCCTTTTATTAAGTGGGCACAAAATATTTTATTCATCGAGTCTGAGTAAAATGCTTTTAATTAGGGATGAGAATGGATAGATCTAAGGACCAGCTCCTGGCTATCCTGTTAAAAGTTTTGAATTAAAAATATAAATATTTTTAATATTTTTATTCAAAATTTGTATAAGACAGGCCAATTGCTAGTTCTTGAACCCATTCATTCGCTCAAAACTTTTAACAGGATAGCTAGGAACTAGTCCTTGGATCCATCAATTCTCATCTCTATTTTTGTTTCCCAGTTTTCAATCCTTCTTTCACATCATGAGTCTCAGTAAAATGCTTTCCATCTAAATCCATACATCCTGCTATTTCATTGAAATATGTATTAGATTAAAATTAGCCCACTTATTAACAGATACATTTTGTATCCAGAAGCTGACATAAGAATTTATAGAAATCAAATTAGACACAAAATTCTTGATTTCTGATGAATTTTTTTTTTTGCTGATGTTGTTAAAAATTGTGCCCATTACTACATCTATGGGCACTTACGAAAAATATGATCTCTGAATTCTTCGTTCTTAGTGCATAATGCACAAATCGAATCATGAGAAACTACACCTTTTATGGAAAATCTCCTTCGTATGAAGTATATCTAAAAATACCAGTCAAATTAAAATTTTAACCTTAAGAGGAATCGATAATTTCCAGATATAAATAAGGATAAGATTAGATGCCAAAGACTAGTTATTTGCTTGTCCTATTCCAAATTTTGAACTAATGTTGTTTTTATATGGTTCTGACACTGTTTGTAAGCTATTTTGACACTGTTTTCGTGCTGTTTTGATGTTGTTTTCATGCAAATTTCATGCTGTTTTCATGTAGTTACGATGCTATTTTCATGCTATTTTCAGTTAGTTTGAACGTTGTTTTTAAGTTGTTCCGATACTGTTTTCATGTTATTTCGACATTACTTTCATGTTGTTTTCACGCGGCTTGAATTATGATTTCATGCAGCTTGAAGTTGTTTTTATACGGGTCCAATGCTGCTTTCACATTGTTTTTTACGACACTGCTTTCACGTCGTTTTAATGTGGCTTGTATGTCATTTTCACGTGGATCCGACATGCTATTGTGAAATTATTTTCATGCTGTTTTCACGCACTTATGATGCTATTTTCACGGGGTTTGAATGTTGTTTTCCTTGCATTGGCAATGGCATGGATTCCTTCCAAAATGAAGCTAATACCGCTATGGCTTTCTGTTCCACTTCTTTATCTCCTCGAATACGTAGAAGTCTTGCACTGTGTCTTGATGAACTCTCTTTTTTTATGCTTCTCTGTTGGATTTATATTTCGCATTTGTTGAGTATCCAGATGTGATCGAAAATCATAAAGAGTTTTAGTCCAGTTTGACTTAGATCAGCTAATGGTATTCTAATTGGATTGGTACACTAGTTAGATGAGTATACTGTTATTCTAATATGATTAGAATAGTAACACTATATATACATCTCTTGTATGTGATATGAGAGAGGTGGACAATAAATGAGAAAGATGACTTTCATAGAGATAGAGAGATAGAGAGATATTTGGATATTTTTTTATAAGTTTTTTCTCATAATGAATATCTCTCGTTGTTCTCGTCGACATAGGTCGAATCTAACCGGTCGAACCACATTAATTCTCTTGCGTTCTTCTTATATTTATGGCTTTACTATCTCATTGATCTTGATGTTATGATCTCGTCGTATTTGCGAGATATGATGGAGGTTCTCGATAAGTGGTATCAAAGCCGGAGTTTATGAATATGTAATCGAGACCACGAGATAGCGTATCAGATGTCCAGGCATCAAGGGCAAATACAAGAAGAAGAGGAAGTAAAGAAGAAGAGGAAGAAAAAGAGCCAATCGGGTGCAATTGGTGACGTGCACGACCGCATGCTTTGAAGGTGCACACCGAATGCAGTGGTTAAGAGTTGAGATGGATTCTGAGGTGCAGATCAACGACTGTGGTTGATCAGAGCATGGATCGAAAAATTAATGTTCGATTAATGTGATCTAGGAGTCAAATCATATATTTTTCAGCATTCTGAACGCAGTAATGGATGCAGATTGGGCAAAATCTACTATTTGGAGTAGATTTTGTGCAGACCAACAGTGATCAATAATGATCGAGGGGTCGATATTGACCGAGATGATCAATGGTCGATGGTTGGTTGATTGTAGGATGAAGGTAAAGTGTGGTACTTCAGGTGATGAATATGGTTACTTCGTGACACGATGAAGCACATGATAATGTATAATTGTTTATGTCTCTGGAGTTGGTCATAGGTTTTTGGATCAAGATGGAATATGGTGTAACGATCATTTTTATGTGGTGCACAACATGATAAATAATTGTGAGTACTCAAGTGGTCCATGTGTTTTGACCAAGGTAAAGCATGGTGTAGCGATTATGAGCGCTTGGTGAAAAGCATGTTGTAATAATCGTGAGTATTCAAGAGAGTACGATTTAGTGATCATGAGTGTTTGGAGAAGAGTATGATTTAGTGATCATGAGTGCTCAGGTATAGAGACGGTAATGATTATGCAAGTTGTTTCCTGTAGGTAGAGTATGATGATCATGCGATGAATGTTTGCAAAGTAGATGCGAGAATAACAAAGTTTTTCCAAGTTGCATAGCTCATCGGATACAAGCCAAAGTGGATATTGTTGGGTTTGTTTCTCACATCCGTTGAGTACCTAGATGTGATCGAGGATCACAAAGAGTTTTAGTTCAGTTTAACTTGGATCAGCTGATGGTATTTTAATTGGATTGGAACTTCAATTAGATAATAATAGTACTATTCTAATATGATTATGATAATAACACTATATATACATCTCTTGTATGTAATATGAGAGAAGTGAACAATAAATGAGAGAGATGACTTTTATAGAGATGAGAGAGGTCGAGAGATACTTGGATCTCTTTTTATAAGTTTTTCCTCATAATGAATCTCTCATTGTTCTCGTAGACGTAGGTCGAATCTGACCAGCCGAACCATGTTAATTCTCTTGTGTTCTTCTTGTATTTATTGCTTTACTATCTCATTGATCTTGATGTTGTGATCTCGTTGTACTTCCGAGATCGGATGGAGGTTTTGATCCCAACATTCTCCCTCCTCCATTACAATTATCCGATGATCCTCTCCTTACCGTCCATGCTTTATCATCTCGGTGTTTCCCTGCGTTTGTATTAACCCTCCCTTATTTCCTTTGTTATTGTCCTCCTATTCTTGTTCGGATATGAAATCAAGCGCCTCTGTGCGCATTAATTCTTCCTCCTTCGTTTAATTTTTAATTTTTATTTTTTGCTTTTCCTTCCTCTGTCTTTTCTATTATTGATATCATGCCATTTATTTTGTCTTGCACTACTCTTTCCATAGCGCGGTCTGCTGTGCCTGAAATTAGTTGTGATATCTACCGACGATATTTTTCCCTTCCAACTGAATTTTTTGCCAAATATCTCCTGTTGTGGTTTGTTTTTGGCCCATCAGCAGCCCATCTTCTCTTTTATTGTGGCCCATCCCCAAGCCCATGTCCTCAACACTTGTTTTTAATTCCCCCTCCATTCTTTTTCCCATTCTCCGGCCCATTATTTCCATTTCTCCCTCCCCGCCATCATCAAATCTCGACACTATTAGTCGGTTGTGCGGCTTTTCTCCTTTCCCGATATTTTCGGTGGTGTTTAATTAGGGATAGTAACGAAGGGGTCTATAGATTAATTTTTGACCCGTCAACTAAAAAATTTTGAATTAAAAATAAAAATTTTATTTTTCTAATTCAAAATTTTATAGAAATATTTACAAATTTGTCCCTTACATCTTTATAAATTATAATTTAGTCCTCCAAATCTTCATATTTAGTATTTAGTCCCCCAAATCTTCTAAATTACTACAATTTAGTCTCTCTTCCTAACTTCCATTAGACAAGTTTATTTTTTGATCTAATTTTTTCCATTTTACCCCTCCTTAATTTCCTTCTTTCCTCTTCCTCCTCTCTTCTTCTTTTCTTCATTCTTCCTCCTCTCTTCGCCTTTTCTTCATTCTTCCTCCTCTCTTTTCCTTCCCTCTTCCTTTTCTTTTCTCTTTTTCTCTTCCTCCTCTCTTCTCTTTTTCTTCATTAGGTTCATTGGCTTCCCCCCTTCTTCTTCTCTTCCATCTCTCTATTCATTATCATATACTCAAGAAAATTTATTCTTATCTCTCTCTAGCCAATTAGTTCTCTGGACTGAGAACATATTGTCAAGAAAATTTATTCTTATCTCTCTCTAGCCAATTAGTTCTCTGGACTGAGAACTTGTTTTCAGTCCAGAGAACAAGCTCTCAGTCCTAAGAGCTTGTTCTCTGGAAGCTCTCGGTCCAGAGAGCTTGTTCAAGTTCTCAGTCCAGAGAATTCTTATGAAAGTTGACACTTCAATAACATAGCTCATTACAAATATTTGAAAAATTTGACATCAATTAGGCCACATATATATTTTGACAAATGCATCCATATTACAATAAATAAGTAACAAGTTGTTCAATAACATAGCTCATTACAAGTATCAAGAAACTATTCATAACAGAGCTCATTACAAAAATTTCCAAATCACAACACAGTTTTGCAACAAAATTTTCAATTGTTTCTGCATCTTACTATCATTTCAAATCACAACACAAAGCTCAACACAATATCAAATTACAAATATTTTCAATAACAGAGCTCACTACCACAAATTTTTCAATTTTTTTACAGCACAATTTTTTTCAACAAATATTGCTCTTATTCTGCATCTCGGGGAGTTGTCTACTATTGATGTGTTTGAGATGGTGGAGCAAAACTTCCTTCACCAAGTGAAATGAACAGTTGGCTATTTTCACGTGCAACTACACTTAAGTGACGCCTGAGTACTATAACTATTCTCTTGAATTCCGGAGTTACACTGTAATATACATTTGAATCAAGAAATGATATGCTTTAAACAATCAATTTGAAGTTAACAATTTACTTACACATTTGGATCTTGCATAGGCCTTTCTCTAACTCCTATCCATGTCAGTAGCTGCGAAGATTGTCTTGGATGTGGCTGTGCATCTCCGTGTGCATGTGGCTGTACATCCCCCTATGCATGTGATTGTCCATATTCAGTGACTTGTTGTATACTCCTTCCTTTAATTGGGAGTTCCTTTACTCTTCTCTGAATGGATTGTGCCATATAGTAAAATATAAAATCACATAATGTATTGTATAATTCGAAAGTATAAGTATATAGAGTCTATGTTATGAAATACTTGAATTAGAGAAGCAGAAATAGATGGTGCCGACTCTCTTTGAACTCCTTGGGAATGACCCCCACCCCTCGTAACCCCGAATCTCCTACTTTTTGACGCTGTAGTACATGATCTGGTTGCAATGCTGTTAGGGACATACACAAACAATAATAATATAGTCATAACTTATAACTCTAATTTCTTTTTACGTATCATACCTTGAAAGAACTTGTGAAGTACCAATAGAAGAGGCAACCTCTTCACTCCCAGAAGTGTGAAGTGGCTGCTTGCATGTATTTTTGTGATGGCCATATCCTTGACATCTAGTACATTTGTGAATTCTTTTTGACAAGCTGGACTCCGACCTATCATCTCCTCCCTTTGGCTGTATTCTTTTCTTTTTAGATCTTCCTCTAAGTCTCCTTGCATTAGGTGGTCCAATTATGTAGCCCTTGTCAATAGAAATCCATTGGTCCTTTGATGGCAATGGTGCAATTGGTTTTGTATATGCAAGCCTGTATCTGCAAAAAGTGAATTTTTTGTTAGTTTTTATACGAAATATGAATTTGAAATGTGAATTAACTCTAAATTTATTCAATAGATACCTTTGAACTGTGAAATAATCAGCACAGTACTGGTTCCACCTAGCATTTCTGATGTTACCAATGTAATTAGCTATATGCATGCATGGTAAACCAGACAACTGCCATTGGTTACACGAACAAATTTTCTCTCTAATATTTAAGGTTCTCCTTGTTGTTTCATCTTCAACTTCTGCCTCAAACTCACTTGTGTGGCATACTTTAAAAGAACCAAGTTTCTTACTAATATCCTGACAGTATCTATCAGCATATGGTACTAGCTTTCCTTTTCATTTTGCCCCAGAAGTCCTCCTCGTATTCATCTTCAGCATCATTTTCTGTCTTAGTTTGTTAACCAAGACCACAACTGGTAGGCTTCATGCATCTAGAATCCATGATTTGAAGGATTCTGACAGGTTGTTAGCTATGTAGTGGCATCCCGAAGAACATGAAAACTGATTCCTTGACCACATCTGCCTTCTCTCTTTCAAATACTTCCAAACTGGCTCCGACTTTGCCATATGCATGTCATACTCAAAACTTGTATATGATCTGACTGCATCTCACACGGTCTGCTCAAAGAAATCTCTGAAAAATTCTTCTTGAAATCTTTCCATAAATGTCTCATGCACGCTCTGTGTTTATTGTCAGGCAATAATATACTAACTGCCTCCTGCAGCCCCTTCTCCTGATCAGGGATGAAAGATACCCAATTCAAGTCTCTCTGAAATGTTGTTTGCAAATTCTTCACAAACCAGTGCCATATATCACCACTTTCTCTCTCAACAATTGCAAATGCAATAGGAAATAAACCATTATTCCCATCGAGTATCGTAGCAGAGAGCAACATGCAGACGTACTTGGCCCTGAGATGTCAACCATCAAGGCCAATTAGAGGCATGCAGGCTAATCTAAATCCATCAATGCAAGCTTTAAAGCAAACAAATATCCTCAAAAAACTCCTGTCAGAGTTAACCATTAAATCAACATGAGACCAGGATTTCTCTTAACAACTCTAGACGTAAACTCTCTGCATAATCATAGCTTTTGTCCACATTGCCAAAAATACTCTCCCTTGCCTGATCTTTGCCTCTTCAAACCATATGGTATGCTAACTTCAATTGGTATTTGTTATGAATTGTGTTTATGATCTCCCTAATTGAGATATTTGGATTTGTTTTACCTCCTTAAAATTGTTTGTGCAATCCAGCTTGAATTTGCCTTGGTGTTCAAACACTTGTTTACACCCACACAAGTGTGGTTACCACCAATTTTTGAAATTTTCATACTCTTCCTATTACTTAATCTTTTAGCCCGAACTCTCCACGGGCAATTCTCTATAACACAACATGCAACAAAACGAGCTGAATCGTTCTTTTGGGTCTTGTAATTGAAGTTAGACTTTATGCTATATTGTCTCAGATAAAATCTGAGCTCAGCTATATTTTTGAATTTTTTTTTTCCAAAGTTATTTCTGGATTTTCGAGATCCGTTGAGTATATATGACCCTCACTACTCTCTACATCACTACAACTAGAATCTCCGGATTCTGAGCTATGAAATGAATGGTAGCCGTCTTCTGAATAAATTTTATCTGCATCATCCTCAGCTCTTTCTTCATTTTTGACAACCACAGGTTCACACCAACCCTCGTTACTACGCCCATCATCCCCTGCATCACAACTAAGGCAATCATTACCCATATGATGTCCTTCTATATCCTCAACCAAAATATCAACCCACGAAACAAATCTATTATCATCAACTCCACTATCTCCTTTTCTTCTATTTCACTCATCTAGCACCAAAAATATCTCAACTTTCTTTCTATGAAGATGTTCCCTCAACACTTGAATAAAATTTAAATTTGTTTTGATGGACCCGAATAATCTAGAGTTTGTATTTGGGATAGTGTATGAAAGATTCAGTAAATACCCTCGGGCTATAGGAAGGAACTGGGCAATCTGTTGTCCAAAATTCCTCAATGTTATATCATTAACGTCAACTCTAATTGTTTTTTGATTCCCACACTCATATTTTTTTCCGGCATGTTCTAGGAATTAATTTCCAATAACCATTGTAGCGTAAAATTACTTCAACAATACCGGCATTCATTCTACAAAATAAAACAATAATTTCTATAAAACAATACAAACTAGTAATTTATTGGTGCATTATAAAATACAAACTACTAACTGAACATACAAAAAACTGAACTATTAATTATGCTCAATAAACTGAACAAAAACCCTTGTTAACATGCATTTCAGTTAGGCCACCCACCCCCAACACCCGCAACCTCATCCCACCCCAACCTCTCCTGCTACCTTCTTCCTCCAAAAGAGGAAAAAAAAGGAAGAAACACAAAATATGGACTAAGATTAGCTAGAGAGAGGTCTCACTGACATATCTCAGGTTGTTAGAACTAGCCCATTTTTCTTGTCAAATAATAATTAGCTTCAAAAATCCTAACTATAGTTACCTTGTAGAACCCTGGCTTACTTCACCTCTAATCCCACGCAGATTGGCTGCTTAGCCACTTCGTTTTTCGCTGCTATGCCGGTCGCCGCTTCCCCGATCTGTCGTTTGCCACTCGCCTTAAGATCCGCCAGTCGCCGCTCCGCCTCAAGCTTCGCTCCAGTGGCCAATCCGCCGATCGCACTCTCGCCTCAAGATCCGTCGGTCGCAGCTCCGCCGCTCTGCCTCAAGCTTCGCTCCAGTGGCCGCCGGTCGTCAATCGTCGGTCGCCCCTTCGCTTTGCTCCACCCCACCGATCCTGGCTGCCCCTTCGGTTCGATCTAATGAGAGGAACAGGGCTCAATGGAAAAAATTTACTCCACCCCACCGATCCTGGCTGCCCCTTCGGTTGGTTCTAATGAGAGGAATATGGGAGATGGAAAAAATTATGGCAAAAAATTTAGGGCTTCTTAGTCTGAAGTGAAATTTAGGGTTTCTGAAGTCCATATGAGAGGAATATGGGTATTTAAATTATTTTATTATTTAAAAAAATAAAAATTAAATTCTAACGTTTATTTGGACGGAAAACTAATGGAATGACTAAATTGTAATAACTTAGAGGATTTGAGGACTAAATCCTAAATATGAAGAATTGGGGGACTAAATCATAATTTATAAAGATTTAAGAAACAAACCTGTAAATACCCCAATTTTATATTAAGGACAAAAATGGGAAATTCTATTTACACACGGAAATTTACTCTTCACGCACGGTTTTAAAACTTGTAAATAATTACAAGTTTACCATTTATTTTTTTTGACTAAATTACCCTTTTAAATCACAAATTAAGACTTTTTAAAATTTAGAACTACAACTCATCGTTTTCCTCTTCTGTTTTTTCTCTAGAACCTTTAAAAATATTTTTTTAGTGGAATTTAATTTTTTTAAAAAAATACATCTCCATTAACCTCTTAAATTTTTTAAATTCATGTTCCTAAAAAGATTTGGAGAAATTTTAAATTCTTCGAATTCACTATAACAAGTACAATTAGGATTTGAAGTTTTAGTTTGAGTTTTTTTTTTATTCAAATAGAAAATTCCAACATGCAATTAGTGTCGGGGGACAAATCTAAGTTACAATTTAAATTTAATCTTAGTTTTTTATGTGTATTTATTTGCAATTTATTATTACTAATTTTTTTTAAGGAGACGTCGACTACTGGTTGGATTTTAATACCCGACCAAGCGATTCTTTGGTCGGGTATTAATACACGACTAACATATTTTTAGCTTGGGAATTAATATCCGATTCGAAAAATTTGGGATCGGACGATATAAGAAGATAAAGAGAAGGAGAAGGGTTAAACTTGGAAAAAAAAAATTTGGGTGCATAGAATAAATTAGTGATATTTCAAAATGAAAGTTTGATGTAAAGAGCACTCAGGACATCAAAAGTAAATTGCAGTGTATAAGTAGAATTTTTCACTAAAAATTGATCCGTGAATACGTTTATTACCATCCCTACCTATCTACCTATCGATTTAATTCTTCTCCCTACCTACCGATTTAATTCTTCTCCCTACCTACCCATTTAATTCCTCTGAGGTGCCCCCACAAATGTCTTAACCCATCCTTTCCAATCCCCGCTGTTCTTACAAGGTTTTTATTTCCCCTCTTCTGTACGGCGTCATTGGTTTTTTCATCGCCTGGACAAGTGGACTTTAATTGGTGAGCTCCGTGCTGACACTATAAGATCTAATGGGCTTCCTCCCTCTTTGCCTATGCGAGCTACTGTGTTAAATAATTTGCTGACCGGGTTAGGTTTTGAGCAGATTAATCTCATATCCATGCATCACAATAATTGATATGCGATGTATATGCCAAGAATCCGATATTTTATGATCTCATCAAGCATATCGAGGTCAGATTATCTCATTATCATTTTGTTCGAGATTATTTGGTTAAAAGGGTAATTTGTACTCCGTTCACTCTGTCGTTAAAGTAATAGGCTGGTCTTGACTAAAACTGCATTTCCTAAAGTTTTCTTAATCTTGTGTAACAACTTGGGCACGATCGATATCAGTTGCTCCAACTTGAGGAGAGTTAGTTTGTTTTTGTGTTTAGTCCCCATATTGCATATGAGTTTATTTGTATAGTATTGAGACACTTAAATATATATTTCTTGAAATATTATAAGATTAGCTTACTATTCCAATAACAAACCTAATAATTTTCGGGTTAGACATGGGCAACATAGCATGATATGTTTATTGCGAAAGATGGATATGATTTAATCTTGAAATGGTTGACATGGAAACAGTCTTACATATATCAGACGCCATCTGCTAGTTTGCCGCTCCTAATCCTAGTCCTAACCTATTTTGTAGTTGTATTTAATCCCTCTACATTGTTATAGTCCAAAAAATTATATCTCGATTCAACTTTAACCCAAGAGGGAAGTGCTAAGCTTTTTATTATACATAATTTCAATGTGATGCATGGATGAGATATCGATGTGACGACCTTTTTAGTAAGACATAACTGGCATCATTGGCAACTCAAAGCTCGCTCCATCTACTGGGGAATCTCTCATTCCACACTAAACAAACAGATAGAAAAACTTAAGTTGATCTAAATTAGGGGTATTTACAGATTTGTCCCTTACATCTTTAATATTTATAATTTAGTCCCCCCAATTCTTCATATTTAGGATTTAGTCTCCAAACCATCTAAGTCACTGTAATTTGGATCTTTTGTTAGTTTTTCCGTCAAAGTTAACAGCAGTATTTTAACTTAATTTTTTTAAATTATGAAATGACCTAAATACTCTTCCCTATAGAGATAGATCTATGTAAGATCCAAATGTGTAGTATTAAGGGGAAGGGTATTTAGGTCATTTCATGATTAAAAAAAAATTAAAATGATGTTGTCAACTTAGACGGAAAACTAATAGAGGGACTAAATTATAGTAACTTGATGATTTGAGGAATAAATCCTAAATATGAAGATTTGGGGGACTAAATCATAAATATTAAAGATGTAAGGGACAAATCTGTAAATACCCCTCTAAATTATTGCTTCCTGTTACAATTTTATAATTGCCCAAATTCACAAGTAGAAATAGAAAAGAAATCGAGGCAATGACTCGAGACTTGATCTTTTATAATTAAGCACGGTCACCGTGATTGCTGTACCCTTTTTCTTGTTCTCTATATAGTGAAAGCACCTATCCAGAGCATAAACTAGGTGGAAACGGGGAAGAGAAGGGAAAGAGATCATGGCTCCAACTGATTCTGATTGTATAGTGCCGATCGATGATATTGCCAAGGAGCTGGCCAAGGAGCTTGAATCCATGAGCCCAGCTGTGCCTCACGGAACTATCCATAAAGTCCCCGAGTTTCTCGTGAAGGGAAACAAAGATGACTACACCCCCAGGCTTGTCTCCATCGGCCCATACCACTCGCAGAACCCGAATCTTGCCGAGACGAACAAGCTGATCAAGATGCAGTTCCTCCAGAATCTAATCAGTCGGAGCCCCCAGTCGAACACGCTGGACAAGTACTCCAGCGCCGTAAGCAGAATCGCAGAAGATGCAATAGGGAAATACTCCTCAGTCGACAGGAAAAATATTAGTGATGAGTCGAGGCTCAAAGAACTGGCTACGATGATGGTCGTCGATGGATGCTTCATCATAGAGCTCTTCCTCGAGCGGCTTCCTGGAGACGGACATCCCAGGGCTGCTTGGCCGAATATCTCCAGGAAGCATCTGGCATTCCTCGACACCGATGTCCTCTTGGTCGGGAACCAGATGTTGAATTCATTCACTAATTTGAACCTTAAATGAGCCAATTCACTAGTTCAAATTAAATGAATTAAGTGAATTGAAATTGACTTCAAAAGTTGAGTACATAGCAAAGGAACAAAAAGGGAAGATGAAAAGATAGTCCCACATGGGATAGAGGAATGTAAGGATGTGGGTTTAAATAAGATAGCTTGCTCCTTTACTTTGCTTATGTAAGAAGAGGAAAACCTTGAGCACCACGGGTGGTGCTACGCACCGCCCGCACGCGCACGCGCGTGTGCGAGGGCGCATTGGGCGTTTAGGGCGCACTTTGGATTCGGGTTGCCTCTATTGGGTTCAGAACTGAATGAATTTGACCTGCACCCGCCCCGTCAGTCAAGAGTCGTTGAAGTCCAACGGTCGGCGGTCAAACAGTCACCGGCCGCCGTCAACGGTTGCCGTTAAACGGTCGCAACTGTTGAAACGGCCAACCGTTGCGACTGTTGAAAGCCTATAAATAGGGTCTGGGTCAGTGTTTCAATTTAACAAGTTTTTCTTTTCTCTTCTCTTTGTTCTTCTGCAGACAGAAGTTCCAGAATTTCTGTCTACAGAAGAACTCTGTTCATCAGTTTCAATAAAATCCAGTCCTGCATAACATAAACCAGAGAGAACCTTTATCAGATTCGCCAGAGTAGAGGGATTGCGGCTTCCTTCCCTCTGCAGATCGATCGTTGTATCCTGGGAGATCGACGTCCAAGAAATCCAGAAGCGAACAGTGGAGGACGAATCGATTTTAAGGAGATAGTGTCCAACACTAGCCTCGATCTTCATCCAATCTGCTTCCTCTGCTTCCTGTCAGTAAAGTCTTCTTCCAGTCTTCCTGCAACCAGGTTTTTCTTAATCCAGTTTCATAATTTTTCTGATTAGGATAGTATACTAGATAAAGAAGAACAGTTTGATGGTTTTTCTTTAACCAGTCTTCTTCTACTTCGAAACTGGAAATATATAGACATAAACCTAAATTACAGAATTAATTTTCTGCAAGATAACAGTAACAATTCTGTTAACTACAAATCTGTCATTTTGTGTTAATCTAAAATAATTTTGTATGCTTCATTCTGCAACCACAGAATTAGTAACCTCCAATTTACATATACTGTCATACGGTAAATAATATCCAACAATCTTAAAATCGATTCTTGCATGTTTTAGATTAACTTTTTAAGAATACAGTTTAAACATTTTTAGTTTGAACCTACATTCTTAAAATCGATTCTTGCATGTTTTAGATTAACTTTTTAAGAATACAGTTTAAACATTTTTAGTTTGAACCTACATTCTTAAAATCAAATTTCGTGCATGTTTTAGATTAACTTTTTAAGAATACAGTTTAAACATTTTTGTTTAGAACCAACATTCTTAAAACTGAGTTTTGGAATTCTGTCACAATACCATCAATTAAGAGTACTGTTATCAATTAAAACTCTGTTATAATAGTATTTAATCTTTAAACTGATATTTTGTTTTAGATTAAAATACTGTCATAATAGTAATCAAGCACTAGTAATCTTAATTGCTTTTAGAGAAGACTAGTTAATTTCTGTTTTGTGATTTGGAGTGTTGTTTTATTAGAAAGTTAAAATTTATTACAAGACATTAAGATAGATAAATTTTAATATTTGTAGATGGCTACTACATCTGATATGTCCACTGTGATAACTCCTGTCATGGTTACTCCAACTGTGCCTTCAAGCCAGTACGAGAAACCAGAGAAGTTCAGTGGCTCAGATTTTAAGAGATGGCAACAGAAAATGTTGTTCTATCTCACTACAATGAATCTGGCCAAGTACTTGAAGGAGACTGTGCCTACTCTTGTTGAAGATGATCAACAATCAGTGAAGGCGGTTGAAGCATGGAAACATGCGGACTTCTTGAGTAAGAACTATATCCTCAATGGTTTGGACAATATACTGTATAATGTATATAGTTCAGTTGCTACTGCTAAGGAACTCTGGGAGTCCTTAGACAAGAAATATAATACAGAAGATGCCGGCTCTAAGAAATATGTAGTCGGTAAGTTTCTGGATTATAAAATGGTTGATTCTAAAAATGTAATCAACCAAGTACAGGATCTTCAAGTGATCATTCATGAAATTCATGCTGAAGGTATGACTATCAGTGAATCTTTTCAAGTGGCTGCAATAATTGAAAAATTGCCACCATCTTGGAAAGAATTTAGATATTACCTAAAGCATAAACGAAAAGAAATGACACTTGAAGATCTAATTGTACGATTGAGAATTGAAGAAGATAACCGCCTTTCTGAAAAGAAAATTGGAAATCCATACAATGTTTCTAAAGCTAATGTTATGGAAAATTCCAATAAGTCTAATGACAGGAAGAGAAAGTACAATGGTGAAGACTCTAAGAGTGGTAACTCGAAGAGATTCAATGGCAAGTGCTACAACTGTGACAAGCCTGGACATCGTGCAAAGGACTGCCGTGTGCGAAAGGCACCAGATTCTTCGAAGAAGAAGAAGAAGCATCCTAATGCACATTTGGCCGAAGAAGAAAATCTTTGTGCAAATGTAGATGTAAATTGTACATCTGTTGTCTCAGAGGTTAACCTAGTTGGTGGCAATTCTAAAGAATGGTGGGTGGACACTGGAGCCACTCGCCACATCTGCGCCAACAAGTGGATGTTCTCCACATATGAATCTGTGGAAGGAGAACTACTCTACATGGGTAACTCTGCAACCTCCAAGGTTGAAGGACGAGGCAATATTGTACTGAAGATGACTTCGGGGAAAGAACTTAATCTTACTGATGTACTTCATGTACCAGATGTCCGCAAGAATCTGGTATCTGGTTCAGTCTTGAGTAAGAAAGGCTTTAGGCTTGTGTTTGAGTCTGATAAGTTTATACTCACAAAGAATGGTGTATATGTAGGTAAGGGGTATATGACCAATGGTCTGTTCAAAATAAATGTAATGACCATTGCCCCTAAGGTTATCAATAAAATTGATTCTTCTGTTTATATGACTGAGTCACCTTTTATTTGGCATGGTAGATTAGGACATGTTAATTATTATACTTTACAAAGATTAATAAATTTGAATATGTTGCCTAATTTCAATATAAACTTTGAAAATAAATGTGAAATATGTGTTGAATCAAAAATGACTAAGCTTCCATTTCACTCTATAGAACGTAGTACTGAACCTTTAGAATTAATTCATACAGATGTATGTGATTTAAAATCTATTCAAACTAGAGGAGGAAAGAAGTACGTTATTACGTTTATAGATAATTGTACTAGATATTGTTATGTATATCTACTTAGAACAAAAGATGAGGCAATTGAAATGTTTATACAATACAAAAATGAAGTTGAGAATCAACTTAGCAAAAAGATAAAAATGCTAAGAAGTGATAGAGGTGGTGAATATGAGTCACCATTTGCACAAATTTGTGCAGAACATGGTATTATACATCAAACAACTGCTCCTTACACTCCACAGCAAAATGGAATTGCTGAGCGTAAGAACAGAACTTTAAAAGAAATGATGAATGCCATGTTAATAAGTTCTGGTTTACCCCAGAACATGTGGGGGGAAGCTCTACTTTCTGCCAATTATATTCTCAACAAGATACCCCAAAAGAAACTTGAGAAAACACCTTATGAATTATGAACAGGTCGAGCACCTAATTATAAATTCTTAAGAGTGTGGGGGTGTCTAGCTAAGGTTGCAATTCTTACTCCGAAAAGGACTAAAATTGGACCTAAAACTATTGATTGTATATTCATTGGATATGCGCATAATAGCAGTGCTTATCGTTTCTTTGTCTTTAACTCTGATCATCCAGAGATACATAAGTATTCTATTATTGAATCTAGGAATGCTGTATTCTTTGAGAATGTATTTCCTAGTAAAGAATATGAATCAAGTTCCTCTAAAAGGACTTGTGATGATATAATAAGAGAAACAGAGTCTGATTCTGGAAATAAAACCAATGAGGATGAATGTAGACGGAGCAAAAGGGCCAGGATTAATAAATCGTTTGGTCCGGATTTTCTAACATATATATTAGAAAAAGAACCTCAAACTTATAAAGAGGCTATGTCTACTCCTGAAGCTCCTTTTTGGAAAGAAGCTGTAAATAGTGAAATTGAATCAATTATTCAAAATCACACCTGGGAACTTGTGGATCTTCCTCCAGGAAGTAAACCATTAGGATATAAATGGATCTTTAAAAGAAAGATAAAACCTGATGGGTCTATAGATAAATACAAAGCTAGACTTGTAATAAAAGGCTATAGACAAAAGGAAGGTATTGACTATTTTGATACATATTCACCTGTAACAAGAATAACATCCATAAGATTAATAATTATTTTTGCTGCATTATATAATCTTGAGCTTCATCAAATGGATGTAAAAACAGCATTTTTAAATGGTGAATTAGATGAAGAAATCTACATGGAACAAACTGAAGGTTTTGTAGTTCCAGGTAAAAAAAAGAAGGTGTGTAAACTTGTTAAGTCTCTTTATGGATTTAAACAAGCACCTAAACAATGGCATGAGAAGTTTGACCAAGTTATGTTGTCAAACGGATTTCGCTATAATGAATGCGATAAATGTGTATATGTAAAAGGGGATATGCACAACTATGTCATTGTATGTTTATATGTGGATGACATGATTATCACCGGTAGCACGGTGGCTCTAATTAAGGAAGTAAAAATCATGTTAACACGAAAATTTGATATGAAAGACTTAGATATTGCAGATATTATTCTTGGAGTTAAAATCTCCAAAACATCTGATGGATATACCTTATCCCAGTCACATTATATCGAGAAGATACTCGAAAAATTTGACAAGGGAAATACTGATATAGCTAAGACACCTGTAGATATGAGTCTACATCTTACAAAGAATATAGGTGCTAGTATATCACAGTTAGAATATTCTCAGATCATTGGCAGTCTTATGTATTTAATGAACTGCACAAGACCTGATATTGCATACTCAGTAAGCAAACTGAGTAGGTTTACAAGTAATCCAGGGGAGAACCACTGGAAAGCAATAGTTAGAGTACTCAAATATTTGAGGTATACTACTAACTATGGGTTGCACTATACTAGATATCCAGCAGTGATTGAAGGATACACTGATGCTAACTGGATTACCGATTCAAAAGATATCAAATCCACAAGTGGATATATCTTTACTATTGGAGGAGCATCCATCTCTTGGAAATCTTCTAAACAAACATGTATAGCCAGATCCACTATGGAATCTGAGTTTATAGTTTTAGATAAAGCTGGAAAAGAAGCAGAATGGCTTCGGAACTTTTTAGAAGATATTCCAATGTGGCCTAAACCTGTGTCAGCAATATGCATCCATTGCGATAATCAATCAGCAATTGGAAGGGCACAAAATGTATTATATAATGGAAAGTCACGACATATACGTCGTAGGCATGAAACTGTAAGACAGCTGCTTACAAACGGAATAATATCTCTTGATTATATAAAATCAAAAGATAATATTGCAGATCCATTAACAAAAGGCTTGACTAGAGATCAAGTATATAAGTTGTCGAGGGGAATGGGATTACAGCCTACTAAAGAGTAACTCCATAATGGCAATCCAACCTAGCTGACTGGAGATCCCAAGATCTAGGTTCAAAGGGATAACCGAATTGTGGGGGAACTCGAAAGAATCACTGAGGAAAATATTTCCTATCCCATTTCTATGGTAAAATAGTGATTATCTGCAACGTGTTAGGATAAGCTAAGTTTTTAATGATCCTTATATCTTAGAAATCTAAGTGGAGTATGGCAGGATACTCTTGATAAGAGATCACCTATGTGAGTGAGAAGGGGCCGCTTCTATGAGAATGAGAAAGGCTAAGTTCTCTAAGAGCACTCACAGAATTACCAGGTTGTCCAAGGCCAAAATGGACACAACATAGAATCTGATAAAGTTGAAAGAAATCGTGTGAATATTATTGTCTTAGTTTACATCAAAAGCTGAACAGTTCAAAAACATCGTGTTCACTGGTTAGCAAGTAAACTCGATAATATTTCACTAGGGAAGGTTCAAAGCCAAAAGCCACCTCTCCCGATGCGGTAACTTTCTATTACACTCTCTGGTTATTTGCATTAGAGTCTAAGCCATTTCATTCATGTGGGGGATTGTTGAATTCATTCACTAATTTGAACCTTAAATGAGTCAATTCACTAGTTCAAATTAAATGAATTAAGTGAATTGAAATTGGCTTCAAAAGTTGAGTACATAGCAAAGGAACAAAAAGGGAAGATGAAAAGATAGTCCCACATGGGATAGAGGAATGTAAGGATGTGGGTTTAAATAAGATAGCTTGCTCTTTTACTTTGCTTATGTAAGAAGAGGAAAACCTTGAGCACCACGGGTGGTGCTACGCACCGCCCGCACGCGCGTGTGCGAGGGCGAATGGGCGTTTAGGGCGCATTGGGCGCTTTAGAGGCGCACTTTGCACTTCGCAACGTCGCGAGGAGCTGAGGAGCCTTTGATTAACGGTCGGCGGTCCAACAGTCACCGGCCGCCGTCAACGGTTGCCGTTAAACGGTCGCAACTGTTGAAACGGCCAACTGTTGCGACTGTTGAAATCTCAACCGTTGCGACTGTTGAAAGCCTATAAATAGGGTCTGGGTCAGTGTTTCAATTTAACAAGTTTTTCTTTTCTCTTCTCTTTGTTCTTCTGCAGACAGAAGTTCCAGAATTTCTGTCTACAGAAGAACTCTGTTCATCAGTTTCAATAAAATCCAGTCCTGCATAACATAAACCAGAGAGAACCTTTATCAGATTCGCCAGAGTAGAGGGATTGCGGCTTCCTTCCCTCTGCAGATCGATCGTTGTATCCTGGGAGATCGACGTCCAAGAAATCCAGAAGCGAACAGTGGAGGACGAATCGATTTTAAGGAGATAGTGTCCAACACTAGCCTCGATCTTCATCCAATCTGCTTCCTCTGCTTCCTGTCAGTAAAGTCTTCTTCCAGTCTTCCTGCAACCAGGTTTTTCTTAATCCAGTTTCATAATTTTTCTGATTAGGATAGTATACTAGATAAAGAAGAACAGTTTGATGGTTTTTCTTTAACCAGTCTTCTTTTACTTCGAAACTGGAAATATATAGATATAAACCTAAATTACAGAATTAATTTTCTGCAAGATAACAGTAACAATTCTGTTAACTACAAATCTGTCATTTTGTGTTAATCTAAAATAATTTTGTATGCTTCATTCTGCAACCACAGAATTAGTAACCTCCAATTTACATATACTGTCATACGGTAAATAATATCCAACACCAGATCCCCTTCTCCGTCCTCGAGGAGCTGTTCAATGCCTCCCACATCCCAAACCTCGGCTCTCTCCTGAAGGACGTGAGGAAAGGTAATTCCGTCTCCCCGTTCACCTTCACACAACTCGCTCTTGCATATTTTGAGCATGATGAGCTAATTGGTGCATCGGCCAAAAAATTTTATACGAGGGATGAAAATATGTCATTCCAATTTGACCACCTCTTCCATCTCTACCACTCGATATGGGACCCGTCATTCGAGGTTCTCGGCCAAAGTCCAGAAGCTCAGCGCCGGGTTGCTGCCCAGTATGCCTGCTTTTCTGCCTTTGTTGCTGGGCTGTAGTCCTTTATTGGTCGGTAACCAAGATTTATTGGTTGGTAACCAAGATTTGGGAGTTGCTCACAAAACTCGTGAGCGGCCTTTTCTGCGTCTTGCATGTGGCTGTGTCGTTCATTATCAGCCACCGCGACTGCAATGATTTGCAAAGCATCGAGCAGCCGAGCCTAGATGCCCGTCTGGAGGTCCAGAACGCAAGACTTCTGCATGACATGGGGATCAAGTTCAAGAAGAACACAAACGCTCAAAACTGGCTGGACATATCTCTAACCAAAGGAGTGCTCAAGATCCCGGCATTGCCCATTCACCAGAGAACCATCATCATATTCAGGAATATGGTAGCGTTTGAAGAGCTCGACTCTCAAAGTTGGAAGAAGAACTTCACTGCCTTCGCTAAATTTATGGACACGCTCATCGACTCCGAGAAAGATGTTGCCATACTTAGAAAGTGTGGTATAATCCAGAGCGAGTTGGATACGGATCAGGAGGTTGCAGACTTCTTCAATAATCTTTGTAATGTTACTGACTTGGACCGGGGAGGCCACCGCCATGACCTTGAGGAGCTGTTCAAGAAGTTGGACAGATACTACGAAGACCATCGCTATGAAGTCATGCTGTATCATTGGAGGATGACGCTCATCCCCGATTCTTTGAGGAGTGCGTGGGCGATTCCTGCAATAATTTTGGGTCTCATCATAGTTCTGCCGAGTATACTGCAGACGATCAACACCATTTATTCCATGATCAATCATCCTCCACATCCACAACAGCTTATCAGTGTTTACTAAGAATGATCCTAATTTTGATGTCGTCGGTTAATTTCTACGGGTCTACTGTCTGTTATTTAATTGTTGCAGCCTGTATAATTCTCTTGCCTAGTAATGATTTTTATCATTACAAGTGACTTGTTATGGTATCTGAATAAGATGCTTATCATCAGTCGTGATTATGTTCGAGTGAATGTAAAGCTTAACATCTATGTTCTCAGTTATCATGGTTGCGATCATTTCTTCAAGCAAGTTTCGTTTCGATCTGGCTTGAAATTTTCAAACAGTGTGTCTACTCTGAAGTGAATGGAGAGAGTTTTTGTACATCGGAGGTAAATAAATTCTTCTAACTGAGGCAATAATACTTGATTCCACAACAATTGGTGATTTTGTTCTGAAGTTCTATGTAAATTGGAATTATTCTTCTGTGTAGTCTGTCACGGTTCTTGTTTAATTTGAGTTTCCTCTGCGTTTTGTTCCTACAATGACTTTCATTGCGTGAGCAACCTCGGGCTCGTTAAGGCTAACGCTCATGCAGGATTTTCCTATCAGATGCAACCGTAGTAGCTTGCGAACGCAGGGTAAGGTCCCGAGTCAACTAAACAATGTTTCAAGCTTTGGTTTCTCAATCCCCTAATTCGTTATTTATGCCAAAAGACGAAGAACACCTGGATGAGAAAATAAATAAGCTGGGTCTCAGGAAAGGCTTAAATAAGCTGGGTCTCAGGAAAGGCTTTCTTAAGTCAAGCACAGACTGTGTAAAGAATTGCCTTCACACTTAGATTCTTAGATGCGATGCATTTCTTTGATGCGATGAATCAATAGCAGTTACTGTATGCGCAAACCTTATTTATTTCAGTTTGTCGTGTGCTGAACAAGTCATGTCAGACATTATTTATCTCAGTTTGTGTTGTGCTGAACAAGTCATGCTCATTTGCTCCATCCTTTATGATGTCTTGTTGGTTCACACTGAGGTGTGTAACCTTGCTTGTTATCCACACATTGTTATAGCTTACCATGTCTCCTGTATTATGTTATGTTTGCCTTTTGATGTTTTCTAGTATCATTAAGGTGAACCAAGGCCCATTGCATTCCATTAATACGTAGATAATAGAACCGACTTATAGAATACCTACCAAGTTCACCTCACACATTGGTTTTATTCCTGAATACCCACGTTTAATAACATGCATGTGCCGCTAATAGGTAGGAAAATACATAAAGCTTGCAAAATACATAGGAATCCTAGTTAGTTTCCATGGAGGAACTAGGATGTCTGAGCGATCTATTCACTCCTCATGGTCAAGTATGGCTCAAGTCTCCTCCTCTCTCTCGTCCTCCTTGGACTCAACAACGCGCTCCAAATGGAGATGTCGTTGCACCAAATGAGGTGTGCCGAGAGCCATTTTGCCGTTTGATGCTGAACTTACCCACTAATTCAATAGAAGGCCATTATATTTAAGACTCGTGTGTATGTTTTTGTTGATTTTTTGTATTACCAATATTATCTTAATATTATCTTATTTGTTTTTCCAGAGTCATCATATTATTTCTCTTTTGTTGTAATCAAATTTATTTCTTTACTGAAAGTTTGTATTTCTATGTATTTTCTATTTAATAACTATAATTTGTATGAAGGTTGTAGTGTGACTTAATATATCTTTCTTTGATTATACTGTTGGTATCTTGTATATGCAATTATGTACTCTATTTTAGGAACTGGACATGACAATTAATGAGTCTGAGTCAGAATTCAAGGATTTTACTCATCGTCTTATTTGGTTCGAGGCAAAATGAGAGAAAAGAAATGAAAATATGAAAGAAAGTTACATTTCAATTTTTTTGATTGGGAGAATATATTTAAAGGAAAAGGAAGTTGGACGAAAGTAGGAGAAAATAATGCTCAAAATATTTTTCTACTTTTTTCTCTTCCCAACACAAAGAAAATGAGAGAAAATGTTACTTGAATTACTCCCATATGGAATTATAGTAGAAGAGTGCATAGAGTCGGGAACATACTTAATTTTTTAAATTTTATTTTTGATCCTCTATATTTTCTTCTTATACTCTCTATATAGTTTCTCTTTGAAACTAAATGTACGTCTAAATTTGGGAAATTCACTTTTATTGCTATTAATGGAGATTACAACAAAATTAAAGAAAATTACAATTCTTTTAATCTGGAATACAAGGTAGGAAAAAAATATGACTTTTTTCCCTTTTAATTTCGTGGAAACTTTAGGCAGCGGTGGAAGTCATCTGATGTTTTTTGTTGATTATCCGAATGTTGCGTCGACTGATTTCTCGGGCACCAAGCTCTAACCGGAAAGAAGAGGAACTCCTGAAGTGCATTTTGCTTCTCTGGAATATTTTCGTCTCTGGATTTCTACCTGTCTCTGTCCTTTTGACTGTGGATTTCTCTCCCCTCGGTCCTTTTTTTTGGTTGAGAGAGACGTATTTTTTATAGACTCTGGAATGCATATGTTCCTCATATTTCTCCGTAAATTGAATTATTGGAATGCACACGGAACAGACAACCGACTCCGCAAGCAGAACGGAACACAGTACCCCGCGGGGGCTAGCGAGCTCACAACACCCTGTGGGCGCAGCACCCTCTCGGACGCGGGCAGCACCCCATGGGTGTGCGCGGGTGGGCTTTGGGTGCGCGCAATGTGTCTTGGGTGTGCACAGTGGGCCCTGGGTGTGTGGTGCGCCCTGGGCACGCACTCATGGGTGAAGGCATTTGATACTCTTGTTTTAGCGTGTGTGTGTGTATGTATGTATGTATATATATATATATATATATATATATAGAGAGAGAGAGAGAGAGAGAGATGGAAATGAGCTGACAGCTCACGTAAATTACCTGAGCTGCAGTTCATTTCCAATATCTTCAATAATCTTTTTTGAAAAAAAAATTTTGGATTATGATCTCGACCCCTTAGGGTTTACTCATGTAGACACTAAAAATAATTAAATAAAATAAAAAAATAAAATAAAATAAAATTATATGGAAACCACGATGGGAGAACCCGAGAGTGCAACCCGGGAAAGCTCCCGCGGGTTGCTACCCGCAGGAGAATCCCGCGGGTTGCAACCCGCAGGAGGATCCCGCGGGATGCAACCCGCGGGACATCCCGCGGGTTGCAACCCGCGGGAGGATCCCGCGGGACATCCCGCGGGTTGCTTCCCGCGGGATCTCCCGAGGGTTGAAACCCGCGGGGGCTCCCGCGGGTGGCAACTCGCGGGGGCTCCCGCGGGAGCTCCCGCGGGTTGCAACCCGCGGGAGCTCCCGCGGGTTGCCACCCGCGGGAGAGATCCCGCGGGGTGCATCCCACGGGAGCTCCCGCGGGTTGGCACCCGCGGGAGCGATCCCGCAGGTGCCAACCCGCGGGTTATTTTCCGCATTTTTGTTTTGTTTCGTTTGCTGATATTCCGTGATCCGATTTTTCAGGAGCGAATCAATCCAGATTTCAAGTTCTCTCAGTCTATAAAATACAGGATTGGACTCGAGAGAATGGGACTTTTCTTTGGAGCTGGCAGAGCGATTCTTCACAGAGGGTTGAGAGAGATCAGAAGGAGCGAGTTTTCTTCACAGATCCCCTTCCAAGTTGGATAGTCAACGGAGGCAGCAACAAGACTCCACCACCACCCGTACCCACTTAAAAAAAGGGAATAAATCAATATTCCCGTTCTTGTAATTTCTCGGATTATTTTGTAATTCATCAATTTTTCAATGGAATCAAAGATGCAATTTTCGGGCGTACAAGAACTGTAACCCCCTCCAAAGTTTTTGGAATTCTTTAATTTATTTGTAATGAATTTCAAAATACTTTGGATTTTTTCTTTTTAAGTGGGATTGTTTGTTATTTGGATCTTAATTTGGGTAGGAATTAGCATTAGAATAGGAAAAGGATTTTAAATAAATATCCAAGTCCTGTTTGGACTCTAATCAAACTCTGATTTTGGTCAGAATTTTGATTCCTTTCCCTATTTGAACTCCTGCTAATTCACTATAAATACCCATGATCTCCAACTCTTTTTCTCATAATCAGAAAATCTCTCGTTCTTTTATTTTGTACGATTACTTTCTCCTTTCTCATGGCTTCCGCAGGCACTTCGCAACCACAGGATTTAAATACTGAAGATCGATCAGTGGGCGTTATCGCCGATGAGGATCGACACGCAGGCGTCACCGCCGTTGTTGATCTCTCTTCCCTAATATCAGGTAAACAAACGGTCATCCGTTTACTTTAAAATCGCTTTTGCGGTTATTACGAAAGAGATTTCGTTATGATGTAAATATAACACGCGAAAGAGATTTCGTTATGATGTAAATATAACACGTTTATGCAGAACCATGCATAACTACGGAAGGATAACCACAGGGATCACTTCGCATTTGGCACGAGGGTGGCACCGGGGTATCCACGCACAGATATCCACCCTGGGATGGTACTCCGCGAGTGCTCACCCGCAGGTGGCACTCCGCGGGTGTCCACCCGCGGGTGGCACCCCGAGTGGCACCCGCGGGTGGCACCCCGAGTGGCATCCCGCGGGTGCCCACCCGCGGGTGGCATTCCGCGGGTGCCCACCCGCGGGTGGCACTCCGCGGCTGCCCACCCGCGGGTGGCACTCCGCGGCTGCCCACCCACGGGTGGCACTCCGCGGGTGCCTTCCCCTTAAATTTTTTTTTTATTTTTTTTTATTTTTTTAACATTAATTAAATTTTTTTTTCTTTTACAGTTCCGTATTCAACGGATCCTTTATCCAAGAATCATTACTTTGGATTTTTCAGGCGGCCCGAATAATCAATCTCACTTTGGATTCGACGGCCACATCCCTTTGGTTGAGGAGCGAAGTAGTGCGGATCGACAACAGAAAATTATTAGCTGCAACCCACTCACAGCTCGTGAATTAATCACGGATTCCGTCTTTGAAGGCGCCAATAGACAGATTTTGAAGAAACCGCAATTTCTTTTTGGGGATGCTGTCAACCAACGAGACGAAGATTTATGGGACAGCACCAAGTGGTTGAGTAATGTTGGAGGTCGCCATATGTTTATCCCGGATCTGGAGCGCAGCTATTCTTTATCTTATCTGCAGCGGATTTCATATCCCCGCATAATGTCTTGGCCAATTACCCGTAGCAGTCATGGCGTTGCGACCGGGAGATTTAACAGAAACGGCCCATTTGTCGACGGCCCGACAAAGTATGTTACAGGTCTGTTGCCCAGTAGATTCGGCAAAGACTTACCTGTTGGAGAGCACCCGAAACGAGCAGACACCTTTATGAATCAATTTTCGGATGCCCATGGTCAATTCCCAGCTCATGATTTCCGCACTCCTGGATGGATTCACTGCACTTCGCGATCATGGTGGTCTCGGATGACCCATTTCATTCTGGAAAATTTCAAGACACGTTTAGAGAAGCTTGGCCTCTATCGTGCGGTGCGCAACGTGCAATTTGGAATTCCACATAGTTCTCCTCACTTTTTCTGCATACTGGAGATGTATAATCCGGAGACCAATACCTTCTTCACCCCTGTTGGAGAATTGGGATTTGCACTTCACGAAATGCATGAGATTTCAGCATTATCCATAGGCGAAACCCCTTACGAGGAGTATGTTCCGAATACGAAGGAATTGCTTCGCCTCAAGGCTGTTCCTAATGCATACTCAACTTACTGGGAGTTGATGTGTCATTACAACATTTGTGCTGATATCTCCAGGCCACGAAATCAAGGGGCGCGCCAGGCCCGAAATCAAGGGGTGCGCCATAAGGTATGGGCAGAGTATCTATTCCAGAATCTGGAAAGATATGAGCGCAGTATCCAAGTACGGGTTGCTTGCGATATGGATATTGTCAATGAGAGGATTGGCACCTGCTTTGCAACTACATACACTGCAGAATCTGATGAAGACGGGTTCAAAGCTCATACTGTTTTCGAAAGTTATCACTACCAAGTAGCTTCCCCCATATCACACAATGTTGTTTTCGCCGGATATCTCATGTTGTGGTTGAAGTGCTGTGTAGTGCCTACTTCGTGCCGCGAAACTGTTACCGTTGATGTTATTTACCCTGCAGTCCTGTTAGCGTTTGGCCAGCCTCTGGGGTTATTGCCAGCTATGGTTTGCAGTTTGCAACGTGGCTTGAGGGACATAATTGCCCAATTTTGCAAAGTCCAACAGGCGGAAGATAAGGGTGGTAATACTATCTTCAAAACGCCTAATCCACGCATCGACCTGCCATTCACTTATCTAATGGCTTGGTTCGTATTGCACTGTCCAGAATTGATGACTTCTCCTTCAGGACTTATTGATCATGCCACTCCTCATGTACAGCGTTTCGAAAATTGCTCATGGAATGGGAGGTACATGGCTAAGATTCGGCAAATCCTTGGGCGACACCAAAATGACCATATTTACCGTTGTTTCCCAAAATTTCTCGGAGGAAGTTATAGTAGCCAACTTGAAGATAGTTCTGGAAATGATGGCTATACAACTTTGCCATCGGGTTGCTTCTGGTGGCTTATTAGCATCCGGCCAAGTCATCTGGTTTTTCGACAGGGTCGAATTTGCTTTATGGAGCCCTATACACCCAGTTGCTTCGCACGTCAGTTCGGATATGATCAGCTATATGTTGGAAATCCGAACTCTTATCTCCGTCGTGAGGGAAATCTTCTCGAGGGTGCGCGAGGATGGTACCATTTTGCGGCCGGAGGTACAAAGGCATCTTTTACCCTTCCAAGCCAGTCGCCCTCCCTTTTTGCATCAATGGGATTCTGCAATTGGTATCATCTTGCAGATATTATCCCTGGTGACTACCAGATTAATCATTCCTTCTTAAGGCATATTGAGGCATCGCATAGATCCTCGAAAAAGGGCTTGGCGCGTGAATCCCAATCCATAGGCGTTTCTCTTAGTCCTGATAGCAATGATGGCGATGGACAAGATGATACTTCTACCCCAGCTTCTCCTCGTGGAGGTAGATCTGCGTCGAAGCGTTCAAATCCCAGAGGAGTCAAAGTTCCTCAAAAGAAGAAGAAATTTCAGGCTCGGGTTGATAATTCGGTTGTAGGACGAACTGTTAGTCGTTTCGGTCTGCCGATCACGACTCATCCGGATCCACCGACCACGAGTCATTCAGATCTACCAACTGCGACATCTGTAGTTCCGTCAATCGTTTCATCCAGGAATGATTTTCCTGTTACCACTTTGACGTTTGCATCAGGAGGACACTTGTCTACTACAACTTTTCCGGTCTTTCCCACTGTCGCACCCATACCGACTTCTTCTAGTGAGATTGCCAGGATGTATGGTTTTGTCGCTTTCTCCACTCTTAAGACACCTGCTACCGTAAATCCAGTCCCTAAAGTTGCAAATTTTGGCAGGAGTGATCCAACTATCCGGGATAGAGGAGCTATAGAGCCGACGGGTACCGCATTGGACGAAAGTGCACCAGACGTCTTTTTGTCATCTCCCGGTGAAGAAGCTTTGCCTAGCCCAGCGCCAAGACTTGTCTCTTCTGGTGAGCGTTTTTTTTTTTTTTTTTTTTTTTTTTTTTTAATTAACACATATTTGCTTGTATTTCAGGTGGCGAAGGTTCAACGACCCACGCCTCCCCGACCGCCAGATCAGACTCTTTGGTTCTTGTGGACTATTCTGGTGTAAGTGGGGACATTTGTGACCTTGACGGTCTAGGCTCTGATGGAGAGTTCGATAGTGACTACTTCTATCAACCCAGCATGGACAAAGCCTCTCACTTCCATTTGGAGGTCTCAGAGGGAGATAGACCTGAGAGATCTGGTTCTATTTCCATAGCCGCCACCAATACAACCTTTCCACCAGGTATTTGCATACTCTTTTTTTTGTTATTTTGCACAAATCTTTTTGATGATAATACACGACCGCTTTATTTTTACCAGATGCAGGTGATGCTAGCGCACCTTCCATGTCTTCTGCAGAGGCTCTAGTAATATCTGTGAACACAGAAAGCCTTCTTTTGCCGACATGCATGGTTTCATCACATTCTGACGCCATGGAACCAACGTGCGGCGCATTAGCCATGCCGCTAACATTGGCGACCTCGACAGCAGAGGTGATGACCACTCCAGCGCGAGTTGCGACCAATTTATCAGATGCGGCGGCAACTCCATTGTTAGAATCTCATATATCATCAGTACTCCCTACGGTCGCTCCATCATCCATACATCCTCTACCTGTAACCTCAACAAATTTGAAGCAGAATTCGGCCTCCAGCTTTAGTGAAAGAATCATCAATCGCAATGTCGAATTCTTTCTTGAACTTTTTTATGGATGCATTGAGGAGATTCTCAACGGAGAGAATTCTCTGGAGAAGGTTCATCCTCTCATGGTGAGTCACCTAGACCATATCACGAGGATTGGAGGACCGCAGCGAGCAGCTCCTTATAGGGCTCGATGGGACTAGTTGGAGGTCCAATTGTCATTACTCAACAGTTTGCGCCAGGCCGATCTTGCCGAGATGGCAAACCAAGAAGTGGCTCGCTTACGAGCCCAAAACTTGGCTCTTCACGCCGAATTTCAGCAGAATATAGAACGCCAGGCCCAACTCATAGCGGGACTCCGAGGTTCTTCAGAGAAGTTAACTTGGGACCTGACCCAGATGGAGAATGATATTGAACACCGCCGTAACTCCATAGACCGTGAGCGGGAGATCATAGCCAAGGCTCAAACCTCAATTACTAATCTTGAACTTGAAATTCAAAATATTTCTGGCAGAGCATCTGAGATCTCGCGGCAAAAGGAACAAACCGAACATGACATTGCTGTCGGCATCAGAGAGTTAGAAGAACTCCAAACTCAGACTGCACAACAACCTCTCATGGATGAAATGGACTTGCAGAGGAGAGCTTTAGAGACAGCGAGAGAGAGTCTCCACCGACGGCTGCAGGAAGTGGAAGATGCTTTGGAGGCTTTATCTCAAAAGTAATTGTTACTATTATTATTATTATATTTTTTTTAATTGTAATAATACAGAAAGAAAGACTTCGCTATGTGCTGCTGTATTATCATTATTACTATCTTTATCTTTTCTTTTATCTTTTCTTTTATCTCTTTTTTTTTTTTTATACACTTTCATGGATAATAACTCAGACTATTCAGAGGTTCAGGACTTGATAGTGAGAGTTTTCAGATAAATTTAATCCTAAATGTTCAGCGACA
Organism: Dracaena cambodiana; assembly: GCA_036321105.1. Taxonomy (NCBI): domain Eukaryota; kingdom Viridiplantae; phylum Streptophyta; class Magnoliopsida; order Asparagales; family Asparagaceae; genus Dracaena; species Dracaena cambodiana. The sequence continues at coordinate 40,677,369 of JAYEPQ010000010.1, read as the reverse complement.
TATAGTGCGACCAATTAGGATTTACGAACATAGGCAGATGTATAATATTAACGTGCCTAAAGACAAAATGTAAAGCAGAGGTAGGATGTTAACGTGCTTATAGGATGACAAGCAGAGGTATAATGTTGACGTGCTTATAGAATAACAAACAGAGGTATAATATTAACGTGCTTGTAGAATCCTAACCGTTCAGTGACATCTAGTATGACGGGTTAGAAAAAGACAGAGGTATTATTAAACATAGCTTGGGGCTCAACCTATTCAGAGGATCTAATCGTGATAGGAATGAAGGAGCCGACCAAACAACTCATACCCAATTTCTTGGGTTTTAGTTTTGATTTGGTCCTCTATCAAGTTAACACAAAATTAACGGTTTTCAATGAATAAAACATTTTGTATACACTTGATGAAAGGGTAAAAGAACTATAAAATTTATGAAATTTAATTTTAAAGAAGTTAAGAATGTAGAGATAGTAATTGTTAAAAAAAAATTGAAGAAAAATCATTGGATGATTATAGTTTTGCTGTTAGCTCACGTAACTTTTCCTGAGCTGGCGGCTCACCTACAGTAATCCCATATATATATATATATATATATATATATATATATATATATATATATATATATATATATATATATATATATATATATATATATATATATATATATATATATATATATATATATATATATATATATATATATATATATATATATATATATATATATATATATATATATATATATATATATATATATATATATATATATATATATATATATATATATATATATATATATATATATATATATATATATATATATATATATATATATATATCTGTGTGTGTATACATATATGCTTACAAAACCCCTTCCAAAGTTTTCGAAATTTCGTCGTTGATTCGTAACAAATTTCAAAATACTCTAGACTCTTTTGATTTTGGCTTTATAGTCTTTATTGTGCACCGCGATTTTCATGGTGTGATGTGAACCATCTTCTGAAGTTGCCACATTCTTGATCGTTTAGCTCTTACTGTTCATGTAGAGAGCCTTCAATGTGTCTTGAGTTCTTGAGTCCCATAGTTCTAAATGTTGACTTAAGATTTGCTCTTGAGATGAGTTTATAATTTAGCTTCAGCTCTTTTCTTCTTATGCAAGTACACAATCTTGTGTTCATTATTGCTGTTTGGGAGCTTCAAAATCCCCTGCTGATTTGTTAACACTCAAACTTTGCGAGCTATCTTCCAAAATTACCATCTTCCAATTATTTGGTTGTTGCTGGTGTACTGTTGAACTTTTATGGAACTTGTCAAATTTTATCCACAAATTTTCTTGATCTTCATGGATATATTATTGAACCTCTTCGAAGTATCAAAAATTGCTGGTAAGGAATTTTTCTTGATGCTAGCCATTGCACTTGTGTTGTCCAGCCAAACTTCAATTTGTAGTTTTGTTTTTCAGAAAAGCCACTGTTTGCAGCCTGAAATAATCTGGATGTCTGTTCAAAGGCTAAAAATATAACAGATAATGGGATGAATTTGATGAATAGAGGTAATGGTTAACATGTCTCATGGATGATGACTCAAACTACTCAGAAATATTGGAAGAAGAGTAAAGTCCTAACTGTTCAGTAATGTCTAGTATGACAAATTAGGGGATATAGATGATAAACAAAAGTATGATGTTAAATGCTCTATTGACTCAAGCTAATCAGAGGTTCTGGACATGATAGATGAAAATTTACAAAAATAAGATCCTTATCGTTCAGTGACATCTAGTATAACGGATTAGGAGAAAACAAAGATATTATTAAACATGTATAGTGGTCCAATCGATTCAGAGGTTCGGAACATGATAGTAATAAATCGATTAAACAGATGTATAATTTAACATGTTTAATCTACCTGCTCAGTGTCATCTAGTATAATAGGATTTGGGTGAGGACAAAAATATCATTAAACATGCCTCAAAATTATACATATTCAGAGGTTCTGGATGCGATAGGAATGAACCGGTCAAATAGAGGTAACGAATAATATGTTTAGTCTTATGAGTTAACTATCAGAGATAACTTTTAACTTTATAGAGACATGATTTTTGTTAGAGGTAATTGTTAACTTTACGATATCAAGAACAAGTTTCTCAGGGATTGTACTTTGGACTTGATGAACTGTGAGTTTATCTTTTCTGTCAGAGTAAAAGCTTAACATGACAAAAGATTTGGTTGGATTTGATCTCATAGAGAAAATAGATTTAATTTTGTACTCTGATGTCAAAAGTATGATTTTAATATGACAAATATTTTGGAGGCTCATTGACTCTACTAAAAGAAAAATACACTAAAGTTTCGCTGTCAGAGGTAAGATTTAATTTGACAGGTAAATCAATAAAAACCAGATTACTACTATTGCAGATAATCCAAAATTTGATCCGGATTTTGTCATCAGAGATTTGATTTTAACTTGATAGGGATATAAGAACTTGGACCAAAGTTGTTTAGAAATAATTGCCAGAGATAATTGTTAACTTGACTATTTTGACTGAGAAGTTGTGGGAGATTCGAGAATTTCTGTCGGAGGTAAAATCTTAACGTGACAGGATTTGGTTTGCTTTTACTAATCATCGCTTGCGTTGAGTTAGTCATGCTCTTTCCCTCAGTATAATGAGATTGTCAAGAATTTTGTTTGGGCTTACATGCTAAACTTTTTAGCAGCTTTGGATAATAATGTATCCTTACAATCGAATAAGGATATTATTGCAATAGATTTGTTATCAGGTTTTTAGCAAACGCTCAATTATCAACGAATTTGGTTTGCTTTTACCAACTACCATTTAAGTTGGACTAGTCATGCTATTTTTCTCAGTATAATAAGGTTGTCGAGGATTTCATTTAGGCTTATATGTCTTCTTCTCTTTGCCTTCGTGGCTTTGAGCAGTGATATACTCTTATAATCGAATAAAGATACTATCATGACAAATTTTTTGTAATTTTTTAGTGAATCCCCAGCTATTAATGGATTTATTTTACATTTACCAATCGCTGTTTGCGTTGGGTTAGTCATACTATTCCCCTCAGCATGATGAGTTATCGAAAATTTCGTTTGGGCCCACATGCCAAACTTTTTGTTTTGCTTTGCCTTTGAGGCTCTTGGGTTGTTCATACTTTTATCCCCGGTATGATGGGGTTGGCTAGAATTTTATTTTCCTATTCCCTTTGCTTGAGCAGCATTGGGCGGTTTATGATTTTACCCCCAACATAATGGGATTGGTAAGGATTTCCTTCTCCCCTTTCCTTTACTTTAGCTGCATTGGGTTATTCTTACTTTTACCCCCAGCATGATGGGTTAGCGAGAATTTTATTTTCGTTTTCCCTTTACTTTAGCAGTATTGGGTTGTTCATGCTTGTACCCATGCATGATGGGTTGACGAGGATTTCGTTTATGCTTACATGCCAAACTTCTTCTCTATTTTGACACCTCCAGTGGGAGGCACGGAGCTTTGCCTTAGTAGTGAGCCAGTGATTCTTCATTCACTGTATTGAAGATGAGCTTGAATGACTTCATTCCTTTAAAAATAGTATTTCTTAAGAACTTTTCACTGATTTGCATCATCATCCGATCACCATATTGATTAATTAAACGGTATGCTCCTTTTGAGTAGACCGTCTCTACTATAAATAGACCCTCCCATTTCAATTGGAATTTTCTTTTAGTCTGTGCGTCATGACTATTGGTCTTTTGACTGCTAAGACCAGGACATCTTCTTTGAAAGTTCAGTTTTTCACTTTCTTGTTGAAGGCTCGAGAGATTCCTTGATAAAGCTTTATTTGTTGTTAAGCTTTTAAGCGTTTTTCATCTAACGCTTCTCTTGTAGCTGTTGGCTATGTTTTTCTTCAGTGGTTATTCTTTGTTGTTAATGCCACCCGAAGGGAAGGAATCTGGGTTTCTAGAGGTAGGACAAACTCACACCCATACACGAAGAAGGGTGTGGCTCTTGTCGTTGTTCTTATCATTGTGCGATAAGCCCATTGATGAGCTCCTAATTTCTCATCCCATTCATACTTATTTATAGTGAATTTTTTTTTGCAAAAGCTTCACTATGGTATTGTTGAGTGCTTCTGTTTGGTCATTGATAGCTGGATTGTATGGGGATAAAAACATATTCTGTATTCTGAATTTGTTATAGAATTTTGTGTAGGCACTATTAGTAAATTGATGACCGTTTTTATTGATGATATGTCTAGGAATACCAAAATAATAGATTACATGGTGTTTGATAAACTTGATCACATCTGCTGTTTTCACTTCTCTTAAAAGGATAGTTTCTGCCCACTTTAAGAACTAATTAGTTATAACTAGTATGAACCGATGTCTATAAGAAGATGGAGTGATGGGGCCGATATTATCCATTTCCCCATGTCTAGAATGACCAAGTAATCGTAGTTGGATGCAAGCGCTCTGGAGCTTGATGTATATAATCCGCATGCACCTGATAGGTATGACATTTCTTTGCATATGGTATGGCATCTGCCATCATCGTCGACTAGTAGAAACCCATTCTTTTTATTCGGTCCCCGAATTTTAGTTCTGGCTGATGGGCACTGTAGACCCCATCGTGCGCTTCTTTGAGCACTTCTTGTTTTCAGAGTACATCTAGATTTGATTGTACCCAGAAAATTCGTCCATGAAAGACATCCATTTCCAATCTGCAGGTATTGTTGATCATGACATCCGTTATTGGAAGTGAAAATTTATCTTTGGAGCATATCGCATTTAGATCTCGAAAGTCGATACAAATTCGGATCTTTCCATTCTTCTTGAGAACCGAAACAATGTTCACTACGCAATCAGAATGTTTTTCTTCTCGAACAAAGTTAGATTGTGTAAGTTCATCATTTTCATCTTGGGTTGGACTACAGATATCATATTTGCAGCAAGCTCCCTAAGTAGTACCCCCAGACTGATTTCTGAGTCCCAATGGAAGTTTTCTGCGTTTGGCAGATCATGTAATCTATATTCGAAGGACCAGCTATTATGACATATCTCAACCCCATGCTGGTTTTGTGATAATAATTCGGTTTTTTCCCTTTGGACATGAAGAAGCAAAGCAAGTTTCGACGTTCTTTGATGAAATTTAATCTTGCCCTTTAGATGAAGACATACCCCATTTTCTCAATCATCCTAGATGATTTTGGTATGTAATGATAGAAATGAGGTGCCCCTTGACTCTATATTGCCTTGCAGAGGTACTTTTGGCCGGCGACCTATGCGACTTTGGTGTAATCGCCATCATGTCTTTCCCTTTAGTGCAGGAAGATTGGGGAGAAAATATGCTTGTGCCTCTTTCTACAAATCTCCACTAGATGGAGTCCATTATCCTCTAGACTTATCAAAACTTGATGACCATCGCTAACTCTGGCTTTATCTTTCTTGAGCTGGTCAATGATGAACTTAGAGTCATTTAAGTCTCAAGCTATTTCACTTTCTATTATTTGATGAGTTGGAGGCAACAAGTGGATGTTATACCCTGATTTGCTTTTGGAATAAGATTCCGTTACTAAGAAGTTGAAGTTGAAGAAGCAAATAATTTCAATGTGAGATGAATGATCTCCACATCAAGCGATTGATGCATCAATAATTTCATCATGGATGCTGCTTATACTTAAACAATAATTTTCAGATGGATATGAGCGTCATCCTTAGTAATGTAGGAACAACGGTCATGAGCCTGACACAAAGCTTAGCTTTGTAGTGGGCTCAAACTTAAAGTTGTCATCACATAGCTTCGATTCTGAAAAAGTTTTAGAGAGGAAGTCTCTTTCATATGTGTTTTATTGACTACATGACCTTGAAAATAAGACTTATTCTTTTAGCCTTGAATGCAAAATGGATGCAACCATGAAGATGAGCATCATTTGATGATTTGAACACACTAATGCCAATTTGAGGCTCTTATGTGGAGTGAGACACGCAAGTGTCATGACAAACCTCACATGCAACCTGAGACATGCGTTGTAACGCCCCCGTTTTTTAACTAGTTCCCAAAATGGGGGATACTACTTAATATTTGCACTAGATAACCCAACAATTACAGGATTCTGGAATAACTGTAACTACTGTCACAATCAGAAAAATAAATAGCATGTCTGAAACTAAGAGGATTTCATTCATACAGAGAGTTAATTACACAAAATGGCATACTATTCTAATATGAACACAAAAGAGTCAAAAGAGAAAACAATGTTCAGACAAAAAGAAATATAAATAAAATATATAAAGATTCTTCGAAAAGTACTTCATTGCTTACTGTCACTCAGTCTGATCGATGAAGTACAAATCCTCAGTCGGGGCTGGTTCTCCTTCTTCGTCTTCTAAACCTGGGTTCAAAACTCAGGGGCTTAAACTTAGTAACATAAGAAAATATATATGCACTATTACAGTACTGAAGATAAAGAATATGTGAACAAGCTGTATTCGTGTCAAATGTGTCACGTGAATAATGAATAATAGAATAACAAGACTATATATGTCATTTGCAAATATCAGGTAAATATCATGTAAAAATGACAAGTCTAGATCATGTCTTTATTAGCATTTGAAACTAAATGATGGATAAAATGACGCGTAGTTTTTCATATTATATAAGTGCCCGTGCGTAATCGGGACCCGACCTCAAACCTATGACACTGGACCATGACACACCGCTATGTGTTCAAGTCAAACCCCGTACTGTGAAATGTAACGGACATTACCCTTATGGTGACTCATGTATCAAACTGTGGCTCAGTACCACACAATACTGCTGCAGTATAAGTGCTCAGTACCTAACAAGAAGTGACCAATATGATTCTCATACGATCGGTTCTTATCCATCATGTAGTTTTACTTAATCCTCATGCCAATAATACACGATACACATGAACCAATAAAAATATATGGCTTGTCGAGTCAGACTGTGTATATGTTCTTTTTACATGAAATATGGATTAAGGGACAAAATTTAGGATCATATATATACGAATCACGAGAATACTTTATTTTACGTAAACAAGATATAATTAACTTGTCATTATGCACCCATGAATGATCATGTCATCGTGTATCTAATATGTCAAAATTATGTTCATTATTCATAATGTTAATAAATATAAATATCACAATTTATAATATTAATGAATGATCATGTCATCGTGTATATTGTATTAATAAAATACATTATCACAATTTATAAAGCCCATACAAATATGTGCTTATACATGCTGCAGTCATGTCCATACATAATTTTTATTATTTGCTGAATAGATGGACAAGAGGATAAATATATAATTTGTGTCCATATATATAAAGCAGGTAGGAGAAGACCAGGATATTTTTATATGATATCAAAGCAAAATATGCATATTTCTGGGTCATGGAAAGTAAAAAGTTTCATTTAATGAAAGTTATCTGAAATAATTTTTTTTTGCCTCATCAAACATTAGAAAAATGCATGCCACATCATACAATTAAAAAAAGCACATACGTATCCAGAACTAATTTAATAATATTACAGGTTGTTGCCCATAATGTATTATGCATGCAAAACAGTTTTCCCATGCAAAACGTTTTTTTTTTTTTCTTCTTTTCCTTCTTTCTTTTTTTTATTTCTTATTTTTTTAAAATAAAAATAAATAAATATTACAATATTTATATATCAAAATTGACTCACTAATTTGGTTCAATTCTTAATATCAATCAATAGCCCAAAAGTAAACTAAATATTTTTGCAAAATAAATTACATGCATAAATATAAATTAAATAAATAACCGAACGAAAAATAGTAGTATTACTTATCTCGGCTTTATCTCGAATACTCAGTTGGGTTTATTTTTCTTTCTTTTTTCTCTCTGTTTTTTTTTTTCATTTTTTCCCTTTTCTCCCTTTTTTTCCTTTGTTGCCTGGTTCTAACCGAGAGACTGAGAAGAAGAGAGGGAGAAGGGAGTGAAGTGGGTGGGGTTTATTTATTTATTTATTTGGCTTTTATTTTCTTCACTTAGCCCTCTCTTCCTTCCTTTGCCACCTAGGCTTTTCGAATTGCTACCCTCTTCTTAATCTTGACAGCGCAACAAAGCTAACTGCCTCAGATTATTTCAATTATTATTATTATTATTATTTTCGGTTGCATATAACGTTCTCCGAACACTACCAATTTAATGCAGGATGTGGTACTCGGTGAAAGGAATACTAAAAAATTATCCGTTTATTGTTTCGATGTCCGGAATAAATAAACAAAAAATCCAAAGTAATTAGAAGAATAATTTTAATATTGTTAAATTATCAATTTTTGGAGTATTTTCCGGGCGAGCAAGGAAAAGTTTCAAAAATTCTAAATATTAGAAAACTAATATCCACGAAAACTGAATGTCATTTGGAGTTACGGATTTAGAGTTACGTCCACCGAAAATTATTTCGATGTCCAAAATTGATTTCGGTAGATTTATTCGGTACGACTGGACTTAAAAGAGGGATGCAAATAGCTCGAATTTTTGGGATATTACATGTGTGTATCATGACAAGTCTCGCACAGGAGCTGAGATATACCAGTATCATGTTGAACTTTGTGTTGAAACTAATAAGCTCTATGTGAACATTGAGTTACTTGAGTTATGCATCTTCACCTTTTGGATGGATGACAAGATGGGCGTCTTACTTGTTTGAATAGGAATATTTTCAATTGCAAGGCCATAAAGTCTTAACTAGTTTTTAGCTTAGTTGAACTTACGAAAAATCTTTTGCCAAGATATATATTTGTTTTGGGGTAGAGCTCTATATTGGATTGGTTGATTGCTGTGCTGTAAACCTCGTGAATCATATGAGAAAGTGGGGAAGCCTTTGGAAGTTTATATATCTCATTCACGACTCTCAGTTGAATATTGAATCAGTCCTTGATGTAGTGGAAATAATCAATCCTTTAATGATTTATTAAGCTCGCATCAGGCTGAAGCGTCTTCAGAGGTTGGAATGAGAGCTGTCTATTTTTTTGAACCATTCAGATATTATTGTAGTTTGCTATATTGGTTGTTGCTTAGATGATGGATATAGTCTCATATGGCAGAATCAAATTTGGAGTTGCTTTGGATGATTTTGTTCGTCTTTCTTAGACCTGAGATCTTCTTTAAGGTTAGGAAAAAGAGCCTTGTTTTCTCAATTGGACTATATATTGTATGGATAGGCTCTGATCAATCTTATTATATCAAGCCCTATAACAAGAATAAGTTATTTATGCCACTCTGCACTTGGGTCAAATGTTACTTTTGTTCACTCCCTGTGGCTGAGCTTCATCGGGATTGCATCCTAAAACTGAGTCTGACTGAAGATTGTAATTTTGATCCGCATATGGACTTTGTAATAAATAAGAGCTCTTATGAAATACGAACATGGTCTCTACCCCCTAGATGGGCCATGTGAAAGTAAAAGCCTTCTTGAAACATGTACATGGGCCCTACCATCTAGGTTGGTCGTCTGAAAGCAAGAGGCTTGGATCGTGTAATATTCCTTAGATTGCAGCATATGAGAATCATGTTCTGAGTAATTTATGCAATGTTGAGCCCTGTGTCTGCTTTGGTTCGCATGAGGCGTAGCCCCTCATCTGATTTGGTCAAGATTAGGCTGAACCTTATGTATAATCTAATTCACACTAGGCTGAGCCTCACATCTGATTGTTTGAACCTCAAAATAAATGTGAGATTCACAAGTTATGCATCTTCTTTAAGGATCTTGAGTTCATTGATGAATTCAACTTGAGCTTGGATTAGTCTTTGTCACATGGGCAATGAAAGTATTATCATGCACCATGAGCTAAGAATTTTCATTAGAGAGAATTTGGTTGAGTTTATCAACCGATGTGTATTCTGGATACATTTTCTGATCTCGAAAATAATTGTCCAAAGATTAAGCTACCTTCTCTTCTTCGGACAGTTGAATATATATATATATATATATATATATATATATATATATATATATATATATATATATATATATATATATATATATATATATATATATATATATATATATATATATATATATATATATATATATATATATATATATATATATATATATATATATATATATATATATATATATATATATATATATATATATATAATATGAGGTCGATGTTATGACAATAATCTTCCCCAATCTTCTTGAGTGTTGGATAAATATTACTTATCTAATATAGTTAAATATGCCCCTCAAACCATGTCGCACGACTTACACGAGGGTTGAGTTTCATAACGTGCACAAGAAAGATGGAGCGGGCTCCATTGCGCTCCTCTAGAGTGCGCTTTAAAGACTATTCTATCACAAACTCATCTGGAGACGGGGGATTCCAGGTGGGCCTGGCAAGGACTGTTCCAAGGGACAGTGAAATGCTAGCTAAAGGCCAGGGGAGTTTCTAAAGGGGCAACCATTTTTCCTAGTGAGTCCACTTTAAAATTTCTTCTATATATCAAGTTTGTCCCTAAGAAAAATTGATATTTTTGCCCTTTCCTTCAACCTCACGTTCCCTCTCATTCTTCCGCACTACAGATGAGTTTTTTTTTAACATAAAATCCATTCCATTTGAGTTGATCTACGCTTTCTGTAGATCATTTGCTATTTTAAGCCCGAATCATTATGTCATTTTCGTATATTATTTCATTAGAAATCCAAATAAAAGAAGAATTTTTGAGTTGTGTTAAACGAGACATAAATGGAGAATACAAACATGTCGTTGGTTCCATTCGATGATCAAAATCCTCTTCAGATATAATTCTATTATCCCCGTATAAATTATTCCAAATATAGCTTAGGTTTTTTATTTAAATTGGATAGAATGATGTTAGGGTTTTTTATTTGGATTTTGAGTTCGCTTTTTTCCGGTGGAGAAACTCTTGGGAGGACATTGCTGTCCGGACTGGGAGTCCAGACAAAATTCCTCTGTCTGGACTGTTAGTCCGGAAAGCGACGTTCTGTCCAGACAAAGACCTTTTTTCGGACTGTAAGTCTGGACTAAGGCCTTTTGTCCGAACTGTTAGTCCGGACATAGGCCTTCTGTCCGGACTGTCTGTCCAGACAAAGCCATTCTGTCTGGACTCATAGTCCGGACAGAAGGGATAATATGATACTGGAGGGTGATGTTTTGAGTTATTTCTTATCAATTAATAAGTATTAATATTGTTAAAGTATTGGCACACAGGGTGATGTTTCAACGCAAAGTAGCCGAGTCGAGAATGAATTAGTTGTTGATTACGGTTTGGACTTCACAACAAATCAGATATAATAACATTGGAAAAGCTATTCATATTGAAATCATAATATTTCCACTAAAAACCTAACTTCTCTATTTTGACTTTAGATTTTTACAAACCGAGATGAACTTTGCTAGTGGGTGCGCGATATGGGAAAGAAATCAGGGTTTGTCATATGGTTTCAAAATCTGTCCGGACTACCAGTCCGGACGATGGTGCCGAAAAGTCGACCATTGCCCAGTGGATGACAATCCGACCATTGGATGACAGTGCCGGACATGGGACATTTGGTTGCTTCACGATTCAATATAGCGCTATTTTTTATTTCCAAAGCCCAATGTCTTACTTTTTTGCCACTCAAATCTCCGCCTCGGGCCTTTAATCTCCAATGCAAGGAGCTTATCATAGCATTCATTGCAGACTGTTACTTTGTACCCGTAAGTAACATTCATCTTTTTAAAAATACTAGGGTTAAATCAAGGCTTGAGCTTATTGAGTGAATTTTTTTGTCATTATTAGGTCACGCTTACTTCACTTCATCACATCCCTAACATTGCATTGAATTGGCAACGCCATTGTGATCCACTTGCTCAAGAATGGGAGTTACCATATTTACATCAGATCGAACAATTCAAGGAGATTATGCCACCTTCGGTAGCGACACAGGATATTATTGAGTTATAATCAAAGTTGGAGGCATATTTATAAGTTCTATTTTGCGTAATTTTGTGTATATATAAGTTATACTAATGACATGTAATTTTGTATATATATAAGTTTTATTTTTTTTAAATAGTCTAAAGTTTTTTGTACAGAAATGTTCATGAAGCTAAACAAGCTTGGATAAATATAATTAAGTCAATTTGAGTTGTTTAATCATAGGTATATTGAATTGGTAATGCTGTGCTGTCCGAACTGGTAGTCCGGACATCAAATTCTTCCGTCTGGACTGCCAATCCGGACAGGAGTTTTCTATCGGGACTGCCAGTCCGGATGATGGCGCTTTGTCCGGACGCCAGTCTGGACAGAGGATCTCTGTCCGGACTGGCTATCCGGACGGAGAAACTCCTATCTAGGATTGTACACCCCGGACGGTAGATAAAAAACCCATATACGTACAAGATCAAAACATAACCAATGCAATTTATTCAAATCATTTTAAGTTCAAATCAGCAGTATCAATACAATTGCAGTACAAATATCCATAATAACTTTTGGACACCCAAGAATCAAGTACCATTATCAAGCACAGATTAAAAATACAAGCAAAAGCAAGGTCAATTCAAGATATCTTAAAGTATCATAATCTCAACACTATGATAACTACAAGTCAGTGAAAATTATTTTCAAGTCATTACAATATCTATGAAGATGCAAGCAAAAAGAAGTTGAACATAAAGTTTACGGCCTTTACAAAAGTATATTGAATCCATTGCCCCTAGATTCTAAACTAATCACTGCTTGCGTGTCTTCCTCGGGGGTTGACGTTGCCGTGTGGTTCGAGTCGTTCTCATAGTATTGGATGCATCAGGAGTGGCTTGTTCCTCTAGTTTAGTACAACCAGTTAGCACGGTTTTAATTTTTGCAAGAGCACTAATTAACACCCCATATCGCTTCTTGAAGGCTCTTTCATCTTGCGCAAGTAATGGATCAATTATAGTTATAGAGCGTGTATATCTCTGTTGAACAAGAATAGCAAAAACTATGGTTATCAGCTAAACTTGGAGCTAAAGGAGACATAAAATAAACAGCAGATATGGAAATTATCTTATCGGGTATATCCAGATGGATTGATTGAGTTTGTTTCTCTAGATGGGGTTCATCTGGTGCTGCTCCAAGGAAATGCTGTGAAACTTTAGCGAGCCGCGAAATGTAATCTGTCGTGTATTCTGATGCGTAGTCAGCCATGACCCCATGGTGCTCTTGATGCAGTACGTGATCTAGCCAATTAATCCGCATCTCCTCGGTGTGACCGTACTTCACCACATGGCTATTGACTGTTAGACCCTGAGATTCATGTAACGGTGAGAATGGCGGAGACGGCATGTACTGTTTGTGACCGAATTGCTGAGCACGCGCACCGGGTGATAAGGCTCAACCACGTGGTGCATCTTCAGGGTATCCATATAAAAGGAAATTTCTCTAAAACGGTATGATTATCTATAATCCCTGTAGGAATCCCAAATTATCTGCAAGTTTGGTAAGTATGCAGAACTAAGTAAATTTTCCATATGTAACTAATATATTAATTAAGTATACAAATCACCAACATGTTACCTGGTTGCCAGTGAGTTGATCAAGTCTGGACCTAATTGTGTGTACATGTGATTGAGACACATTTGTGTCCCGTCTGCTCAACTACCGACAAGCAAGTGGTTCACCTGCTGTAAAGGATCGGTTTAACGCTGGCATGAACATTGGAAAATGAGCAAATATCCAAGCCGGTAGTAATATCAGATACCCGGACATCTGCGCAACATTAGCTCGAGAAGCAAGTCCAAGTTGCCTATATAACCAAGCAAGTGTCCCAGCACCCCATGCGAACTTGTGAACATCTTCAAGGTCGTGAAGTAATATCGGATCTCAATCGACACTCTCGTACCGCTCTTGCCCCAAAGAGCATGCATCCAAAAAGATACAGTAAATATGCTCTTGCAGCACATCGAATCCTATGTTTAGAGTCGGTGTCAACCACCCCACAAAAATTTCTCTTAACCAATCGAGTCTAACTGATGCACCGCCTCTCATATTTAGCTCATTCCACACTTCAGATAAAGTTACGCCCAAGAAAGGAGTAATTGTGTCAGCAGTTTTATGTGACGCTGTTGATTCTTGGTAGCACATGGACTTTCCCGTCACAGGCAAGCCAAGCAAGTAGGAAAAATCATCCAGCGTAATCGTCATTTCACCGAACGGTATATGAAATATGTTTGTTTCGGGTTGCCACCTCTCAACAAATGCATAGACCTCAACAGTGTTAATGATTGATAGGAACAGATGACCAATGGAAATAACGAAAACCAATGTATTAATTCCATGAATTGGGTATTGGGCTATGGAGTCGTCAAGGACCATGAACTTATTTTTCTCATTTGACTAATACGTCGCAATGGATCTCGATCCTGTGTATATAAAATAGTCATGACATATGCACACACTATAATTGGTTACTAGTTTTTAACGGAAAAAATTATCTCATCTTTTAAGACGAAGAAAGCAATGTGCGTCTTGAAACTCTTCAATAGTGACAAATCAACTGGACCTCGATATATTGACCATTCAAGATCATCTTCAAAGCCTCCTGAATCAGTATTACTTCCCTCTTACCTTACACTTTCATATCTGAGTAGATTAGGAGTTTCTAAATTTAATTCAAAACGCACAGCAACTCCATCTTCTCTCTCTCATATCGGGCGACGGATTGGTAGCCGAGATGCTACTTTCTTCCTACTCAACGAAGTAGTTGGTCGTACGCGAGATGATTCTACCGGATCCATTTATGGAATACAAAGATAATAGCATTAATATATGTAATTTCCTTCATAAATGATAGTTATCATAACAATGACTTCTCTATGTGTAAGTAAGTAGTTACAGACTTCAATTTGGTACAAATATCAATTTTTGTCTAATTTTGAAGCTGCAGTAGAATGTAAAATACAGGCATAAACACACTCAAATCTTCTTTTACTAATTAATCAAGAATTACGACAATGCTAGAAACTTCAAAATATATTAAAATTTACCATTACCGTCCACGATTGAAAAATTAATGGAATTTTGCATATTTTACAACTACCGTTACAATATTTTATTTTTTTCATTAATAATAATCAAAGTATAAATTAAAACACCAATTTTTAAGTTTCAATCTTAAAAGGTGGAAAAATATTTTCTAACTTCAAAATTGAGGTCGGTTGTAGAGTTAATCTTTGAGATAGTTTAGATATTGAGTGCCAGAAAGTTCTCACTAATTACAATAGATTTTGAGAGGTAGAGCAAGTAGAGATAATTATTAAAATAATAATGAATTGTGAAGTTAATTTATAAAAAAAAATTCATCTATGATAAAAAAAACCCTCCACCTCCAAAACCCCAATGCTCCATCCTCAATCTTATCATCAAAACCCCTCCACCTCCTCCTCCTCCTCCTCCTCCCCTCTTCCTCCTCTCCAGCCCAACAAGACCACCAAATCCAAAAACCTCCCATTCTTTGCTCTAAAAAAAGAGACCAAAATAAAAAATATAATAAATTTGCTAAATGAGGAAGAGATCTCACCCAGCACGATTCAAGAAGTGACGACGGGGTGGCAGGCAAGCAGCATGGGCTAGATCGACAGCAGCGGCGGCGGGATCGACAACGACGTAAGGCAACTCGGAGAGAGAAGTGAAGTTGGGTGGAGGAGGAGGTAGTAAATGGGAAGATGAAGAATTAGGAGAGGTGGCGAAGGGAAGGAAGAGAGGAGTTAGATTTTTTGAGTTTGAGATATAGCTGGCCCTAGAGTTGGAGAGGTGAGGGAGAGAAGAATGGAGGTGGGAGGAGAAGGAAGGGAAAAGGAAAAGAGAAACAGAGTGAGGGCATTTTGGGGTTATTTGGTGTGCTCACTAAAAAAACTCTCTCTTTTCAAAAAAGAGGATGGGCTCACTAGGAAAAATGGTGTGCCCCTCTAGAAACTCCCAAGCCCAGGGCAGGGGGAGCAGATTCTTCGCAAAATTGGGACTGCGCAGGCTCCTACACAACTTGGACAAAGACGGTCAGCTAGGCTAACACTGACCCAAATCCAAAGAGTGATCTAGAACCTTTATTGACCACTCTGGGCATCGATACAAATGGCAGTGATAGGATAAACCGGAGAAGGAGATCATTGTGGTAGTCTCACAGGGGGACCAACAAATGGATTCGAATAGGCTTACAGAGATTTGCCACAGACGGAAGAGGAAAAGGTTTGTGTACTCAAGAGCTTCCGATCACCACCCTTAGTTGTCATAGCAGAGAACTGGAACAGAAGCGGGTAGGACAACAATATTAGTTTAGACTGATTGCTAGTTTCATAGATGCAAAATCCTCATGACTGAGCCTGTTACAGGTATACCATCGGATGAGCAAAGGCTATAGTTTTCAAGGGGATCGTCTGATAACCGATAAGACTCCCTATAGCCCTCTCCAAGTGTAGGACCAAGAGGAAGGGGCAGGCCAACTTGCAGGGATGACAGAAAAAGAGCACACATTTAGCAACCTGCGAGGAAACTCCTTTTGTTTTTTTTTTTTTTTGTGCTTCTTTCTTGTGGCATGTTTTTTTTGTAATACATGTCGTTAGGATTGCTTATATTACTGGCCATAGACATTGGTTGTTCTATTAAACCTCCTATTGATGGAACACAGAGGGTACTTACCTACTGTTTTAACCTAAAAAAAAAAAAAAAAACAAAAGATTTGATGCAAGATTTTTTATGGTTTTTTTAATCAAGTTAAATTTCATGTGATAACTGTGTGCCAAAAGATGGAGGATTGTTTTAGGTATCTCTTTTCTAATTACTTTTTGTCTTTTTCTAGAAAATTATTTATTGTTATTATTGTGATTAATGAGCACACCTAGACATCTTAGAGCATCCTCTTAAAACTTACACCATCTATCTCAAATGGGATTTGTTTAGTTATTATTATGCACATTGAAAGCACTAGTCTGTTACATGTCAGTTTTAAAGGGATCTGACTCAGATATGTACTAGTTTTAAAGGGATCTAATCCCATTAACTGATTATTTATGTGTGTGTGTTTTTTTTTTTTTTTTACCCTTGTAAGACTATGTCTTGGAAATGACAATGGCACAATGATCAGATTCGAATCGGACCATTCAAGATATACTTAAAGATATACTAAAAATTTATAGGATACACTTGGAATTTACACTTCAAAATCTAAACCAAAAATATTATCAAATTGATGTTCGAGTTTCAAATTATCCATCCAATTTCTCTAACAAAATATATCAGTTCTATTGTGAATCAAACAAAAAGGAGAGATATACTCACTGCTGAGTATGATTTTATATTCTTTTATTTTATTAATAGTACTAGCTATGGACGGAAGGCAAGTTAAAAGAGCGAAGGAAAAATCGAAGAAAATATACAGAGATAATACGAAAAGATATAGATTCTAGAGTTTTAAATGATAATATATTACTTGATAGAAATGATAATATATTCTCTTTTGGTTCATGTAGCATACTCCAAATACTTTAGCTGTTGTTGTACTAGCCATGTTTAGACCTAAACATGATCTAACAAAACATAGAATATTTTAAATAAATGTCTAGGTATATTAAAAAAAACCAGAATATTGTTTTAAGATCTATCCACTACCCAACAAGCCATCATTTTTTTTTTCTATATACAAATTCTAAATTTTAGGATGGATTTCCAATCAATGTATCGAGATCGGCTCCATTGTCGCATCTATGTAATTGTTAACCCGGTCAACTAAAAGCTCTAACTATGCTTTTAGTTTGAAGATTATTTTTATGGACATGTGAATGTTCTCCTCAAATGTACATTAGTTTTAAACATACTTTTTTTTTTTTAATCAATTATCAGGTAATAATGTGCTTCTAAGGTATTTGTATAATGAGTTGTCAATAAATACAATTCTAAATCCAAACTTAGAGAGTTTATGGACGAACCAAATATGAAGGAAATATGAAGGATTCATGCCAAAATTGATTATCACAATGTAACCACATCATGAACATTCCAGTCAACTAAACTGTCTATCCTGTTTTCTTTTATTTTCTTAACAAAGGCTAATTCAAGAGTAGTAACGGTCAGATTCTAAAGATCCGCCTAGAAATTCACTAAAAATATATATGACAACTTGGTATCTATACCATCCTAAAAATTAAAAAAAAACTAGAATTCACTTGAGGATTCACATCTGATAAATCGTCGATTCAGTTTCAAATTTTGAATTATTAGGATCGAACTCCATTGTCATCTTCATTGTGATTGTTAGCTCAATGGAACTTTCAATTTGAGTCAGTTGAGGGATGTCTCAGACAACTAGGAATGTTAATGGACACATTTTCGGACCAATTTCTGACCACTTCTATATAAAATTTTGAATTAGAAAAATAAATTTTTTTATTAATTTTGAATTAGATAAATACTTGGATAGATAATCCAATGTCCTTTTGAACTTGATGATCATATCTTTGAAAACCATTTCATACTCGAGCATCTAAAACTCAACATTACTACTACAAAATGTCTATTGTCGGGTGCTGCTTCAGGTAATTTCTGACAATAGTGACGAGATTGCTTGCTCATAGCGGCAAACTATCAATGAGGACGATGAAAAATGAGCTCAAATAGCTGGAGCAGAACAACTCAAGCCACTTCAATATCAAACTACTACCACAGGGCAACGTCGATAAAGTTGCAGTGTAATGTCTAAGCAAATGTCTAGCCAGAACTCTGCAGTCCCCAACGGCCACAGTCCTTTGAAGTTTTGGCATCACAAACAATCCTCTATACATCCACATACTTCAGGGAAATGCACAAGTTATTGTATTACATGCTACGGCTTGTCGAAAATAATCCGATACAGTGCACTGAACTGGACCGTTATACTGCTGCCAAGCTACCATACCGAGTATCTGCTTCCGAGTCCATTGCATGTCAATATCAAGCCCTTGTAACGATTCAGGTAGTCCTGGAACAGTTAAAGGTGTGTCAGCAAGAATCATTCAAGGAACAACGAAATCAATATAACAACACATGAGAAACTAGAGCCAACACTGTGCCCTATCAGTTTCATTCTGTTATTGTTCGAGATTTGCACGGGCACAAGAACCTAGTAGTAGCATGAATGAAGCTTTTTCAAATGCTTGTCAGCTTTACTGGAAAATGAGAAAATCAACGTGCCATACAAACCTTTGATATCTAATAATTATGAACCGAGAATATTTCTGACAGACTAAATATTATATGGAATCTACCCTTGATTTATCTAGTCATTAGATTGGACACACGATAAATATTAAGTTACTGTTGCTCCTTAATGCACGTAAGGTGGTAGGCAGACTTCTGCAATAATTTCAACTGCAACGCATCTGCCACAAGTTGATTCATTCGTTCTGTGTTTGTATTAACTCAACGGTAAACTCGTCCACTGTTCCACTCATAATCAAATGATGCAGGGAGTGCAAACCCTGACCCCTTTAACCTCTTGCTATCTTGTAAAAGACCAACTACAGGTAATTCTGGATCCATTATGATGTTCTCAATAACCCAATCTTTAAGCCCATCTACACCAATACCCTGATCCAGTCAAGGCCAAACCAACTTTTTGTTAGATTAACCATGTCTGAGGGATCACATACTCCACATATTAGCTACTGAAGGAACAGGCAAGCTCGGCAAACAGGAGATCGAGGAAAACAAGCGTACACAAAGAAGAGACTCCCTCATATGAAAGAAGAGGCTAGCTTGGCAAAGAGGAGCTCGAGTAGCTCAAGGAAGAGCTCTTCCTCAAACAAAGAGCCTGGTCTGGCCAAGGAAAGACTTGCCCAGCCCCAAGAGTTCTCCTTACTCAAAAGTACAGACCTAGGTTGAGCTAGTGGCTCAAAAGATCAGGAGAGAAGCTTGCCATGCTTGAAGAAGGTCAAAAGAATTCAAGAAATGACTCCCCTCAATCAAAAGATGAGCTCAAGGGAGGACCTGTCTTCAGCAAATAGCTCAAGGAAGTGCTCCACAATCTCTAAGGCCGTCTTTGGTTGGTGATAATTGGATTTGATCAAAGTTGGATAGATAAAAATGAAGAGGTAGTTCCAAAATTTTACGTGATCGTAAAACACCATTAAAGTTGAAGAAACTATAAAACCAACAATATTTTATCGCTATAAGTGTTAGGCGATCAAGAAATAACATATCCAAAAATGAGGGCGGCAGAATTAGAATGCTAAGTTGAATAGGTTGCAATACACTAAGAGAGAGAGTAAAAAATGAGAGCATATGCAAGTAGCTAGAAGTTACTCTGATTGCTAATAAAATGAGAGAAACAATTAAAATGGTTTGGACATTTGCAATGGAGGCTTTTATGGGCATCAATTAGGTCCAATGAGAGAATCACAATCCACGGAGGTAGAAAAACTGGAGCCAAGCCTGACGAACATAGACAGAAACAATTAAAAAGGGCATGAGAGTAGTGAATTTAATTGTGAAAATTGCCTTTAATCAAGTTGAATGGAAGAAAAGATAGTTGGTTGGAAAATTTTGGAAAAAAAGATCTTATAGGTGTTGAATTGCATTTGCAAATGAAAAAAAGGAAAATTTTGATGGGAATACCTAATTCTCATGCAAAGCTTCAAATTTTGGATCAACTACAACGACTACTTTGAATGGGAATTAGGAAATCCAACCATCAATCAAAATTTCCTACTCTTTGCCAAGACCAATGGATATACATTGTTGGCACAACCAAGTCAGCAAAATTTGGATAGCGTACAGCCAACACCTCGAAGAAAACCAAGTTGGATCAAGGTATGAACAGCAGCACCAAAGTACAGTTCCCAGGAGCAAGCCCTCCTACAACTAGGCAATTGATGTAAGATGATGATAAGCAACCAATGTGGACAGCCCTAGATATTTAAACCCACCAAAAGCACACCGGAAGCCTCTTTCACAAGATTGATCGATTGCCCCTGAATGCCGGCCAGCTGAAGAACAGAAGCCTTCTATGGTGATACTTCAGTCGACCGACATCAAGATTTTCGTCAATCAGATTATACATAGTTCTCCAAATTGCACATGGAAATGGATGTTTTGCATAGTTCAGGTAGGAACTTAGCTTTGAGTTTAGGGATTTTTGTGGGAAATATTGTGAGATATTTTTAAGATCTACAGGATTGTAAATTCTACTAGGTTTAGGAGCCCTAATCTAGTAGAAATGAAGAGTATATAATCTCTACACAGCAAGAGGAGAGCACAATAAGAATTATTCATCTTACTCAGAAATAATCCCTTAAAATAAAGTGGCAATGTGGGACTGTTTCCTGTCCTTTTGAAGAGAGGTGAATAAGAGAGCAGAGAAATTCCTCAATTTATCGAACGAAGTTAAACTGTGGAGAAATAGAGCAACGAGATATAGCAGTTTCGAAAGGTTGTAATTTCTTACTTTGCACATCTAAACCAACATCCTCAACTTTAATTCATTGAAACTCAAGTTCACATAGAGCTTTTACTCGCCATGGGAAAGGCCAGCGATCTAGTGATCAAACATTGAGAGAGGAAATTACAGCTCCTAAACATCAATATTCTAATTTAGTCTTGTATAAAATTGTAGATTTAAACGCATAGATTGCAGAATAACGACACCATGCAATTGCATAGACAAGTGAATTAGTATTAAAAGCTTGCAAATCATGGAATTATTGGTGTTACACGACACTTGGTTTTAGGAGTATAGGAATTTTTTAAGATGTGATATTTGCTGGTCACATTATTTTTTCTACCCATTCTTCTCATAGAAGGCCATCTTCCTGTTTGCTAAGACCCAAGAATGTATGACTTAGGATTTATTTCAAAGAAATTCGACATATATTTATGCTGCATACCTAATAAAATTCTCCTGTATATTTACCAGTATGAACAAATAAGCACACAAATTGACAGAAGAGGCAATAAATAGAACATAAAGAATAGAGATACAATATCCAGGAGATCATGGATAAGACAATGATACACCCTCTCATCCTCCATCCCTCCCTCTGAAACGGAATGGAAAAAAGAATATAGAACATCAAAGCATAACTATCATTTTTTTTCACTTTCTTTTCATTCTTTTTTGTTTTTTGTTTTTTTTTTTTAGTGATAAAGTAGTCAACAAAGTTTAGACCACTATATAAAACTATGCTATCTTTTTTTTTTTTTTTTTCCTGAGTGACAAGAAGTCAACAAAGTTTATACCACTATATGAATAGGCCATCTTTCTGCTTGCTAAGATGACCAAGAATGTATGATTTAGTATTTATTTCAAACAAATCCGACAAATATTTATGCCGCAAACCTAATACAACCCTCCTGCATATTTACCAGTATGAACAAATAAGCAAACAAATTGACAGAGGAGACCATGAATAGGACATAAAGAATAGAGATCCAATATCCAGGAGACCATGAATAAGACACTGATACACCCTC
This sequence comes from Dracaena cambodiana, assembly GCA_036321105.1. NCBI lineage: Eukaryota > Viridiplantae > Streptophyta > Magnoliopsida > Asparagales > Asparagaceae > Dracaena > Dracaena cambodiana. Next base: position 40,654,890 of record JAYEPQ010000010.1, on the reverse strand, counting down.
CCATCCCCCGGAAATGGAATGGAAAAAAGAAAATAGAACATCAAAGCATAATTATCATTTTTTCCTTTTCTTTTCATTCTTTTTTTTGTCCAGAGTGATAAAGAAGTCAACAAAGTTTATTCCACTGTATAAAACTATGCTATGTTAATCTTTTTTTGAGTGATAAGAAGTCAACAAAGTTTATACCACTATAAAACTATGCTATCTTAATCTTTTTTTGAGTGATAAGAAGTCAACAATGTTTATAAAACTATATAGAACTATCCTATCTTAAAGCTCGGTTAGCGGGTAAGTTCAAGCTCACTTAGGACCAGCAAAAATAAAATGGCATCCTTATGCATTACTAATTTGAAAATTATCAGCAGGAAAAGGCAGTTGTATCGTGTTAAAAAGTTCAGACATAAAATACAAAAGAGATAGGTCCTGACCAGGGAATTATAATCTAGCAGATACTGAACTCCCTTCCTGTCATATTCTCGTCTTTTGGCAGGATCACTTAGAACTGTCAAAAAAATTGCTTGCAGAGTCAGTCCAGGTGAAAGCTGTGCATATGCATGCAGTAACCTATGCAAGCAAACATAATACAGAAGCAATATGGAATTGGATAAGTTTGGTGCAATTTATTCCTTAGTATGTATTTTTTCCTGATTTTTCTTATCTAATTGCTGTGTATATGTGTGCATTACCCACACATATATGTATTGCATGTTCGTGTGTGTATATATCTATATATAGACTTGGCTCCTTCCAAAAAGATTTAAGGTCATATCCTTCCCAAAATCAACTTTTGGGACATTTTTATAGTCAATGTACAACATTCAAATTGATCTATATCACAAAAATCAAAGAATTTAAATATTTTTTTTATCGTACATCTAATAGGCATAAAATAGTTGGCCTAACTTGCGAGTTGGTTAGTTAATATGCATAGAATATTTCAAATATAACAAAAATTAGTGTAAAAATATATTTAAATGTATGAATCATGACTTAATGGTTGGATCGAGAATTTATGTCCTAAAACATAGATCTACGAAAAATAGCCTATTCAGCCATCCATTTTGTGCCTACTTGATGCATCCAAAAAAATTATTCTTTATTTTAGAATACTTTAAATGGTATAGGATCAACGGAAGAGAGATCCTGATAATAGATGTCCCACCGCTGATATCTAATGGAGAGGACATGAGTCCAAATCCTTCCCAAAGAATTCAACTCTCTCTCTCTCTCTCTCTCTCTCTCTCTCTCTCTCTCTGTGTGTGTGTGTGTGTATATATATATATATATATATATATATAGTTGCATTACAAACTTTCCATTAAATGTAAAAAGTTAGTTTTAACACTTTTTCCACCACACATGTGACCTATCATTACTTTATTTTCTTTTCATTATTTACCTTTTGAAATTTTGACCAACACATATCATAAGACAAATGGATAGTGAAAGATGTGTACAATCTAACTTTTTAGATTTAATGAAAAGTTTGTAGTCCAATTCATATATAAAACTAGGTATGGTATGAACTCGATTTAAACGTGGTTTAGTGCAAGAGAAGCCATTTAATTTTTATATTATGCTCTTTAATATTATGCTTTGAGCCGCTTCCAGTAATAGGACCTGTGGGTCAAGTTTCCTCATTCTTACTTCCCCATTTGGGGCACAAGAGGATGACTAAGACTTAAGGGAGAGGACAACTACACGCTTAGAAGAAAAAGAAAGGAAATAATAGTCATCAGGGAAGGAGATTCTTCAAAAGCCTACTATGTCTAAAGCCCATGAGGTATCATAGCACAAATCAACCAAGATCTCATTGATTACTCAACTTTGGCACCTTCAAAAATGCAAGCAAGCCTTTTCACTCCATCGTCTGGTAGAAAGCCAACAAAACTCTGCCTCCGTGCATACCTCTATTCACTTATTTTTGGAACTAAACATATATACATATACAAACACACATATCTATACATGTATATACTTGTGTGTGTGTGTGTACACACACACACATACATGTATGTATATATATATATATGGGTTTACTGTAAATGAGCCAGCTCAGGTAAGTTAAGTGAGCAAGCGGTAAAAAAAATAACAATCCTATTATTCTGTAAAAAAAAATGGATCATGATTTCCACCTCTCTAGCTTCTTTATGATCAAATTTCATATATTTTGAAATTCATTTCCCCTTCCATTAAGTAGATACAGGATACCATATTCACCGAAAACCATTAATTTTGCATCTGCTCGATGAAAAATCAAATCAAAAATAAAACTCAAAAAATTAGTTACGAGTCAACCCTAAGGGGTTGAGGGAAAAAAATTATAGGACATAGTGGAAAGTGCAGCAGATAACTTATGTAAGCTGTCAGTTCAATTCCATTATTCTCTAAATATATACATATACATATCTATGCATACACACACACACACACACACATTAAGGTTGGACCACAAAATTCTCATTAAATGTAAAAAAATTAGTTTTAACACTTTTTCCACCGCATCTTCACTAGTGGCACACCATTAATTTATTCTCCTTTCACTATTTACCTTTTGAAATTTTGACCAACACATTTCTCAAAGTAAATGGATAGTGAAAATTGAATTAAATCCAAGTTTCAAAATTTAATGGAAAATTTGTAGTCCAAGTCATATACATATATAACTATAAATGTATAGATATATGTATATCTAGATACATATATGTATGTATGTGTGTGAGTGTATATGTAAATGTATACACATACATTTATATATGTACATATACATATACACATATATATACATATACACACATATGAACACACACACATATATAGTTAGGTTGGACTACTATCTAATAGCTGAAAATAATTCAATGCACCGTAACAATGTGTGTTTTACGTTATTTTTATATCTTACGTTACATTAAATTACGTTATGTTATTTGCTGTTATTTTTTTGAGTAATTTCTACATTGTTATTATTTTTTTTATCATTAACTAACAGCTTTAAATTGAATTACTAACTTGCTCATTTGTAATTGCTTCTTATTTGGTTATAATTCCTTTCTAGTTGCTGGAATTTCTTACTTGTTAAGAAATAAAATAAATTTAAGCATTATAAAATACAAGCTACAACATTGATAGTAACTAAAAATAAATTTGAAATTTTATTTTCTCATTTAGGTGACTATTGAAATTATAGTTGCAGACTGAAAATAATTTTGAAATTTTGACCAACACATTTCTCAAAGTAAATGGATGGTGAAAATTGAGTTAAATCTAACTTTCAAATTTTAATGGAAAATTTGTAGTCCAAGTCATATACACATAAAAATATAAATGTACAGATATATGTAAATCTAGATACATATATATATGTGTGTGTGTACACACACACACACATATATATAGTTAGGTTGGACTACTATTGGCAATATTTGAGTGCAGATAATGTTGAAAATAATATATATATATATATATATATATATATATATATATATAGTTAGGTTGGACGACCAATGACAGTATATTGCATTATGAGACCTAATAGAGACCCAATATTATCTAACAGTTAAAAATAACTCAGTGCACCGTAACAATATATTTTTTACGTTATTTTTACGATATCTTACGTTACGTTAAATTACGTTATGTTATTTGCTGTTATTTTTTGAGTAATTTTTACATTGTTATTAATTATTTTGTTATCATTAACTAATTGCTTCAATTTTCTTGCTTGATTACTTATTTGCTTGTTTAATTGCTTGCGGAATTACTAACTTGCTAATTTGTAATTGCTTCTTGTTTGCTTGTAATTTCTTTCTAGTTGCTAAAATTCTTACTTATTGAGAAATAAAATAAATTAAGTATTATAAAATACAAGTTACAATATTGATAGTAACTGAAAATAAATTTGAAATCTTATTTTCTCGCTTAGGTGATGATTGAAATTATAGTTGCGGACTTAATATAATTTATGAAGATAAATCTAAAATTATTGTGCAACTTGCTAGAAATTTTGATTATGTATTATAAAATATTTTTATATTCTTTTTTAGAATTTTTAAATGTATTTTTCCATTTATATAATTATTTTACATAGCTTTATATTTGATTTTATTAAATAAACAAAAAATTGCATAATCTATGTTATAAATTACGCTATATGCGAAATAACCTAAAAGAGGCAAAACATTATGTTACTGTTCTCACTATTTTAAATATTGGCAGATACTATCAACCAAGATTTAAGAATGACAACCAAAACTAAAAATATATTCCGGCAGATGTGATATATCATTCATAAAGTATCTACAAACAAAAATTTATTAAAATCTGCCATGATTTACTAATGAATCAAGCACCCCAAAATTAGTGAATTTTATGATAATTTTAATGTGTTCATTTTGTTTGCACTTTACCCATGGTTAAATCAAATCAAATCCTTCTGAAATTTTATTTGTATATAATTTACGAAGAGTAGATGATATCTACTGGAATAAATTTTTATTTTAGGTTTGTCCACTCTTAAATATTGGTTGATAGTATCCATATTCTAATACTATTAGTAATACTCCAGCCTAACTCTCTCCCTCTATGTAAAGATTGCCTAGGATACTATTGAGATGATTTGAAGTATAGTCCCTCTTAAATTGAAACTATAGGTTAAGACACCAAATATTAAAATCTAACCGTTTAGATGTGATATATTATATTTAAACAACTAAAGTAAGAAAACTTTTTATGATTAAAATATGCTTAACCCATAGATTAGAATTTGACTAGGATACTATAGAGAAATTGAAATTTGATCCTATCAAGTTGAAATGATAGGTTACGAAACCGAAAATTAAAATCCAATCATACATATATGACCTATTATATCTAAATAGCCAAGGTACAAAAAGATATAATTTCAAAATGTTTAATTCATTGATTATGAGCTTATAATGTTTATGTTCCAATGTGCTATGTTAAGCACGCCATATTCTAAGGTCTTGATCAACGGGTCAAACTTCTTTAAATCATATGAATTTTTATATTAAACTACAAGATAGAATATACATCCACAAAGTTGGATTTTAATTTTCGATGTCATAATCTATACTTTCAACTTGAGAGGATCTATGTTTCAAAACCCCTCGATAATATCCTACTCTCTCTCTCTCTCTCTCTCTCTCTCTCTCTCTCTCTCTCTCTCTCTCTCTCTCTCTCTCTATATATATATATATATATATATATATATATATATATGTTTCAAAACTCTCTCTCTCTCTCTCTCTCTCTCTCTCTCTCTCTCTCTCTCTCTCTCTATATATATATATATATATATATATATATATGTTTCAAAACTCTCTCTCTCTCTCTCTCTCTCTCTCTCTCTCTCTCTCTCTCTCTCTATATATATATATATATATATATATATATATATATATATATATATGAAAAATTGTATCTAATGTACCTCCATAGCGAGTTGCCTACAGAGACATCCTTAAATCAAAACATTGAAGATGTATGTGGATGATCTGAACCGTTGGAATCTCTATACTTAAGTAGGTGGTATTTAAAAAATCATACATTTTTTATAAATTTTTACCATATATTAGATAGGTACAAAATGAACAGTTTTCCAATAATAGAACAAATAAATGCACTTGATCGATGATAAAAAATTGTCTACATCACATAATGTTTATACACCATATACTTAGAGTATGGAGATTATAACTAACAATTCAGATCTTCCACAAACACTCTACATGTTGAGATTTAAAGGCGCCTCCATAGGCAACTTCCTATAGAGACACCTAAGTACACCATTCATAGTGCTTGGTTTAATGAATGCCCACGTTAGTATCTAATGAGAAAAGGAAAGGGAAACCCCTATTTCTGATGGACATATATTGATAATGAGTTAAGTAGTGTGTCAGGCTGTTGTATGTTGTAGCAGTCTATTCTTTTTCTTAACTAATATGAGTTTGTGGCTGCTAATTGTCTCTGTTAAGACTGATGGGTCGGTGTACATGGAAATAAGGCGGAAGCAATGGCGGGAGATGGTTCAAGATATGGGAAGAATGATCAGTCGACTACCCTTCTATTCTTATAAAGTATTTAGATAATAGAGAGGGCGTTTATGTAATATTATATTTTCTCTAGTATACAAATAACATGACAGCAAAATGGATAATGCCTTCTTACTGTTTTCGAAACTTATTATGGCAATTACAAAAATAAAAATTTCTATTATAGTTCTTCCTTGCTGGGTTCCAATCATAATTTTTTGTGAACAGGCACATGGGAGATGGTCAACTACTACAACTGTAATCTGTGAAAAACAAACAACAACCATTACTTGTCAAAGGTCCATGTAATTCTTCTGATTGTGCTTGTCAAAAGTCCATTTATTACTTCTGCTTGTCAAAAATCCACATATTATTTGTCAAAAATTAACAAATATCATTATTTGCCAGCAGCCTGTCATGTGCTTCTGAAACTACTGCTTGTCAAAAGCTATTTTGCTTGCCAAAACCAGCAACAAAAATTGGTGTCGCTGCTTATTGTCGATTGCAGATGCATCACGGAGCCGAGGAAATCCGATATCATTGTTACTTTTCAATCAAGCTTTTGTAATTTTCATCTTCTCGTCTTCTTAGTGACGAGATGAAACATAAGTGATATCTATGTTCCAGGTCTATGCTCCAAACTGAGGGGGAATATTCGATTATTTAGATATTAGTAAAGGTGTTTTAATTAATACTAATACTATTTTCACTACTATATAAACAGCATAATAGCAACCCTAAAAGGGTATATCCTACAGTTTTTAAAACCTAACTACTCCAAAGGGGATTAACTTTCATGGGTAATTGTTAGACCTGCACTGTGCTACTCTCACTTCGAGTACATAGAGGCAGGACATGAGTGTTATGTGTGTGTTTCCGAAGTGTCTGAAATGACAACCTCTAAACACAAGGACATATGGACAAGGAGTTACACATGGATAATACATACATATACATACACATAAGATGATACACACCACAACATCCCATTTTTGAGAAACAATCCTTTTAGCACTCGTTGTTTACTAATCTTGTGGCAGTAACATGCTTTTAAAAAGGATGGATAACTATAAGAGTTGAAAAACACAATCCTCACTATCAATTCTATTTTCTTTTCTACCCTTATAGATCATGATGTAGGATCTAACAACTAGTTCGACTCGATGAGATTTGTTGGTTGGCATTTGTTGCCAATAAAGAAAAATAGACCTGCAAAAGTAAAGAAGATCACAACGGCTTGATGGCCCAATGTCATCTCTCTGATGCTCAAATTTCAAAGAGAAAACTGGTAAATTTTCTAAAATTTCTCGAGCGCTTACTTGAAACTCGTGATATTTTAGGGTATTTATGCCAAGTAATGTGAAGAATTTATACAAAGGTTGTGAAGAATTTATACAAAGGTTGTAAAACCAGTCGATGGTTATGATTAAGAGGTAGAATTGTGCCCTAAGAGGTAACTTACTATCCTCCGTTTGATCTAGGTCAACTCGGTATGGTAATTTCCTTCAATTTCAAGTCATGGATAACTAGATATAGGATTTGAATTGTGTATGAAATCATTGGAAAAAGCTATATGCTACAAGTCATGATCATCTTATTAAGTCATGTGCAAGAGACATGATAAAAGCTCCCTACAAGCCTTTATGATCAGCTATTATATCATAGGCATAATAGAGTTTGTAACCAACCTCTACTCATTAACATGGCCTCCCAATAATCAGTTTTAAGAACCCTCGGGTCTCACCATATAGGTGTGGTGGTATGCAGAACAGGTTCACCCTCAACATAAGTTTGAGTGATATCGGTACTCGGCGTCTTTGAAAAGGTTTCGTGTCAAGCTACTATAATTAGTAAGAAAATGATTAATGAGGGCATCGATCGCAAAAAGAATCTCAAAAGTGATTCATATGTTTGGCTCGTGTCTCTGATCTCTTCCGACACTTTTTGGGCAACTCATGCACCCAGGACATGACAGAGGTCTTCCTCCATGTCTAGAGTCTACTCACATGCCTTGAGACACGTCTAGTTCATCCACAACCAAGCAAGCAGCTCACGTGCTCCTTGAGGCATGGTTGCAACCTTCCTGACCCCACAATGGCTGTTCATGTGCGTTGGTGGGCAAAAAATTCATAAAGAGTTTGTTGACCTGTAGGCCTTTACCAAGTGGATTCAGTGGGCTGAATGTTAGTGGGGGCCCACATTAGATCCTATTCAAGATATGTTTTTTTCCCTTCTTTTCAGTACAATCATACCTATTCAATTTTATTCTATAATATGAAAAATGCCAGCGTAATAGGAGACCACTACTGAGCATCGCGTCGAGTGTCCAACATAGCAAAAATTTTGCTGAAGTGAAGTGTTCCAGTGACGTAGGACAGAAGCAATTTAGGGCTTAAGTGGAAAATTGATGGACTTAGGAAAGAATTAGAAATGTTAAAACCAAAGATAATACTAACGTCTCACACCTAAACAAATCACACGTCCATTCTCACAAATCACTCGCAAAGAAATTGTAGCAAATCACATACCATAGAAACTAGGGTTTCAAATTTTCATCAATCACACTTCAATAACTAATTCTTGTACAAGGCTATATATATCAAGGCTATATATATATATATATATATATATATATATATATAGAGAGAGAGAGAGAGAGAGAGTACATGCAAACCACATGCAATGGTAAATATAACAAATAATCGACTAAAGCAAACAAAATAAATAATAATAATTCATTTAATATATCTGGTCCACATCACTTGGTAACACTGCTCTCACTACAAATAAGTGAAAACAAAAGAAAAGAAATTTTCATAATTATTTGAAGAAATGAACTATACCTGAGAAGACATTCAATCGTGAATTGAATAAACGGTCCAAAAGAAGTTGATTTTAAAGGCCACATAAAGGCAAATGGACACAATAGATTGTGGAGTTAATGCAAAATACACAAATACAATGAGACAAAATCAATGCATAATAATAACAATATCAATATAACAGAGACATCATATGGCTTTAAGCATCTCGACTGACTCTAGTTGGTTGTAGACTTTGATGGTACCGTAAAACAAAGAGTAACAGCAAATATGATGGAGATCAGATTTGATTCTATAGATTAGATTTGATTTTATTTGGATCACGTTAGGATTTTAGAATATTTGATTGAATTCTGATTTTATTAGAATTCTCATTTTATTAAGATTTTGAATTCTATTAGGATTTGGTTTGTTAGGGTTTTCCTATATATATATATATATATATATATATATATATATATATATATATATATATATATATATATATATATATATATATGCTTTGTATGAAATATTAAAAAAGATGAATAATATTTGAAATTTTTGAGAAATTTCTGGCGGGAATTTCGCTGAATTAAATCTTTCCTCGTGGATTCGTGGAGAGTGAGCGTGGATTCACCTGGGTGGAATCCCAAACCCCTATAAGTTCTTCTTGTTCTTCCCTAATTTCTCCAAAAAATCCCTAATTCTCAAACCCTAATCCTAATTTCGCCTCCGTCCTGCGTCAAATTTAGTATCAAAGCCTACAGTTTATTCTCCATCATCATCTTCTTCTTCCACATCTCCATCCTCTTTTTATTTTATTTCAGTTTTTTTTTAATTTTAAAAAAAATTACAGATCAGCAAAAAAAAAGAGAGAAAGTTCAGATTTAAAAAAAAAAAAAAGAACAGTTCAGATTTGAAGGAAAAAAAAAGAGAAAAAAAAAAAGAGAGAAAAAAGAAAAGAGAGAAAAAAGAGAGAGAAATTCAGATAAAAAAAAGAAAGAGAGAAAAAAGGAGAAGAAAGAAAAGAATTTGGATTTGGTTTCAGTTATTGGGTTTGTTTTGAGTTATTGGGTTTGATTCGGATTTCAGTTTGACTGATTTAATTAAAGCCACATCCAAGGAGAAAATAAAAAGATTGAATTTAATTTAGTTAGACCCGATCCGCAACCATAACCAACCTATTTACTTTTATTGAGTCAGTATAGCAGTGGATCCGACCTGACAGCAGTGCAGACCCGTTAAAGGTTTTCTTTTGATTCGGAGCCCATTTCAACTCCGATTCAAACCGTTTTCGAGCCTCCGTGATTTTTAGATATTTTCTAAACTTTTTGAACTAAAATTTTGAGTTGATTATATATGGAGTTCATATTTCATGGTCACTACATTAACACCAATGCTAAAATATCACGAGTTGAGCGTGATATGTATGCTACTATACATATTTTTTTCGGTTTTGACGATTGGCAAAATTATGAAAATTGGGAGAATCATCTCGAAAAAATTTTTAGATATTTTGATCCAACATCAGCACAGAAATGTCATTACACCAAACAAAAGTTAGGTGGAGAAGCTTATATTTGGAGTAGAGAGTATAAATTATGCTTGGATTAGAATATTTTGTGACATCTATTTCGTCATCGATATACTCAATACCGCATTCCAAATTTATCATCTCACCGGTTTCAATCGTCTGAACCCAAAACAATGACCACTGATGAAAAACTTCAATGATTGATAAACTTGAAAAGTGTAATCGAATACTTGACAGTTTCAACAAAACACTTAAACACAGGGATGAAAGAAGTCAAATGGTTAACGATGATAGCATCGCCAATAAAATTGAAGCAAATATTCATATTTTGAATTGCGAATTGCAGCCTATACTGGATACAGAAGTTCATGATGAGCCACTATTAATGCCAGATAGAACTTCCTTTTCATCCACAGAAGTTAAAAACTCAAAAGTTCATATTTCTGACGATCTCTCAATAGAACCAGCTAAGAAGTTTTAGCCACAGCCACATAAAAATACATCTGATGATCATATTCATGAGCAGAAACCAATAGAAGTACCTCCTACTCTTCTATATCACATGCCCATGAAACCGACAGTTTCTTTAGAAGACCTTCTGCTAAAATTTCGTAAAAAACTTCGTCGACAATTTGTGTTTACTGATAGTATTTGCATATCAGTTGCAGATATACAGGGAGTACAGAAACTTCCAATCCAAAGCAAGACTTCAGACAGAAAAGAAGTTATTGTTGATGATGAGGTAAAAATTTCAGTTCCTCTTGAGAGATTCATTACAAGAATTATGAAGAAATTACTGACTCAACATACAGATAAATATGAAGTTTCGAAGAGATTTGCTTCTACTGTTCATAACCAAAATAATTTGTGGGATTTACAATCATCTGAAACTGATTCACGAAAAAAGTCAGTTCCACCTCCACCACCTTTGTTCAGATGTGATGTACTAGATACGGTTTCTCGACCACCACCATAACCCAATTGGGATACTTCGTGGATGTCAATTAGTTCAACCCGGACGTATTGATCATTCCTTATCTCTGCATTCATCGGGGATGAATGTTTTGAAGCCGGGGAGAATTGATGAAGATAAGATTTAATTATATAGATTAGATTTTATTTTATTTGGATCACGTTAAGATTTTAGAATATTTGATTGGATTCTGATTTTATTAGAATTCTGATTTTATTAGGATTTTGAATTCTATTAGGATTTGGTTTGTTAGGGTTTTCCTATATATATTGGCTTTGTATGAAGTACTAAAAAAATGAATAATATTTGAAAATTTTGAAAAATTTCTGACGTGGATTTCGCTGAATTAAATCTTTCCTCGTGGATTCATGGAGAGTGGACATGAATTCGCCTGGTGGATTCCCAAACCCCTATAAGTTCTTGTTCTTCCCCAATTTCTCTATAAAAAAAACCCTAATTCTCAAACCCTAACCCTAATTTCGCCTCCGTCCTGCGTCAAAATATCAGGGAGAAAGAAACCTAAATCAGGCATTTAAGGAGCTTGAAATTAAAAAGGAAGCTGATATCATCCTATGCTTACCTAAGACAAAGTGAATTTATAGCAGGGAACAAAAGAAAGAATATAAAAATTACCTATATGCTAGAGGAAGTAATCCAAAGAGAATATCGTCTATGTACTGATAGGACAGGAAATTTTCAGCACTCCGGCCAAAAAAAGTGCATTTTTAACCACTATGGAGCATGATTCAAATTCTTGAGGATGACAATTATGCCCCCAAGCTACGCATGGATAAAAAATTATGCAATTTAATCATTACCCACTCATCAAGTGGTTTATGTTTGTTCTATTCAAAAGAAGCTGTTCAAGTTCCAACCACATGTTGCATAGGCGAATGATGATTAAACAACATGATTTTTCATCCACAAGTGGCTTGTAGAATGAAAATCATCCTCGAGAGTATGAATCATGCTCAGCAGTGGTTTAAAATGCGTTTTGGGGGCTGTAGCGCAGGAAATTTTCTGCACTAACAACACATATCATAAAGAAAGACAATTGAACAATTCAAAATACAATCCAGCATTGCAAGTAAATAAAATTCAAAATAATAGCTAAATTTTCCACAAGAAAGTCAATATCAAGAATTTGTCTAAGTAATATTCAATCGTGTCTTGAGGCAGAATTAATCAGGGTTCTCTAGGATGATATTCACGAGATAACAAGTAAAGAAACAATTTATGCATGATTTCATGGGTGGCCTCGAACAAATAAAACACTTACCGTTGTAAGCCTCATTTATCTCCTGAAATCTTGAGGTTGCATTTTCCTCACCCTTTTTCTTATCAGGGTGCCATTTCTGTAACAAACAAGATAAAAGTAATGCAACGACAAAATCTACAACCCAGAGACTTCACATAATGCTAAAGGACAGGCTAGATACAATTTATCAAACAGAACACAAAAGATTAACAAACTTGATGATATGTGTGACTGACACTTAACAAGGTGAAAAGGCTTGGCAAAAACAGCACTACAAAATCAACTAACCTACCAACATGCTACTCAGACCAAGAAAGATGCATACATAAATTAAAAGTACAACAAAAAAACAGAAGACTGATAGTATTACAGACCAATGCCAGGCGAATATAGTTGGACCGGATAGTTTCTTCAGTAGCATCGTAATCAACTTCCAGTATTCTATAGTAGTCCTGTAAACAATTCCATGCTAAAATAAGTACCACAGAGTTCTATAGTTTACAAAGTATAGACAAATTTTCATTGACATTCTACTAATATTTCTCTGCGGTAAGAAAATTGCCAACTAAAAATTACATTGACTTGTATAAACTAGAAACTCTAAAATCTAAATATTTAGGATAATCAGTCCATTGCTTAGATTTATGAAATAGACGAATGAAGAAATTCTCCACTTGATCAGCTGGATTCAATAAAACTTCCTTTTCATGTTTATATAGCATTAAATCCACGTAGTTTAAGTTTATGAGCCTGCACTAATACGTGTCCATGTTAAAAGTTTATACACATACTAAAAATAGTAAACTGTGCTGCCCTCAGTAAGTACAAACAGCAATAAATGGATTTGGGGTTCTTTCTCCCATTAGAGCAGTTTCTGCACATCAAGGATATCTCTGACTTCTTGGCCATGCATTTTATGCTCATAAAACCACGATCCAATCCCAAATTCTCCAATAAAAAGGTAGAAAGTATTAAATAATATGCTATAGGAAATCATTGCACAGTTGGGATACAACATAATATAAGAGGTAACTCACAGTACAAAAATAAAAATTAGGAATATTCTTTCTAGTCTAACTAAACTCACATCCGTACCAACTATCCATTTAAAGTTGAAAGACTGACCAAATCCTATTAGAACCTAATTTGAAAATAATCAAGATGGCAACTTTAGTGCTAGAAAGTTTTCAAGCAATCATATCCAAGAATCACTCTTGACTGTGGTAGCCCAAATACCATCCTCCATTTGCTCCGTTTACCACCAATAGTCAACTCCCACCCTTCACCAATAATGCTATATCCATTTTTCTATTCTTGACGTTATCGGATATTTAAATAGTGATAACGGTAATGTTTTGCCTCTCTTAGATTACATAGCATATAACGTAACACATAACAAAAGGTTGTGCAATTTCCTATTTATTTTATAAAATAAACATAAAACAATATATAATAATTTTTATAAATTAAAAAATAAATTAAAAATTCTAAGAATAACAAAAATATTTTATAACACATAGAATCCATTATAAATTTCTAACAAGTTTCATAATAATTTTCACACCTATCTCTATAAATTATATGAAGTCCACAACCATAGTTTCAATCATCACCGGTAACTTATATTTCTTAATGCTCAATTCATCTTATCTATAATTGTCCATTTCAATTCAGAGTACAATAAAATCAATATAAGTAAGAAATCCTAAAAAATTCCAACAGCCAGAAAGAAATTATACCAAACAAAAGAGCAAGCAATCGCAAATCCGCTAACTAGCAATTCCATGAGCAATCAAATAAGGAAACAACAAGCAATCAAGTAAATAAAATGCAACATTCAGATAATAATCAAAACAAATAATCAACAACTATATAGGAATTACTTAAGAAAATAATAGAAAATAACATAGAATAACACAATATAATGTAATATAACATATAATAACATTAAAAAAATGCACAGTTATTGTATTTTGAGTTATTCTCGACCAATATATGGTGATGGGTTTGCGTAAGGTATTATAATGCAGTATAATGGCTTTCATCACGTGCTATTTTCAACATTGCATTATCATGCACATGCAAATTTTCAATTTTACCATTATCAATCACATGCAAAAATCAATCAAACCACCCTCCTTAACCAAATCCCACCTAAATAAAAGAAAAGAACCACAAAAAAGGTAAATTAATAGACAAATGAATCCACCCACACACAAACACATAAAACCCCTCCTTCCCTCTCCATTACCCATAAGGCTGTGGAACATTTTCCTCCACGAAGTTATCCTCTATGGATGTAAGTTGACACCATGGTACGCAACAAGAACACTTTTATCGCAAAGTCGTGTTCGCTTGGATATCAAAAATTCTTGGATATCTCTTAGATACAGGTCAGGTGCTTCTTAGCAGTGTCCTCAATTTTATAATACATTCTATGTTAAGACACTTCTACACATCTCAGACACATGTAAGTTTCTCACAAGATATTGATTATTTTACATGTTTGAGATATTCATTAGTTTTATATATACCAAAAACTATGTTTTAGTAGGCTAATGCCTATAAATGTTACCTAGTAGGAAAACTATGGCAAATTTCAGTATATTACTAAATAATAATGAGATATATTGGGCTACTCTATAAAGAGTCGAAAAGCCAAGGCCTCCTCTTTCTGGAGAAACATAAAACTGTAAAATAATTTACTTTTAGCATATATAAGTATATTGTATTTACGCTAAAACAAACATGTGTCTAGAGTGTGCATGAGCACGTCAGTGCATGTCAGTGTATATGCACTCTTTTTACTATTATATATTCTAAAGTCATTGTCCTGTTCTTGTGCTCTTGTTTTCCTGTTTCCCATGTCCATAGCATCTTTTTCTCATATATCTCTGCCCATGTTCATGCTTCAATCTTACACTGTTAAACTTTGATCAACCATATACAATAGGAGGTTAGAGCAGTTAACTCATGCTCCAGAAAACAAGCCAAACTTACAAAACCTTCTAAAATGATGTCATAATGAAAACACATTCATAAGAACCTACTCCATCAGCAGCCTCAACAAATCTTAAGCACTAAGATTCAATAGAAATTTCATCCTTAATAAGAACTGACATAGCACAACAATTGAAAAAGAATAGGAAAATATATATCCCTAATAGTACAGGAAAGAGCAAACAAAATCAAAATACTTGCAAACCATAGCTGGGATTGAAATGAATCCAAATATTATCGTCAGATACTTCTTGTACACTTCTTAAATGCATCTAAATTTAACAATACTAGAAGTTTAGCACATCCATATGCAAAACAAAGAAGCTAATATCAAAGGGACAGACATGTGGGTGGCACAATAAATGGTCAAAATAAATATAATTAAAACTTCATTTGCAGAATCTGGTCAGGATCAAGCCACTCCTTGTCGGCCAGATTCAAGCTGCCCTAGTCGAGCACCACCCGGTTGCATTCATCGGCGAACAAAAAAGCTGCTGCCTTTTACAAACCCAAACCACCCCAATCACCTTTAAAAGTCTCAATGGCAAGATTTGAACCTCCCTGCTCGAATTGAGCAAGCAGATATCCAAACTTCAACAGCAATTAACGGGAAAAAAATCAACAAAGAAGAGAATTTTAAGCAAAAAGCCAATAAAAAACCTTGCCTTTGGTTTGGATAAGAGCTTGAGGAAATCGAAATCTAGGGGAGAATCTTGTTCTTTTTGCTTTTCTTCTGCGGATTCTGGTTCACATTCTTCCCAAGCCATTATCTTCACTTTTTTATAAAAACAATCCCTTTTTTTCTCGATTTTTTGAACAGGGCATAAAAAATAATGGATTCTGCAGGGAAGGTTTAATTGTAGAAGGTTTTTTATTTATAGGAAACTCTATTTGAGCACACCATATTGCTCAGTGAGCCCACCAAGATTAATCCCCTTTTTCTCCCCATCTGGATAGTACCAGAACGGTGTAGTACTTAACCCTGTTTAGAACAGAAGAGTCGGCCACAAAATTAAACGGGCAAACTTATAATATTTTTTTAGCGACTAACAAGTGGGATATGTTTAGAAATATTTAGAATTGTGTATGTTTTAAAATAATGTAGTGAAATTTATTATTTTATATTATGATAAGTAAATTAAAATATATTATACTACTGTGGAAGTGTCCATGATATTTAGAATAGTTTATTTTACTTATTAGTATTTTGTTATAATTAATTTACTTTTCTTATATAAACTATTGTGTTTATAAAACATGTGGAGAGAAGTATGGAGAAAGATAAAAAAAGATTAAAATAATACACAAATGAGAAGATAGTTATAGCTAATCCTACTTTTTTTTTATGGAGCTTTTCACTTCTTTTTCTTTTTTTCTTAGATATACTCAATTTAAACATCTACTATAATAATTAAAGATATTATTTAAACAAATCAACAAATTCAACTTGAAAATTATATGAATCTTAAAACGTTTAAATTTCTTTACTTGACTTCTTAAACAAATTCAACTATGAGCAACTATGATAATGATGTTTTGATTCGGTAAGAACTTATTTATTTATTTAATTTTCATCTATAGCTCTCCTTCATTTTTAATAATGTAAGAAATGCTCAAATGTAATTTGTGGTAATGAGCCTTTAAATTTCTTTTGCTTAACTTACTAACAAACATAAGTATAATCAATTATGATAGATAACTTTACTCAATAGTTTATATTTATTTCTTGAATTTTAATGTTTATCTCTCATTTATTTTTAATAATGTAAGAATTGTTAAAAATATAATTTATGTAATGAGAATTTTATTTTTAATAATGTAAGAAATGTTAAAATATAATTTATGTAATGAGCATTTTAATTTATTTTTCTTAACTTACTAGCAAATTAATTATGATTGATAACTTTCAATGAATATGAGTTTATATTTAATTCTTTAATTTTCATGTCTATCTCTCCTTTATTTTTAATGATGTAAGAGATATTATAACATAATTTATGATAATGAGCCTTTAAATTTTTTTCTTAACTTACTAACAATCATAAGTATGAATCAATTAGATAAATATAATTCAATGAGTATTAGTTGTCTAACATTTATTTTATGTTGTGACTTTTACTTCATGAAATTCAAATCATCCTACAAAAAAGATAAAGAAGAATAAATTACACACATAATAATGAATTAAATTTCAAATAAAAAAATTCTAAATATTTTATATATTAATGAGAGATTTTGGATCCGATAAGAACGTGTTGAGAGAATGATGGAGAAAGATAAGGGAAGATAAAAAAAATATACAAACGTGGATAAAAATAAGTTAGACTGATATTTATTAGTTATAATTTTTTGTGTTTAGATGGTAGTTATAGTAACTATAACTAATCCCACTTCCTTTATCTTATGTGGCTTTCAAATTTATTTTTAAAAAAATTCCTAAAATTTAGTAAAATAGAAAAGCCTCAACATAATTTTCTCCTATTTTTTATTTTTTTATTCAAAAATTATTTTTTTTCTCTCTCACTTTTGCTTAGTATATAGAAAGATTTTACTTATTAGTATTTTGTTATAATTAATTTACTTTTCTTATATAAACTATTGTATTTATAAAACAAATATAAAGGAATGTCAATTTCTTGGTGGAATTTATACTGAATTTGGAACTTTAATGGTTAAAATAGATATAGTAATGCTTGGTAAAAAAAGACAATGGTTTTTTGTCTATTAAGTATAAAGTAGAGTTAATTAAATAAAATTTCCCTAATAGTGAGCATCTACTTACTATTTGACCATAAAAAAAATTAAAAAAATCTTTTTAGCGCAATTATAATTTCTCTAGAGAAAACAACAATGCTAATATAAATCACATGGAGAAATAAATAATTATGAAGATAAATTGGACAATGAAGAATAAATACCAGCTTATTTTGCCTTCATATCACAAAAGTTGATTAATTAATCATTTTAGTAATTTTACTCTATATTTTCTTTAATTTTCTTAGTCATTCATGCAATTGAACTAAATTAGAAAAATAAAAATGATAAGATTTTGCAAATATTAGTGGGGATGAAAAATTAAATTAAGTAGTTGGAAAAAATCAATAATTGTAGAAATATATTTTCAATATATTAAAAGTCAAAATCTTAGAAAAATGAAAAGAAATTCCTTTATAATGCTTCTTCAGTATGAGTCATTATAAAAAGAAAAAGCTATTTAAAAAATATTCATTATCCATCAAATTACAAATAAAATTTTTATTTGAAATTTTTAAATAAGTTTTAGCAAAACTAAATGCATTTTCTTTGAAAGAAATAAATGAAAGATAGAGGAGTTAGTTAATTTTAAAAGTCCAATTATGTTTAAGAGCAATATCATTAATTCTTTTATAATAATAATATGTTATTTATATTAAATTCTAATGATTAAAACATATTTTGCATATGCAGTAACTGGTTAAAAATAGTACTTGGATTTATTATCATTTTTTGATTGAAATAAAGGGATTCATGTACTTATATAAACTCTAAGAAATACATGAAAATAATATTTTATTCCATTTCTAAGTTAAATATACTTATGAGATCATAGTTTTTAGATGGTAATGATAAATTTGACACATAATAATGAATTAATTTTTTTAAAAAAAATATTCTAAATACCTTATACGTTAATGAGATAATTTGGCTCCAATAAGAACATGTAGAGAGAGAGATGGAGAAAAATAAAGAAAGATTAAAAAATATACACAAATGAGAAGATAGTTATACTTAACCCCACTTCTTTTTTTTGTCTTATGGAGTTTTTCACTTCTTTTTCTTTTTCCTTTTTTCTTAGATATGCTCAATTTAAACATTCACTATAATAATTAAAGATATTATTTAAACAAATCAACAAATTCAACTTGAAAATTATATGAAACTTCAAATGTTTAAATTTCTTTGCTAGGCTTATTAAACAAATTCAACTATGAACAGTTATGATAATGATGTTTTAATTCGGTAAGAACTTATTTATTTATTTAATTTTCATGTATAGATCTTCTTTATTTTTAATAATGTTAGAAATGTTAAAAATATTAGTTTTGATAATGAGCCTTTAAATTTCTTTTTCTTAACTTACTAATAAACATAAGTATAATCAATTATGATAGATAGCTTTACTCAATAATTTATGTTTAACTCTTTAATTTTAATGTCTATCTCTCATTTATTTTTAATAATGTAAGAAATGTTAAAAATATAATTTATACAATGAGCATTTTGTTTTTAATAATGTAATAAATGTTAAAATATAATTTATGTAATGAGAATTTTAATTTATTTTTCTTAAGTTACTAATTAACAAATCAATTATGATAGATAATTTTCAATGAATATGAGTTTATGTTTAATTCTTTAATTTTCATGTCTATCTTTCCTTTATTTTTAATGATGTAAGAGATGTTATAATATAATTTATGATAATGAGCCTTTACATTTTTTTTCATAACTTACTAACAATCATAAGTATTAATCAATTAGATAAATAGAATTCAATGAGTATTAATTGTCTAACCTTGTTGTGACTTTTACTTCATAAAATTCAAATCATCCTACAAAAAAGAGAAAGAAGAATAAACTAGACATATGATAATGAATTAAATTTCAAACAAAAAAATTCTAAATATCTTATACGTTAATGAGAGATTTTGCATCCGATAAGAACATATTGAGAGAAGGATGGAGAAAGATAAAAAAGATACAAATGTGGGTAAAGATGAATTAGGGTGATATCTATTAGTTATAGTTTCTTGTATTTAGATGGTAGTTATAATAACTGTAACTAATCCCACTTCCTTTATCTTAGTTGGCTTTCAATTTTTTTTTTTTAAAAATCCTAAAATTTAGTAAAATAAGAAAGCCTCAATAGAATTTTCTCCTATTTTCTAATTATTTATATTTTAAAATTGTTTTTTTCTCTCTCCCTTTTGCTTAGTATATAGAAAGATAAGCAAAATGATGTGCTCAAATAGAATTTTTCTTTATTTATTTAGATAAACAAGTGGGAAATCGTCGTAATGATTAAAAATAGGGTTAATTAAAGTCAGACCCCTGTAGTATTAGGGGTGTGTAACTTAACACCCTTGAAATTTGAAACTCTCAAAAAACCCCTGGACATCCTAACGGTGTTAACTGAATGTGAATTAGTAAGGCACGTGATGTGCACGTGTTATAAAGAATCAAAAATGCCTCAGGTAAGATCAGAAGCAGCGGACCAAAGTTAGGGCATAGGGCGCTCCCTGATCCATTCCGCTCCTCCATCTTCATCCCGCTCCAAATCCCCCGCTTCCTAAAATTCTCTCCTCCCTAGAAGTCCCGATCCATTCCCTCTCTCTCTCTCTCTCTCTCACCCGCCTCCCTCTCCCCCTCTCTCTCTCCCCGACAGAGAGGCAGCGCTCTCTCTCTCACCCGCCTCCCTCCCCCCCTTCTCTCTCTCGCCGGCAGAGAGACAGCGAAGGGCAACAAAGGGCGGCAAAAGGCGACGAAGGGCAACGAAGGCCAAAGGGCGACTCTAGCGCATTGCGCGGCGGGTCGATTCCGCTCCACTGCCCCCCCTTCTCTCCCTCTCTCTCTCTCTTCCGCAGGGGTGTAGTGAAGGTGAAGGGAATTTATTGTGTCAAATTGAGGGGAAAAGGGCAGCGAAGCAAAAGCCCTCAGCGAAGCACCAAAACGTTGAGGGGAAAAGCCTACGCCAAGTTTCGAAGCACCAACGAAGCAAAAATTTAGGGCACAGGGCAGCGCAGCAAGCCCAGGCTAAGGTTCGCTCTCAAATTTGTGTATCGGTAAACATTTATATAGATGCGGTGATCTTTATACATTATTGCCGACAATTTTTTTGTCATGACGTGTTTACTGTCGTTGAATTTCTGGATTTTTTTTGGACCAAGTGGCATGGTGGAGGGGACCATCAACTGTGTTGTGTTAAACGTTAAGAGGAATTTATGTCATTTGTAGAGTGGTGGGCACGTGTGGAAATTTTAAACGTGCTGATAAACGTCAAGGTCCCACAATTTGGGTTGGAATGCGAATTTTTTGGTTGACTTTCCCATGTAGAATCTTAGGTTTCTGTTTAAATAATGCAGCAAATAACATTTTTTTGCATAGAAAAATCTGAACAAATTTTTGTATTAGTGTTGAAGCTTAGTCTTAATTTGATTAATTAATTTATAATTGTTATTTTATATTTTAATTGTCTATATATTTTAATATTTAATTGTTAATGTTAATCTTTTCGTTCTATTGCACGTAATGAGTAATCAACACATGTCTAACATTGAATATTCTTTGTGTTATAAGGCAAGTTTGAAGTAGATCTACACGGAAGCACGTGGATAGTTGATTTGAACAAATACACCTATGGATGCCGACGTTGGGACGTGAGTAGGATCCCATGTGTGCATGCGGCTGCAGTAAATAAAACACATGATTTTTCATTCAGATTTTTTCATTATTTTACGTTTCTAACATTATGATTTTCATTGCAGGTTGACATATTAACAAAGCCGGCGCAAATGCAATCAACATTAGGTCATGTGTTGTCATAGTAAACTTTTGTAGTAGACTTTTGGACTTTGGTTGTTATTATATATATGAGATGTAAAACACGGTTAATAAAAGGAATACTTGTCTTTGAAGATCTTGTGTTGATATACAAATGCACGGTCAAAAATACCTATCTTTGAGCATTTTGTGTTGATAATTTATTGTTGAATATATAAATGATACATGATATTATGTGCACCATGCAGTGCAAATGCAGTGCAACTAAGAGGATATTGTGTTGATATACAATTGCAGTGCAAACTACTGCTACAGCTGCTAGCAGCTGTAGCGGCAGCAAGCATAGCTGCTGCTGCTGCAGCAGCAACAGCTTGACTTTTCCAGTGATGGGAGCAGACTGGACCTGAAAATAGATCTTCAAAAGAACATTCATCATTTTTTTACCGGATTTCGTCACGGTATAACACCATTTCACAACCTTCAGCCATTGAGTCATCCGACGGCCACAACATTGTGTGCTCGAGGATTTCAAACTCACCGTCTACCAGAATATCCAACGTAATAACTTCTCGCTTTTTGGGCGTCGAGTTGTTGACGGATAAAGAAGAATAGATCCCCTTTGAGATAAGGCTCTGCAAGACCTCTGTACAACCAAAACTCCAAAGGCATTCTGCGCTTCTCGGACATAACACGTATACGATCTCATAGACGAGATAAACGACCGATGGATCCTTTCACCCTAAACCAGCGCCCCCTGACGCGGGCAAGAGTTGAAAATCTCTTGACTATATCACGTCATTACAGAAAGCAACGAGTCAATGATAACGATATCGTAACCGACGAATCGCATAGCCACGGAATGATTGTCCCGCCGTCGGGATAAGCCAACCGCCGCGGCAAACCATACTCAAAAGTAATGGCACAAGGAAAAGAGAGGCCATGAGGCTAGATAGCAGGAAGATTGTCCAGCTTTAAAACAGAGAGGTTCGAACTCACATTTAGTGAGAGGAGGACCAACATAGAATGTCATGGGAACCCAAACAAAGCTCAACTAGACGTTTTCCCACGTAGGTTACCGAGCAGGAGCTGAGCCATGGTCTCCAGAAGTGGCAAAGGACACCGGTAGGTCGCTGACTTTAAATCAAAACAGTAAGTCACCTCCGAATTTCTATTTTACCAGCCGAGTTATAGATGTCGAACCTCATTCCTCTCCCATGGTTCGACAATCGACGCTGCTGGCTGTAATGCCCGAAACTGAGATTTCTCTTTCTGTTTAGCTTAGATAGCACAAAGATGCATCAGATTGCACCGCCTCCGCTCGATCCTTTTCCTTCCGAGTCAGAACTAGAAAATGCTTTCTTTGTCTATACCTAGCATAGGTCTTATCCAAATCCCCTGGTCTTCTTTTTTATAATGTCGGCTTTGCTTGGAAATTCAAAACGACGACAATCATAGAAAGTCAAGACAGTTGTCCCTTTCAATCCCTCCTAACTTTTGAATTGGAAAAATTATCGGCTTAATTTGCAATGGCTTATCTGTATTTGACTGGTAACTCGTGGCTAGGAAGGGGCTCATCATATTTCTCTCTTTATGCTTTAGATCAAGCCATTGCAATTCCAATTTCAATAAGTTCATGCCATAAATTCAGCTCTTTCTTCTCCTGAACCAGATTTCAGTCTCGGATCCATGAAGACGAGCAGCACAAGTAGTGGTGAGTAGTTGGATCAGGGCTCTCAGTCTTTCGTTCGAGTTGGTAGGCAAGTGGATGAGCAGTTCCTCACCTCTCCCTACCAGATTCGACCAGTTTCCATGGCCCTCGACGAAAAAAGCATGGCAAACAAATCGACGGTTCACATCATGGTCTAACCTCAACACGTCAGGAAGTATTCAGAGGCATTGAAAATCCTGGTTTTGATGGTATCTAGTCAAACCAATAGAAAGACTCAAATCGACGGGCTGGCTGCTTTTACTTGGTCAAGGGAAGCAAGATGATTGGATTATGAGTGGAGAAAGCCCTGTCTGGATCTCTGTACGCTCCCTTTTAGCCGACGAGGTGATCATCAGTATTGCAAGGGAATAGGTGAAAAGAGAGAACCACACCTAGATCAGGAAACCGACCCTTCGAGAGTAGCATAGCTCTCATATCCGGGATCAGTCATAGAGGGAAAGACACCATGCCTTGCCTACCTGGGACAGGGAGAAGAGGACCAAGACGACACAGAAGAAACAAGAGCTCAAACAAACTGTTTCCATCCTTCAAACCGACGAAGACCTCCTCGAAGAAGCAAAGCATTCAGACGAGTAGTGAGACTTTCGATGCCCTCCCTCAGCCCGGGATGAAGATGCAAAAAGAACCACAAGTAGCGAAGCTCTTGCTCACTGATTGACTGAGATGGGAGCACCTAGCTATCCTTCCAGAAAGTGATTGAGCTTGAACACAAATGAATCCATAGTGATGACCCTATGCTTTGCAGACGTCACTTCTCATTTTTCTTTCTTTCCCCTCCCCCGAAACCAATGATCGAGCCGACGCGTCGCGTTGTTTTCATCAAAGGACGGGATCTCTCTCATCTTAGTCTTTCTTTGAAAAAAAGGAGTCGAAACTCTTTTCTGGTTGAACCTTCGGCCTTCACTTCGGGTCAAAAAGAGGCTAGATCTCGATTCGATTGGCCGTGGATCTCCTGCTTGCATTCTACCAGGCGTCGGTGGTGACTATGCATTTTTCGCTTTCTTTTACCATCACATCGCATGGTGTCTCTGAATCTCTCACTTCATCAGTGTATGGTTCTCGTGCATCTGCTGCGGATCCCACGTCAATAGTCAATCAAGTACAGTTTGCGAGATCCGGAGCCTAATGGAGAGCACTATTGGAATAAAAAGGATTGACGCTTCTTCGTGTAAAAGTCAAAAGGAAAATAAGAGTCCAGATGGTATTATTTCTAGGGATTTACTAGGTTTTCTTTCGATTTCTTTATTAGACAATGAGTCCTCCCCTTTGATTGAAGCCAAAATTTCTTTTCTGGGAGCTGTCGCTATCTGGAATTGACGCATCTTTGAACGACAGCGCGGAGCGGTTCGAAAATCATCATTCCGATGAGGCTCTGCACTACATCACATTAAAAAATCCTCCGTCGACCATGGAAATGCTCATCGCTCAATAAGGGCTATACTAGACGAGATCCTAAATTAGAGGATTTTTTGACGCAAACATCTCAATCATAGGGCTCTCTATCCATTTCTTCACCTTCACTCGACCCAACTGTAAATATTGATATATGTTGTCCCCTTCCACACCATATTCTATCATTTCGAAATCCGCCCGGTTATAATATAGACGAAATAGTATTCTGACGAGTTTTTAATAAATACTACATGCGCTTTTTTTTTACCGTCTAACGGATCAGTCGTAGCCCTCTAAAGTCTACGGAGAGTCTCTGTGGACAAATTCCTTTCGTCGATCTAAATGTGTCAAAGATTTCATAGCTGTACTACTTAAGAAAAAGCTCAAAAGCTAATCGGTAGTTGAGTTAGCAAGACGCAAGCCAGATAAAGAGGATGAAAGTATGCATATTTAATTGGAATCAATAAAAAGAAATGATATTGCATTTGTCAAATCAAAAGAGTGAACTGGCATGGCAATAAGAAATTGAAAAGAAAGGATTTTCTTTTATGATCGCTAAGATAGACCATAATGTTGCTACTGCTAGCAGCTGCAGCAGCAGCAAGCACAGCTGTTGCTGCTGCAGTAGCAGTTTGCACTGCATTTGTATATCAACACAGCAGCTTGCAGCTAAGAGGAGTGGTGATGAAAAAATTGTTATGAGTACTGCTGCTCAGCTACTACTGCCCTGCTATATATTAGTTTATTATCTGGGAGTTTATCTGTGTAGTAAACATATCATCGGTATTGACAAACATCTGCAAACTTTTTAACCAAAGGAGAATACTTGTTCTAATATTATAAACATACATATTACTCAAATTTTATTTCACTCACACAACAAAAGGTTCATTTCGCCAGTAATACAAGACAACACGATAAAGAAAACCCAACCAAAATACCAATCAACAAGCTTCTCTCGTGAATCATTTTATTCAAAATCTCTAACTTTCGGCTTCCCTCAAAGTTACCTCCTCCATACATATCTATGAGTATATTTAGAGCCTCTTTTGCATACGGGGGTGTTCCTTCCTTGTCGACCCATATCCAATCATTACACATTCGGAACGGACATAATCCAAAACGTCGTCAAGGATTTTTCACTATCCATGATATCTTCACTTTCATCTTGACACCACATTTGCACTTTGGAATCTCCATTTCAAGTGGTCGAGCCAACATTGCTTCCATAATCTTCCTATTTACAAATCGAGTTTTTTGCAATGCCGAAGAAGATGATGAACTTAACGTCATCCTCGATCAAACCTGAAATTAGAGAACAAAAATATTGTACAATCAAATAGCAATATAAGTAAAGAAAATCAAACAAAAAAAACCATAAAAAATAGAGTTCCATACTCAAACCTTAAAGTTACTTGTGTTATTAGGTTGAAGGAGGAGAGGGAAATAAAGAGAGGGATAGAGAGAGTGACTGAGAGAGAGGGATAGAGAGGGAGCATAAGTGACTGAGAGAGAGAGATAGAGAGAGAGTGACTGAGAGAGGGATAGAGAGGGAGCGTGAGTGACTGAGAGAGGGATAGAGAGAGAGGTATAGAGAGGGACCGTGATTGACTGAGAGAGAGGAATAGAGAGGGGGAGAGAGAGAGAGAGAGAGAGAGAGAGAGAGAGAGAGAGGAGAGAGAGGGGGGGAGTGTGCTGGTTAAAGAGAGGGGGTTAAAGAGAGGGGTGATGGTAGAATAGAAATTTGAGGGACATGAGTGCAATTTAGTAAAAAATGAGAGTGAAAATAACTAACTCTCTAGCCCTTAAAAATATTTGGAGTTACTTATTTTTTAAAAAGACTTGATCGATTTCTTTTTTATATTATGATAAATAGCTAGATCTTTTAGATCCAAATATGTTTTCTGATATGATTTCAAGAATAAGAAGCAACAAAATTTGAATATTATTGGTTATTTCAATTTAGATATTATCTTGAGTTAAGGATTTAGCCTGATTTTAATTTGGAGCCTTTCATTAGTTTATCCTTTCATTATCAATAAGTTAGTTCTCACTAGTAATATGTTATTATTTATAAAATAAATGAATACTTTGCCTCAAATTCTATCATTTGTGATCATAATGGATATCGAAATGAAATATAAATTTACTAATTAAAAATCAAAAAATTTATTTTTATCTAATTATACTCGATCCCAAAAAATAAATAAAAAAATAACATATTTCGAGTGCAGAAGCACAAAATTATCTCAGAGTTTGTCAATTGTGGATGATTTAATAAGATAAATTTTTAATTTGTAAGACATAACTACATTTTCCAAAACTTAAATTCCCAATCAAAACCTATATAAAAACATAATATAAATTTAGGCATCAAAATAAAAAAAAAAATTGCTTCCAATTATATTTTATCTTAGAAATGTATTACAAACCTGCACAAAAGCTTAGAATATATTGAGTTGTATATTTTTGGAAATGATAGAGTAAAATTTATTCTTTCATATATATAAAGCATTTAAGAATAAAAAAATAAAAACTAAAACATTAAAGTTTATTTGAAATTAAAGATTGATTATTTAGCATAATTTTAAACTTAAAACTTTCAATTATACAAAATTATTGTCTTATGTTGCAACTCTGTAACTACATAACATACAACATATGTTGTATGTTCATCCCTTTTTCCCTTTTTTGAATTTATCAAAATTTTCTATTCCATAAACTCTAAAGGGGTTTTGCTAAGTGATATAGATAGAAGAATATTCTATATGCATCGAGATACTTGGATGTGCTTAATTTTGGGAAGGTATAGTAAAAATATATTCTTCTACACTTAATATTACTTTCTTATTTATGTGTGAATTATTATAGTCCATCGAAGTCATACATCGAAGTCATACGAAATAGCCATTACCATCTATAAAAATTTCGATACATTCTTTTGTTAAAATTTAAAATAAAAACAATACAAAATTAAATATATAACTATAATTATATGATTATTATCTATATAGCGATAAGAAGTGGTTAAGACAAAAAATATTCAATATAAATATAAGAACTAAATTTAAATAATCATTCAAAAGAATCCAATAAGTTACTATTTTTTTATATGTGTAGATTATTATATGCCTTCGAAGTCACAGAGAAAAGCCATAACCATCAATAAAAGATTTCGATACATTTTTTTTCTTAAAATTCAAAATAAAAATATACAGAATTAAATATATAACTATAATTTTATAGTTATTCTCTATATAGCAATAAGCAGTTCGGGCAAATAATATTCAATATAAAAGTAAAATCTAAATGAAAAAGTAATCAAGAAAGATATTTAGATATTAAATTAGTAACCAATTGACTTTAGGAACTTAATTTTAGGGATACATATGACATGTTAAAATATATATTTGTGAAGAATTAAACCATGAAAATTTAATCGATACTTATTTTGAAACCTTTATTCAGATACCATATGTGAGTTTTACTTTTGAAATGTGAAAATAGAATGTTAGTGATTGAAAAAGAACAAAAAATAAAAAATACAACAAAGGTACGACTAAGAAAGATTTGAAAAATAAAAGGTTTTCTTTTGATAAAAGGACCAAACCCAAATGAAGGAATGAAGAGGAAATGAACTACCGGAAAATACAATTTCAAATTTTCAAACTAGAAGTTCATATATATATATATGGGATTACTGTAGGTGAGCCGCTAGCTCAGGAAAAGTTATGTGAGCTAGCGGCAAAAATATAATAATCCAATAATTTTTTTAATTTTTTTTAACAATTACTATCTCTACCTCCTTAATCTCTTTCGGATTAAATTTCATAAATTTTGAAATTCATTTATCATTTCATCAAGTACATACAAAATGTTTTATTCATTGAAAACCATTAATTTTGTATTAATTTGATGGAGGACCAAATCAAAACTAAAACCCAAGAAATTGGGTATGAGTGAACCCTAGGGGTCGACGTCATAATCCAAAAGAGTTTTTTTATTTTAAAAGATCATTGAAGATAGTGGAAATGAACTACAGCTCAGGTAACTTGCATGAACTGTCAGCTCGTTTCCATCTCTCTCTCTCTCTCTCTTTATATATATATATATATATATATATATATATATATATATATATATATATATATATATATATATATATATATATATATATATATATATATATATATATATATATAAATGGAAATGAGCTGACAGCTCACGCAAGTTATCTGAGCTGTAATTCATTTTCATTATCTACAATAATCTTTTTTTTAAAAAAATATTTGAATTATGATCTCGACCCCCTAGGGTTCACTCATTCCCAATTTCTTAGGTTTTAGTTCTGATTTGGTCCCCCATCAAGTTAACACAAAATTAACGGTTTTCAATGAATACAACATTTTATATGCACTTGATGAAATGGTAAATGAACTCCAAAATTTATGAAATTTAATTTATGAAATTTAATCTGAAAGAAATTAAGCAGGTAGAGATGGTAATTATAAAGAAAAATTGAAGAAAAATTATTGGATTATTATAATTTTGTGCTAGCTCACCTAACTTTTCCTGAGCTGGCGGCTCACCTACAGTAATCCCATTATATATATATATATATATATATATATATATATATATATATATATATATATATATATATATATATATATATATATATATATATATATATATATATATATATATATATATATATATATATATATATATATATCACTTCAATTCCTCATATTCTTTTATAATATATAATTTTTTTTGCATATTATTAAACTCAATGCCAAACTTGTTTGAACCTTTACAAACAATCGTTATAAAAACACAAATACTTAAAATAAAACATAATGGAGATTACTATTACTTACTTATGGAAGAAATATATATTTAGGGAAAGGATATTTTCACATTTGAAAGAAAAGAATATGACATGAGAATAAACTTAAGCATGTATAAAAAATTAAATTAAAGAAAATAAAAAGTTAAGAATCTATTTTATGGAGAGACAAATAAAAAAAGAGAAAGTAATACATGAACATAGGATAATAATCGCATACCTTTAAAATAAGAACATTATGAAAGTTCTTATTATTTACCTTATGAAAGACATATATTTCGCATAATATTTCTTTTAAAATGATATTTTGCCAATCTGAAACCAAAGAACATGATATGAGAATAAATTCTTGAAATTAAATTTCATAGTAAGACAAACAAAGAGGATTTCATTAAGAAAAAAATAAAAAAGTTGATAAAAATATTAATGAAATGGATAGAGATACATGAAGAGGAAAAAAGATATTAGAGAAAGAGGAGTAACTGGGTGATTGCTAAGAATTTTTTCGAAACTGGTAAGTAACTATTCATACTCTTTGTAACCAATTTACCTTTTTTCTCTAGCTTATTTTTTTCTTGAGCCTAACTGATACCATAGAATGATTATATTTATAGAATTAAAAATTATAGAACTATCAAAAAAAGAGAGAGAGAAAAAAAAAAAAAAAACCAAACTAGTTTTATACCTTTTTCAGTCTAACTAATATTTTAAAAGGATTTTATAGAATTAAAAAAATTCTAAAATTCTAAAACTCTAGAAAAAGAGGTAAAGCCAAACCATTGTTTATATTTTTTAATTATTTATTTTTTAAATATTGATTTCTCTTTCCTCTTTTTTGATCGGGTAAGTCAGTAGTAGTTATCCCTAAAATTTAGAATTTCTAAACCATTTAGTATTTGATAATAATAAAGTTTATTTGAAAATTCAGAACAATACAAGTAGGACAATCTTTTTTTCCTTAGTTTTATGATTTTTTTTTTAAGATTTTAAATCCATATTTTCTCTCTCCTCTTCACTTAATAATATAGAAAGATAGAAAAAAGGATGAAAATTTGACTCACACCCAACATAAAGGTACTAGAAGCAAAAATTATATTCTGACTCTTCAGTAGTTACTGTTGGGCTTGATTAGTTCGTATATTATAGGAGTAAATTATCCTTATCAGATTCTTACTTCTTTTTTTTCATTTTTTTGTATTCTTATGAAAAAGATATAAGAATTTACATATGGGAAATTCTAAATGCACTCAACATTTTTTTTAAGCACTCTACTGAAAAGTTCATTGTTATTATTAGCTTCTCATTATAAATTTTAGACTAACATATTCTCATAGATTTCTACATAATTCAATAAGTAATCCTAATTTGAAAACGTCTGCCTTTTCTACTCTTTGTCTCAGTGTAAAATATCAATCTCATAAAAGTGCCCTTTACTTCTCCAAAATCTATTCTCATTACTAATTTGAATATCACCACCCTCATTGGAATTTAGAAGTTTAAAGAGAAAGTTGAAAAGTTTTGAAGACAATGGAAGATACAAATATGCAATTGGTCTCAATAAAAAATTTTGTCATGTGTAGAGATAGGAATCAGTTATTTTTCTTAGTTTTTTAAAGTAAATATTTGCATATTTTTATTCAGTTCTGATTTAGAAACATGAAGGAATTGAAGCTCGAACATCATTAGTGTATTAAGACTGAAACGAGTCAAAAATCATTCCAGTCTTAATATATGAATGTGTCATAAAACTATTAGAGTCTTAAGACCCAAAAAAAAAACGGGAAAGGACAACTAAAATGCAATAAAGAGAAGAAAGAAAGGAGAGAAGTAGAGGAAAAAAAGAAGAATCAGGGATAACTTGCAAATATAGAATTTATCTAGGAAAAACTTTTATTTTTGAACTTTAAAGGGATATACTTAGAAAGTGTTGGTACTTAGAAAAAAGGTGGGCGCATCAAGAATTTTCCCTTAACAAATAATTATTTTATAGATTTAGAATCACGCATAAAGGAGTATAAAGTTGGTAAGATTTTATCATATATTATTGGGGTATTTACTGGTTTGTCCCTCAAATCTTTATATATTATGATTTTGTCCCTCAAATCTTCATATTTAGGATTTTGTCCCCCAAATCTCATAAGTTACAACAATTTAGCCCCCCTCTCTAACTTTCCCTAACACAGTTAAATATTTGACCATTTTACCTTTCTTTTCCTCTTCTATTTTTCTCCTCTCGTTTTCTTCTCTCTTCCTCCTCTCTTTTTACTATAGACTTCATGAAAAATGGATTTTATCATTGCAAACAATCTCAAAATCTCTTTTTATGCTTTAATAAATTCTTGTCCAAATATATGATCCAGGCATCTCTACATAATTGATTTGATAGCTCCAAATTAGCTCTTTTTCCAGTAACCAAAACCTGGAACCAATCCTTATGAATCAGGTAATTATAAAGGCACACCCCAAATATTTAAGGCTACACTCCACTAAACATGATTTTAATTACAAATTGCCATTATTTTTTTTTAACAAATATACTCTTAGTTTCAACTTAGTCTAAGAGGTTGGAATTAGGATTTGGTGGGGCAGGTTGGCAGTGGTGGCAATAGATTGAGAGAGGGGCGTGGGGGCTTCAAAGAGAGGGGATGAGAAGAGACGACAGCGAGCAGGGGAGGGGGCTGACAATGAGTGGAGGGGTTCTAAGGGATTAGGTTAGGATTAGAGCAGAGGCGGAGAAGGGAAAGAAGAAAGGGAAGAGGGAGAAGGAGGAGGAGTAAGGTTTGACAGGTTCATAGAGAAAGGGAGGTTTAGGAGGGATGAGAAGGAGGGAGTGGTTGGTCAGCAGAAAAGGGGAGGAGGAGGAGGAGGAGTGGCAATTTTAAGAGTACAAAAGAGGAGGAAGAAAAGAAGGGGGGAGAAGGAGGAAGAAGTGGGAGGGGGAATGGGGCTTGCAAAGAGGGGAGGAAAAGGAGGTGGGGGTTGCGGGAGGCGTTAGGGCAGATCCGACGAATGGAGGTTGGCCGAAAATAAGAGGATGGAGGAGTGCCGGGTTATTTTTTTCGAAATGAAAATAATTAAACTAAAGATGGTACATCTTAAAAAAAATATAAAATTTTGGAGTTGTGTTATTAAAAAGGGTATCCCCTTCCCTTAGATATTAGAGGTGTGTAAATATAGCTGGCCAACATATTCTTCTTTTCCTCTTGTTTACTTGCCCCTATGTTAAAAATAGATGGTTTTTAGGTTTGCTTAGGAGGGGAGAGGGAACATTTAGAATAAAGATGGTGTATCTTTAGAAAATATAAAAATAAGGAGTTGTGCTCTTAAAAGGAGTTACTTGCCCCAATGGTAAAACATGTACTTTTGGTGAGAGAGAGGGACAGATACTATGGCTTAATAAAGAAATATCTTCATCCTAATCCGTATTATATATATATATATATATATATATATATATATATATATATATATATATATATATATATATATATATATATATATATATATATATTGGGTCTTCCAAAATTTGAAGTAATCTTTTCTACTGAAATTTAATAATGGAACATCTAGTACCATGATCCACTTCATTAAAGTTGATATGTACCATCTAAAGTCTCTTATAACTAAAAATCAAAATATTAGTAATCTTTTCCCCAATGAATCAAGTAAGCACAAAAAAAAGTTGAAACAACGAGTTGGCTATTGTAATGTTGTAAAATATTCTAAACCTAGTAAGAGATTATAAAATAGGATTTTTAAATATTTAGATTACCAAAATTTCAGATCGACAATTTTAAGCTCAGAAGTGTTGATATATGTGAAATGCTATTCTTAACCATTTATTATATACCTACTTGATACATGTGAATAAAATTTTTAAAAAGCTAATTTTTTTTCTTTTAACTATGTTAGTAGTGTCAATTTTTTCTAACAGAATGAATCTTCCAAATAGATAGTATAATATTCAATTTTGAATTAGAATGATTTGGGGTTAAATCTTTTTGAAGGTTCCAAGTCTATATTGTGTGTGTGATTATTGTATATAAGCTGTCAGCTCAGATAACTTACATGAGTCAGTGACAAAAATATAGTGAACCCATTATTTTTTTTAGGATCATGCTCCGTAGCTTAATGAGGATCAAATTCCATTGATTTTGAAATTTATTTGTCCTTTTATTGAGTGGATACAATATATTCTATTCACTGAAACCGTTAATGTGTTTATTTGATGAAATACTAAATCAAAATTAAAACCCAATAAATTGGGTAAGAATGAATCTTAGGGGATTGAGATCATAATTTAAAAGAACTTTTTAAAAAATATTATTGAAAATAGTGGAAATAGATCACAGCTCAGATAACTTATATGAGGCGGTAGCTCATTTCCAATATTCTCGTGTGTGTGTGTATGAGAAAACAGAAAATTCACTAGTGGTGAAGAGACTTATTTCACCATCCCTTATGTGGACCAATGAAACGGGTACATGTGGCGCCATTCAAGATAAGAAATAAAATAATTCTCTTAACCACCCTTTGAGTAGCACCACGTGTACCCGTTTCATTGGTCCACTTAAGCGATGGTGAAGAAAGTCCCTTCACCACCGGTGAATTTCCCGTTTCCTGACTATATATATATAACCCAGTGGAATCGAAGGCCCGCATCACAGAGAGGCAACAAGGATCCTTTCTCACCCAGCATGTGTGTGTGTGCGCGCGCGCGCGTGTATATATATATATATATATATATATATATATATATATATATATATATATATATATATATATATATATATATATATATATATATATATATATATATATATATATATATATATATATATATATATATATATATATATATATATATATACATATATACATATATATATATATATAGGGGATTACTGTAGGTGAGCCGCCAGCTTAGAAAAAGTTATATGAGCTAGCGATAAAACTGTAATGATCCAATGATTTTTCTTCAATTTTTTTTAACAATCACTATCTCTACCTCTTTAACTTATTTCGGATTAAATTTCATAAATTTTGGATTTCATTTACCCTTTCATCAAGTGCATACAAAATGTTTTATTCATTGAAAACCGTTAATTTTGTGTTAGCTTGATGGAGGACCAAATCAAAACTAAAATCCAAGAAGTTGGGTATGAGTGAACCCTAATCCAAAAGAAATTTTTTTAAAAAAAATTATTGGAAATAATAATAATGAACTGCAGCTCAGGTAACTTACATAAGCTGTCAGCTCATTTCTATTTTTCTCATATATATATATATATATATATATATATATATATATATATATATATATATATATATATATATATATATATATATATATATATATATATATAGGAAATGGGAAATTCACCGGCAGTGAAGGGAGTTCCTTCACCGCCTTTTAGATGACCTAATAAAATTATTACACGTGGAATCACTCAAAACGTGGTTAAGAGACTTATTTTATTTGTTACTTTAAGTGGCGTCACATGTAATAATTTTATTGGACTACCTAAGTAGTGGTGAAGGAATTCCCTTCACCGTTGGTGAATTTTTGATTTTCTCATATATATATATATATGTGTGTGTGTGTGATCTCCAACAATTTTTTTTATAAAAATTCTTTTTTGATTATGATCTCGACCCTTGGGGTTCACTCACTTGGGTTTTAGTTTTGATTTGGTAAGCCACCAGACGCGAGTTAGCGGCAAAACTATAATAATCCAATGATTTTTCTTCATTTTTTTTTAATAATTACTATCTCTACTTTCTTAATTTCTTTCAAATTAAATTTCATAAATTTTAGAATGCATTTACCATTTTATCAAGTGCATACAAAATATTTTATTCATTGAAAACCGTTAATTTTGTGTTAACTTGATAGAGGATCAAATCAAAAATAAAACCCAAAAAATTATGTATGAGTGAACCCTACGGGGTCGAGATCATAATCCAAAAGGAATTTTTTTAAAAATATTATTGGGGATAGTGAAAATAAATTGCAGCTCAGATAACTTGCGTGAGCTCTTAGCTAATTTCTAATTTTTTTTTCATATATATATATATATATATATATATATATATATATATATATATATATATATATATATATATATATATATATATATATATATATATATATATATATATATATATATATATGATCTTGATTACTACACATTGATGAATCAGATAATTAGATAAATAAGCCTCTGATCCCAAATAAACGAATCAGATATGGATGAGTCAATTGATAAACACACGAGCGAGTGTTTTATGTATTTTGATAAACGGATATGATATGGCATCCATCTACCACTTTGAACCCACACACTATCCGGCCTATTAATGCTATTTTTTTTAATTATATTTCACAATTCTTGTAAAACTTCATTTCCCTAATGTTCGTTATCATGTTCATACCCAAGAATTCTGATGTACATGATATTAATTCAGCTATAACTTAGAATTGACGTGCACATGGTATTCATTTAGCTATCATGATAATATTTTCACTCGAAGTTGCATGGGTAAAATACCCAGGACTAACATTTGCCAAGAAAATAGTTGAACAGGTTACCTGGAAGCCTTCAGTTCCAACGGATCACAAATCTCTTAGCGAGCACCGCCGTAACAAATTAATAAAATCGCTCAGTGGTTCAAACCCCCTGCATCCCTCAAATGACATTAACATTGGTATAGGAAGGAATTGTTACGGACTTTATTCAGCAGAAAATAAGACCTAAAAATATAATCGCTTATAAATAATGCAGTTCCGAAGAGCTTCGGTCATTTCAATAAAATGGCATTAATCTGAAGAGAGAGATTTGTTATACTAAGAAGCATTAACAGTAGAGTGGAGTTACAGCGTTCGGTGTAAATAAGAGTTACACAAGAGCGAGTGACATTCATATGCAAAAATATGATTGCCCTCTTATTGCTGTTACAAAATACTTGTTCACGATACAAGCTAAATCAAAGCAACAGCATCAGGACATGAATGTCCGAAAAAATGGAGCTGTCGGAGGTTTAGCCACCACTGTGATCCAAGTAACATACACGCATATCATCAAACTTACCATTTGAAGCGTTCTTCTGAAGAATGAATTCAAAGATTGCCTGTTTCATTGTATTAATGGAGATCTTCAAGCAGCTATAACAACACGAAGGACACTCAATACAGTTCATCTACATTACACTCTCCGAGGAAAACTTTGATGCTTCGAGGGGAACCACAGAGGCCTTCGGCTATGATAGCTCTATCGTTAGCAGCCATATGTGCAATTATCTTATATATCATCTCAATCTGCAGAGCCACCAAAACAGCCGGAAAATGAAAATAAAATAAAATATCCCAAGATGTAAAAAAATCATGCCAAGTGCCCAACAAAGTGTAGCACAACAAAAGCAATCACAGTAATCTCCATAACATAATTTGAACTAAGAAAAGCTACTATATATGAATAATTTCAAATAATATAAATGGTTTCCACACTCATACTTAGGAAGCTTTTATTCCTTCAGATGAATGTAAGTTTGACAGGGATGAGCGGAGACGAGGACTTTTCATGTCAACTAGGAAGTTATTTCAGAACTGTGTTTCTGATTATACGTCACCTTATGATATCAAATTAAGCTTTACAAGTTTATTTAAGGAAAACACTCCTAGCATGTCTAAGTGGCACATCATAAATATATGAACTAGCAAATGATGACGGTATAAACACACTTGGTCGTTTTCGACTTTTCAAGGTCCTTTCATACTTTTCCAGAGATTTCATTAGAAGGTAGGTGTACAATTTTAAAGGGTCATCTACAATAGTGGAATATGA
Organism: Dracaena cambodiana; assembly: GCA_036321105.1. Lineage (NCBI taxonomy): Eukaryota > Viridiplantae > Streptophyta > Magnoliopsida > Asparagales > Asparagaceae > Dracaena > Dracaena cambodiana. Next base: position 40,616,914 of record JAYEPQ010000010.1, on the reverse strand, counting down.
TACCTCTTCAGGGCAATGGCAGCGATCTGCAACTTCATCAAGCGTCAATGGCTCCACAGGCTCTTTACAACTGGAAAGATTGGGAGAGAGACAAAATAATTACAAAATGAATTAGATAAAACTCGTTCCTCACACCACCAAGTTGGCCACAGCATCAATACGACAATTACCATCAAACCAGAAGTGATAAAGAAGCAATTAGATAACTACTAAGAACAATTAACTCAGATTGGTGAATGCTGAAGGCAGTAAACTGAAAACCTACCTTGCCAGGTTCAAACTTCAAAGAAATTGAGGTATACATTTATTAGCTGTCTGAATTCTTTTTCCCCTTTGAGGTGGCATGTTTTTTGGACAAAAAAGAAATTAGGAGTGTACTTCTATTTCATTTAACCAAAGAATCAGAAAAATTCAAACTCAAGGGTTGTAGAATACGGTAATAGGGAGTGTATGTATTTATATGATTAAGATGACAAATTTGTTTTTTTTTTTTTTTTTTTTTTTTTTTTTTTGGTTGGGGGGGGGGGGGGGGAGGGCAATTATGTACTTGACAAGGCCTGATATACCTGAAACATTGTCTTCATACTTCTACATAAAGCATCAATAAGAAATTGATACGACAAAGTCATCTTAATTTCCCCATCATTCATGGTATCGAATTTGTAAATTTATTACTGAAGAGTATTGCACGTAAACAATGACTCACCATCATTTTGTCAACATGAAGAGCGAACACGGAACAGCAAATTGAAAAAAAAAAAAAAAAAGAAGAAGAAACCAAAGAATGAAAAACACTAAAACAATTATCATGTTGCTTTCACCAAATGCCATATACAGCCTTTTGGTGATCATCTATTCTCTTTGAGAGCGAGGTTTTTATTCAGGTACTGTATTTGTTTACTGTGGGTACTATATTTATCTTTTGTGGCAAACTTTGTTTCATTGACTTCTTTTTTATAAAAGTGGGGAACCAGTCCCACAGTTTATCCAAAAAATAAAATTAATAATGCTAAAGGAATCAAACCTGGCCTCATTTAGAACTGCAAGGACTCTCTTCTGAAGAGCTAAAACTTCCCCTGCGGCCTTTTTTCCAGCTTCCACACCTTCAACCACAACAAATATTGGTTTATCAAGAATTAAATATCAATAAACAAATCTCTCCAGGCTGACAATCAAAAAAGGTACTGAACTAAATACCAGGTTGATGATAGGCATTAATGTTGACAAGAGATGCATAAATTCCAACAGCTCGTTCATAAAGTGCAACTATGGCTCCAACTGCTCTAGGAGTTGCTTCTTGTATGGTCACTGTGATGGATTCACGATCATTTGCATAAAGTGCTGAACGTGTACCCTGGGAAACACACCCATCCATTAATACACATGAATCTCATGGAAAATAAGTTTCAGTTACCTTACAAGAGATACAACTACTGTCAAATGTTCATCTGGTGTGTTATGAAAATGAAGGGAGAGTACAACGTAAAAGCTATATGCTTTTGCCCAAAGAAAATGAAAGATGAAGGAAAAGAGGAGAAACATGCTAGCGTGTGCTTTCTTTTTCTTTTTTTCTTTTTTTTTTTTCTTTTTTTGCAGCAGGGGAGGTTGGAAATATTGCACAACAAAAGAAATGTTTGTATTAGCACACATTTCAACCATCAGATAATTCCCCAAATCTGAACAGAAATTACTGAATCAATTAGAACCAATACATAAATTTTTAAAATAGTTTGACAGAACGGTTTCTTGTTCCATACTTCAATATGAAAGTGGATACTATTACAGATAAACCAAATCGGTTAAAGCCTCGTCTCATCGCAAAAATTACTGAATCAGTAAGAACAAATAGAATTTCTAACATAGTTTATGATCCAGAACAGCTTACTATTAAATGTTTCAATTCACAAATGAACAAGAAGCAAATATACTAGTCAACAAGAATTGAACAATCTTTTTGTTAGCATGGAATTGGCCAGCCATAGAATTTTCAAATTCATGAAACTCAGTTGAGTTGCAATTTCAACTCATGTGCTTTTGATTTCCTGAAATTGAAAGATCCCAATCCATTGAATTTCACTTTATATATTTTGTTCGATGTCTAATAATATATCAAGTTTTGTTTTATTTACATTCTTAACAATAGATGTTAGAGTGCTTATGAAGTAGACAAGTGCAAAATACAGCCATTCGAAAGCGAACTCTGAATAGTTGCAATCTATGATCTAGATGTATAAACATGTATCGCGCTCTAAACCAGTTTGTTGTGCTGCCATAATCAACTGAAGCCAGTCTGTAGAAGAAAATGTGGCCTTTTTTTTTTGTTATAACTATTTCATTTTTCTTCTGCACTATATATTTGCACATGGATATCAGCACTATACAAAAACAGCCCTAGTTTGTTTTTGCCACAGGATACTGGCAGAACTTAATATGCATGGATCAGTGAGGGGTCAGGCTCATTGGTTCACATGTAGGCTTAAAACAATAAGCAAGAGGAAGTGTCAGGTCTGAGTGGTGCAATAGCAACCATCGGAAAAAATAAAATAAAATTGTCCACTAAGGTTTATTACAATGCTGTTAAAGTCACAGTAAATCATGACAAATTCATGTAACAAAATTTGCAAGATGGTGGTGGGTCCTGCTTCACAGAGTGAACTACTCTCTTTAGCTCTCAATTTACACCAGGGAAATGCATGCTTGAATCTCACAAGGTTTTCCAGGTGACCAGGTTATCACAGAATCCCTACTTGATCTTCATAAGGACATGTTTTAAAGATCCTATTTATTTATTAGAGCAGCAGCATTTAACACCAAAAAGATTACCATTAGAATTTATTATTGCAAAATTTTTGTTATACTGCAAAGGCTGATTTTAAATTTTATTTCATTAGTATTATTGCAAGAATTTACGGATAATCACTTCTCCCTTTTCATTATTTCCCCTTCCCGAAACCAATGATCGAGCCAAACTAGCATTGGTTTTTGTCAAATGGCGGGACCTCTCTTATCTCAACCTTTCTTTGAAAAAAGGAGTCGAAACTCTTTTCTGGTTGAACCTTCGGGTATCACTTAACGTCAAAAAAAGGCTGGATCTTGATATGAATGGTCATGAACCTCCTGCTTGCATTCTACTAGCCAAGTAAGCTGGAATGGTTTGAGAGGAAAACTCAAGTATTGGGGGTTAAATCTCTTTCCATCTCCTCTAATCTATCTTTCTTATTCCATTGATTCTAAATTTCATAATCTTGTAATCTATCATCCTTATCCACCATCTAGTCTTCCTATTGTCGCATGACACTACTCTGCATTAGAACAATCTGCCCTTATATTATTGCCTGCAATAGTTGCACATAGATACCGGTGAAATAATAGCCTCATATTGTTTAGGTATTATGATTAGTAATCACAATCCACTCCGTTTGAGCTCTAATTCAGCAAAGAAAAAAAAAATGAAATTACCTTAGCCTTGTAACCAAATGGTTGCATTTATGCCAAATCCAACAACCAGATATCCTGGCATATTGATTCCATGCATCAAAACGGGCCTTAAAGTTACTTTTGTTATGTGATGAGGCATAGGCAACATTCATTAAGGTCAAAAAGTTTTATAAGGTAGACTAGGCTCCACATGTACCCAATAGCCTACTGTAGAATTTTAATTTAAATTTCAAAGTTCAAAAGCACAAACAAAAGAGAGACAAAAGATAGAAGACATACACCTAAAATAATGGTGATGATAGCAAATATGATGTTGTGGTGTGGGCATATTGATACATTGATGGCAGTCTTTAGAGCTGCTAATGGTGGAAGAGATGGGTTTCATGGAGGGATTTGATAAGGGAAATGACAAATCATGGACTGGAACTATTTTCTTGTTGGGCCTTCCTCCCTGCATCCCAGAGTATTAGCACCAAAATGGATGCAATTTGATAAAAAGAGGAATTGAAGTATACACTTGAATGAAATCCCCTTGGCAGGCATTCCTCCCCCCTCAGGATATAGGTCCCAAAAAAATCATGTACTAATCTGAACCTAGCACTTTGAACAATCTAGACAGTCCAATCTGCCCTTCACGACCTGCTGAAGGAGTACGATATCAAACGGCCATGATTTATGAAGTTTTCATATGGGAACTTTTCATGTGAGAGCTTTCCATGTGGTTATTTCCATCTTACTATTGATTTGGTTAGAATTTATTACTTTTTACAAGATCTTGTTAGATTCTATATGAGATTTAGAATTTTAATGAATTTTTTGTTTAGTCCCAAAATTGCTTATTTGTGAGACTCCTGTTTGTAGAAGCCTATATAAAGGCATCGGTTTATTAATAAAAATTAGAGAGATGATCTGATATTGTATGTTGTAAAATGCCATAAAAGCCATTAAATTAGAGTTTTGAGTAGTGAGTTAGATTAGATTAGCCTCTTTGTATCCTCTCTTAGTTATTCCCAAACACCAAAATTCCTACCACAAAACTATAACACTTTTGTGCCACATCAATTTTGGTATCAAAGCATGGAAGACCAAAGATCCATAATGTTCTCATCCATCTTTACCTTCTTCCATCTTCTTTTTGATTTTTGGATTGAGAAAGAAATTGATAAAAAATTTAAAAATCATAAATCTGTTTTCATGGCTATCAATTTTGCTATCAATGCTTAAAAAACTCATCTCTAGAACGAAGACCAACATCCCCTCCTCATCAGTCAGCACTCTGCCTCCAACCGAATCCCAACCACTAAGCATCCGAGCTTGTTCAATTCTTACAAGTGTTACCATTCACCAGTGGTAAGTAGAAGCGAATGATAAGGACATTGAATAGTTACGATTTGTTGACTTTTCATATGATGACTTTGTGACAACTTTCCATGTGGCTATTTTCATTTTGCTGCTAATGTGCTTAGAATTTATTACATCAATTTTTCTAAATCTTATTAGATTTTGTTTGAGATTAAAATTTTCATGTATTTTGGTCCCACATTGCTTCCTTTGTGAGACTCCTAATTTAGTAGCCTATTTAAAGGCCTCGATTTATTAAATAAAATTAGAAATATGGAAATTCGCATGATACCAAGTTCCATAAGGGCCATTTGGAATAATTGCTAAACTACTTAGTCTCTTTATCTCCTCTCTTAAAGTCCTAGTTCATCCCCAAATCTCCAAATTCCCACCACAAAATCATAGTCTGTTATCGTCCCGTATCGGGTGCCAAATGTGATGCCAGCCATACTCAACTCAAACTTGTTGGTCAAAAGGCAGGTTCAAGTCAAGATGAAGTTTGAAAGAGGAGATGGAGATGGATGGCATTATAGTGTTGATGGTTGCATTGATGAAGCAGAAGTAACACTTGCAGGTAATGAAGAAGGGTATGGAAAGCCATAGAGAAGGCCCCACAACCTTGCTCAGGAAGAAGGAGAAGGTCAAACTCACCAATGATAACACAAACTGCCTTGGTGGATTATTGATTTAACACCTTGCCAAAAACCAATGGAGATGAAATCTAGATATTACCAAAAAGAGGATGCCATACTCACCGAGGGAGCCTGGATATCATAATTGAGATGGACAAGAAGTGAAAGGAGAAGTGGGTTCATTGCTACCTCTAAGCTAAAACTAGTGAAGAGAACTAATAATCAGCCGATCCATAGGAGAGAGGAGGTTGTGCAAGGAGACAAGGGGGCAGGGTTGGATTAATGGCATATTGTTGGCAGAGGAAGGGGGAGACACATATATCGCAAAGCAGACTACAAGCAGATCCAACAAAAACACATATGGCTGAACAGGCTGACGCCCACTTGAGTCGGTGTGCAGTATAAAAGGGAGACTCTATTCAACTACTATGGAAGCTCTATTTTAAATCTACATAAATTTTAGTTCAGAAAGTGTTTTAATGCAGAAAAACTTCACATTGTATCATATCAATAATCTAAAGCTTCTCATCAATGAATCATAGAACTGGTCTTCTCCATAAGTAGAGCTCCAACACCTTAAAAAGAACAGAGTATTGTGGACCAAAATTACGTGATACTTTGGTGAAGGAGACAGATCCATGTCCCTTGTGTATCCAACAGTTGGATAGTCTGAAGCATATAACATAATAAATACTTATCGGATACTCTTTTTAATATATCTAAATTTCTAATAATGTATTCTAGATGACTAGATGTATTGAGGATATATCAATATGTTTTAAAGAATAAGAAGTTCATCATGTATACGGCTTTTCCAATCAAGATATCATCAACTATGGAGCAAGGCTCCACAAAAAATTTGACAAAGTTTTACGACTAGTTGTTAACATGATAACAACTCTCTTATTAAAGTGCCAACTTTGCAGGACAATAGAGGGGCTTGCTATAATCCTAAAAGACCAAGTGGCAGCCCCCACATTCTAATAGACTTGAAAACATCCAGAAGGGGAAAATTAAGGCATCTTGCTCAAGGAAAGTGCATTTAACTCTAAGACTTGCTTCATTTGATTTGTAGATATCGCTATTCCACTTGCTTAAAAAAGAACTATGATTGTTTGTTAGCTACTCATTTATATTCAACTGGAACACATTTCGCAATAGCGGAGGTAGTGTGTTTTCTTGATCATTATAGCTTTAAAATTTCAAGTTATGGATAAACACCAACCTGCAAAAACACATGGATAGTTTCGCGATATATGTATATCTTGAAACTTTAGTACTCACAAAAATCCATGTATCTGTATTGTGAAATGTCCACATTCCATCCTTGTAACAATGACATAGGTTGTGGGTTTAAATACGGATGTGTTTGATTTGTGAATTTCCTCATAATGCATGCCAACTGAAGCAACAAAATAGCATCAGTTGCTAAGGACCAAAGCTCCCTGGTGAGTAGCATTCCAGACTTGGAGAGCATGATGAAGAGGGGTCAGAGTTGATGATTACAAGTTGGTCTGTAACCGAGAGTAATATAAACAATGAAGAATGCATTATTCCACGATTCAAGCTAAAATAAATCGCGATATGCGATGTGTAAAATAGTAATAATACAACATTTTGCTCCGTTAGGTTATGCCACATATAGCATAGCATATAATATAAATTATGCAATTTTCTATTTATTTAAACAAAATAAATATAAAGCTATCTATAATAATTTTATAAAAAAAATATTTTAAGAAATCTGCAGAACATATAAAAAGATACTAGAAAACAGAAACTATTCTTAAGTTTCTAACAAGTTTCACAATAATATTCACTTTCATCTTCATAAATAATATTAAGTACGCAATCATAATTTATGTCATCACCAAATAAGAAAATAAGATTTCAAATTTATTTATTTAGATTCAGTATCACTAATATTGTAATTTGTATTTTCGAATGCTCAATCCATCTTATTTGTAATTGTTGTTTTCAATTCAGGTGAGAATTTTGCAAGGTATTCTGCAACCGGAAAGTATTACACGGTCTAACAACATATGAAAATATATGATCACAATCTACAAAAATAATTTCTCAATTCTCACATTCATACTTCATAACACACAAGTTGATAAAAATCACAACTGCGATTGATATTATCATAATGTCAAATGCAATATCAACCACAAGAAAAATAATTACGAATAAATCAAGTACTCTAATTATATAAATAAATACAAAATAAATGTCATATGAAAATCCTTATGAATGTCTGAATGGAGGTCTATCCAAAATATTGGGATCAAACGGTTAGTGAAGTTCTAAGTCAGAATCGATAGGGAAATTGAAATTCAATATGTTAGAGCCTAATCGGTAGAAAGAATCATCATTGTTGGGGAATTGGTCACAAGATTTATATACTTCAAACAAAACTCATAACAAAATTTAGGTTATGATAAATAACGTAATCCAAAATAACACATATAACCCAAAAGAGCGCAAGGTTATACAACATTATATTATTTAAAGCAGTTATGTAACAGTGTGGTCTCATTAAGTTACGTAACAAGTTACATAATGGATTATTTAAAATTATGATCATACAGCTATCATCTTAACTAAACAACAATCTTTAGCTAAAAGAGCCTAAATAATAGCAAAGTTCTTCCTTGTCAAAGATGCATAGACAATAAAAGAATGCACAAGGTAATCATTGCTCACAATACTCATTTATCACGAGGCATGTGAGGGGAACTAACAGCATATTTAAAAGATCAAACAAAGATCAGGTTTAAGATTAAATACTAACTTGCAACATTCCAAATAGGTAGTCACCGCAAGTTACACCTGGTTCAAGTTCCCAGTCATGACCGGGGGGCCTATCACGTAATACTTCGATAAAAGTAACAAAAAAATTGTGGACCCCTTCTCTCAGCTGTTGAATATAGCTGCCACCCACAAATTTATACATTTCAGACATTAATTTCCTAATAGGCTGATACATAAAAAATGCATCAAGTAATCAAAACAAGTCAAGAGAAACCCACGCATGTTGGTCAGTGCTCCCTTTATTTCCATAAACAGTTATTCCTTGATTAACCTGCCATGAGAAAGCAACTGATATAAGAAATTCAATAATTTTTTTAATTGCTATATCTCTCCGGCGTATCAAAAGCATAAAGTGATGCTCAACAAGTCAAGGAAAAAAAAAATATGTGTATATAACCTGAAACATTGGTTAGGTGAGTCGCAAAAAATTTCTCTATATTACAGGAACCGATAAGATGTGACAATTGCAAAAAATTTCTATATAATGACACGGCTATTTCTTGTACTAATAAAATGTGTGAATATACTATAAGAGAAATTCTTGTACTTATAATTCCAAGATTTTATTTGTCCTATTTATTATATCATTTTTATTTTTTTAAATTCAAATTATTCATCTTCTTATCATCTTTTCCTCTGGCCATTTTTCCATCAAATACTCCCAAAAGTACTGCACTCTCTTTAGTCGAGAACTCTGCAATCGACCATTGATCATTACGATAGCAATAAACATCTACATATATTTAAAATCAATTGATCAAGGGCATGATTTCTAGTCCCTTCTCAAATTGAATCTCATTTCTTCCCCACCCTCTCATTTATGGCATCATATTTCCAAGTAGGGGTGGTAAATGGGTATTTGAAATCCAAGTGCGTGAATAGCTGTGAAGAGTTTGATTCATTGCATTGCTATGATCTATTTATTTTTCAGCTTTTTTAAGTTACATACCCTTCAACTTATAGATAAGATATATTCCCTCCAAATCTCAATAGCCAGATATTACACTGCAAGTCATATACATCCTAGTTGTTAAATTCTCTCTGTCAGAGAAAAGGGTGAGACCATCACCATTTATGGTTTTTCTTTTTCATTTTAATTTAGCACATCTTTGATATTTTACTCTCTGTAAGAGCTTAATAATCAGGACTAGTTCAACTCGCTTGAACAGTTAACCAACCAGGATTTGTAGCTGCTATCAGGCTTCACTTAAGGTTAATCAAGCTAAAGCTGCACTAAGCAATTCTGTGACAAGCTAGCAAAAGGTTTACCTAGGCTCAATACAGCTCGTTTAGATTTAAAAAATTTCTTCATTTAGATTAAAGCCTTTTCTACCATAAATTTAGATATATAAGCCCTACTGTCAGCACGTTGTTCTTCTCTACCATAGAACAGATGGAGGCAATTTAACATGTCTGATGCGGTTAATAAGGAATGACAAATTCGGTAGTTATCTTACTTCGCATGCCTAGTGCTTATTGTAAATTTTTACCATTTGAAACATCCAGTAGTGTCCAAGCATGTAATATGAGTGCTACAAAAGCGAGGAGAGTAAGCTGAAAATCAGGTGAAAATGAGATGAATGAAGTTCTGAAGTAGTTGTGCACAGAGACCTAAAAACTTCCCAGTGACCAAGTGGTCCAAAAGGTCAATTTTCATATTAGCCTACATAACAATAAGCAACAGGCATTTACGATTCAAGTGTAAAAGAGACAAGTTGATCCTAGGACAATCCCAGTTATGGACTGTTTTTGACCGAAAAAGTAAAAGTTGCTTCACAAGAAAATACATAATAGTCAATCATAATGGAATTGAATAATAAGGAGTGTATATACCCGATTCCCATCAAGGTCAAATTCCTTTCCCAGAGATTCCATAACCAACTGCTGCAGATACCGACTAAACAGCAATAAGCTATCCTTGTAAGGAAGGACAACCATATCCTGTTAAACAACCAATCATTAACCAGTAGAATGAGTTAACTACTAAAGGTGGCTGGAAAAAAAAAAAAAGGAAATGGAAACTTCCAGAACAAAAGGATAAGCAAGAATGTAAACCTTAGATCCAACTCCATCTGTTGCCCAATACCAGCATAGTGCAAGCAAGGCTGCTGGATTATTCTTTACCTGTATGACATAGGTAGATTAGAAAGGCATGAATTTTACATGTTCTTGAGATTTGCCTCGTCCATACCGCCAGTGCAAGCAAGGCTACATACCACAGTTGTGCAATTTGCCTCATCCATCAAAGCTGCACCAGCTAGCATCTCTCTAATGTCAATACCCTGGATAAGCAAATACAAAAAATTGGTCAGGATTTCAATGCGAAAAAAATTTTACACGACAAAAGAGACCAAACATACCTGTAATGCTGCTGAAAGTAAACCCACTGCAGACATTTCCGACGTTCTACCGCCAACCCAGTCAAACATAGGAAACCTTGCTACCCACCCTTCAATTCTAGCAGTGTTATCTAATAAGGAATTCTCTTGAGTAATAGCAACACCCTGCACATGCATAACTTTTTAAAACTGTATGTTTAATTCGAGACAATAAAAAAGAAAAGGAAGAAAGAAAAAGAAATCATCTCACGTATTCTGATTAAGAGGTTCCAGAAGAAAATTTAGCAGTTGATGCCTACAGTGCCGTGTACTTCCACAGTGGACAGAAAAAGAAAAAGCACCAACTGAAGACATCAAAATCACAGAAATTGACACCATCCCTTTTATGTAAAAAGAAGTTTTATATCTTTTAGGTAATGTATGACTCCAAATGCTCAACTATTGTGAATATGACTCCAAATGCTCAACTATTGTGAAAGTGGACAATGGACATGGCCCCGATACGCGATCTATATGACTTTTTGAAAGCAGGCATGGCTCGGACACAAGTTTTTTTGGGTTTTCAAATACGATATGGCTTCGATATGTCTGATAAACAAATGTTGTGCTAGGTTGTGCTAGCATCGGTGACCTATACATATCTGATAGTGACATGGCACTTAGTTGAAGAGTCCGTACTTCATAGACCTTTAGAGAGATTCAAGCATGAAACACATTTGAACCGATTAACCAATTGTGCATATTATCTACAAACATACATATATCTCGAAGCTCCTCCCAACCCTCACTCACTCCCCTCCCCCTAACCAAGAAAAGGAAATATATTAATAAGAAGGAGAAAGAGAGATGGGGAAAAGATCACCAAAAACAAAATCATCATCATCATCATCATCATTATTGTTGTTGTTGTTCTTAAATTTATAAAAAAAAACAGAAAACAAAAAGGCCATCAAATATTGGTATAAAAATAGATACTTAACTCTAACCGATGGATGGCTAAGATAGCTTCCAACATGTCCTTGCTGCTTTAAACTGGATGCTCTCATGGTACTTTATCCTAAGCTGTAACTTAGTTGTCCTATATGGTTTATATTATATTAGGATGCTTAATATCAATGGTTGACCATCCAGCAGAATGTTAAACTTATGAGCCCTCTCATGTCACTCCACATCATTCAAACTACTGGTGATTTCTTTTCACCGTTGATAGATTTTATTACATATGAATACATGTTTTATTTTGAAATTCTACAAGGCTGGTTATGATCTTTTTTTTTTTTTTTGCATGAATACAATACTGAACTGAATTGCAATAACATACAAGAAAAATTATAGAGCATGTAAATTTTAGTAAAATGAAGAGAGTAGGCAAATTTTATCAGCCTGTAACAAAGCAGTAGGAAGGAAATTAAAATTGCAAAGAAAGGAATAATCATTAGAAAATAAACTGTGTCATATATATTTTATGTCATAAAATAATTCAAGTGTGATATCAAGCTATATCAGGATAACAACACAGCTATATTCAAAAGGTTCGCTGTCAGCTCAAAATAGGAGAAATGTGATTCAGAGAAGGAATCAACAAGTAGAAGCTATTTTGGCTAGTAAAAAGCACAAAGAAAATAAAGGCATCCATTTCCAGCCATCATAATATAGAGTAGGAAAAAAAAGCAGAATTAAAACCTGAGATCAAAACCTGTTTTGAGAAATCCAATCCCGCTTCTCGAAAGGCTCTTTGTACTTCCAACAATCCATTTCGGGTTTCAGGTGTACCTCCACTCTGAGTATGATTATAAATGTTTTTCATTTCAGATGAATTGTATTTTCAAATTTGTATCATTGCCTGCCAGAAGACTCAAAAGATAACAAAGTGATAAAATACAAACCTTCGAAATCACAATCACAAGAGTAGAAGCTAGTTCTGGTCCAAGTTGCGCAATTTGATGATCTATTCCAGCTGGATCTGTGTTGTCAATAAACCTAATCTGGTACATCCAGAGAAATTGAATTAACCAAAACACAGACATGTGTGTCATCTTTTCCATCTAGGGACCTTGAAGTTACGCTAATTGGAATTCCACAACAAAATAAATACTTGTAAAAGAAGTAAATAAATAGAAAAGAATACTCTGGACTATGAATTGCAATAAAAGAGTAATAAAAAACAAACAAGGTAACTTTTATGTCTGACTCGTTCACCGAACGCCCCATTTGACTTGAAAGAATCTAGATTTTGATGTGGGTAGTTGAACTATTATCGAGCCGAACAATAAAAAAGAGAGAACATTTTTACCTAACCCGCCCTTATTATAAAGCTTTTGACAGAGAAATTAGGGCTCGATCATGAGTTTCTACAGCTATGGCAAATCAATAATCATTAAAGCAATTTCGAAGTACTGCAATCAGAAAAACAACAATGATAGGAGCTCGAAGAGTGGCGGCAATGATTGGTCAAGAAAGTGAAGCGATCAGGTCGACATTTTGTGGTAGTTCGAGCTTAGCAAGAAATTAAGAATCATCCTTTATTCTTTCTATTGTTATTTTTGTTTTGTTTCCTATTTTTATTTTTCTTAATATTTTCCATTCCATTTTTTTAATTCTTTCTTTCTTCTAATTATTTGAAAATCAAATAGTTTCACGTCAATTGAGCAGAGAATTAAGAAAGAAATAGATTGGTTTGGAGAAAACACCAAAGCCGTGATCAGAAACTATTCTTTAATATTGATAAGGCATGAAACTTATTTTATTATATTTAAGTTATTTTGATTTTTGAGTATTGAAATTATATGTTCTTTTATTATATATTTAATGTTTTGGCATATACATATTAAAATATTAACATTTTGAGCTTTGAACGAGTAATCCAAGTACTCGTCAACTTTTCCAAGTACTCACTACTATAAAACACTAATTGAAACAACACAATCATGTATAAGTTAAGTGCAAACATGGCAGAAACTACAGGAGAACACAATGAAGAAAGTGCCAGGAAACCACTTCACACAAAACCTTAAGTTGTCAGTTTTGTGCACTAATAATGTGTATTAGGCTAATATAAAACTAAACGCTCCCCCACACATGAGCCCTTGTGCTACATGAAAAGGCCTCAAGCTCTGAATTTCATTGGAAATGCATAACTAGTGGGAGCAAATAATTATATAGTAAATTTGACAGTGAGGAAGTTTAATCCAGAACCGCCAGAAATCTTGAGTTCGTATACCATGTCAGGAAACCACTTCAACCAAAAACTTAAGTTGTTGGGTCGTGCGCTAACGATGTATATCAAATTAATATGACACTTAACAGAAAGGAATGCCCACAACAAATGACGAGTATCAATGGCTAAAATGATGATAAATTTAAACAAATAGTAAAGAGAAAAGCCACAACTGAAAATCTTTGCTGAACCGTACAGACCATTGCACTTAGAAAAAGATGAAGTTCACCAAATTAAGACATATTCACGGAGCATTAGTTAGTTGGGGAATAAAAGGACCTTGATTCTATTAATATGTAGCTGAAAAAATTAGACATCTTTAGCTCCTGTCCAATGGTCGTAGTCAAGTAACTTCCAAACTATTCAATAATGATGTACATACTTCTTGAGAATCAAGATGGCCAAACAAAAGAAACCCATTTGCCCCATTATCTTATAAAAGGTCAAACCACCTCACAATGTTATGACTAGAGTGCACATAGGCAGTGTATTGTGGACAAGAATTAAGGGACTAGTGATCCTAGACTCACCTGCCTTGATTGAAAACAATAAATTACATATACTAGATAGGGATATGCATTGGATGTGCAATGTAGAGTACATAGGTCATGTAAAACTTTCCAACTTGAACATAATTGTCTGCCATGAAAAAACCAGATTCATCTTTGAATGCTAGTTTTAAAGCTCACTGGTTGTAAATGGAAATTTCATATACATCATTCAGAAATTCAGAAGCCTTAATAACACTTTTTTACGCAAAGAATTTATTAGCAAAAATCAATAAATAAACAATAACCTGTGCATCATGTAATTGCAACTTGCATAAGATTTTATTCATCATTTTGTTAAATCCTAGTTAATGAAACATGGGGGACTTGCCCACCGCATTATCTTAAAAAAAAAAAAAAGATTTTATTTATCCTAAACATAGCCATCAAATTGAGATGATTAAATATCCATAAATTTTTACAGAAAATGTCTTCATATTCAAAGAACTGTATGTCTGTCTATATTCTTTGGTTAAGTCGTGCACAGCACAAATCTATTAGCATATAATTTGAGAATAAGTTTACTTGATTGACCAGGCTTTTCCACAAAATCTATTTATATGTAAATTAGAATTACTTAATAATCATATATATAAAATGAATAATCCGCAAAAAATGATTTAACTATCCAAAAGCTCATTAGATATCATGTATAAGATATTTTTCTCTGGGTCAACGTACAGAGTTCCAATTTTTCGTGAGAATCAAGAAAACATTATAGTATCTCAGTGACTTTGCTCAAAGCTAGCACTTAATCAAAAGCCAATGCTCCTTTCACATTTCCTGTAGGTAACCTTTTCAAAGGGAAAAAAAAGGAGCAAGGAAAATTGTATGGTTTCTATATAGAGGATAGGAATAGGGATATTTAAAAGAAATTGTTGAGAGTACATATTCAAAATGGTACATAAATTAGGTTTGATTGTGTCAACTATAATTGGGAACCTTAAGTGAAATTAATCCAAAAGAGCATTTATACAAAATACTGGCACTTGATGGAAGTGGGGCACAAAGAAGGTTAATGAAATTCAATAGTCAAGTTTCTTAAGTAATTACTTAGTTGTTAATAACGTAATTTATTTAAATTTGGATATTAATTATAAGATAATTTATTTGTGCTTATGCAAACAATACAGAAAACCAAAAATTCTTTTGCTATAAAAGTACCATATGCTCAGCATCATAGACAGACTGGAAGTATGTAAGACGCTCCATTTTAGAGTTATCTACACAACATCTATAAATTTGGATGTCAACAATTTGTAATTTATTTTTTAAATACTATATGAAAATAAATCATAAGCTATTCATTTATCAAATAGATTTTTCTCTCTTCCTCCATATTTATTCAATTGATTCTGACTAGATACAAGATAATTTTATTTGACTAAAGAAAGGGCATGAATGCAAATTTCAAATTAGAAGGTCATCACAACAAATTCTAGCTTATCATGCAAAAATCTAGAGTATATTTGGCCATATTCTGTAGGTTAGCAATGGAATAAATCTTTGGTGTATGAACATTGGCAGACAAAGTAGCGAGTGCTTCAGAAGCTTCCAAAGCTTAAAACAATTTGATTTCAGCCCCAGCACCAAGATTATGAGTGGGATCGGAATGTAAAAATTAACTCTTGATTAGTTTGCAATGCTATTTTGGGACAAGGACAGCAAACAAACAGCAGATGGAGCCCTAAAGTAGCCGCTGCTTGTGAAGTATGGTTGTAGTTTGCATGTAGCTAATAAGCCCTGTGCTTGATGAGCTTGCAATATGTAGCCCGTCACATGAGAGTTAATACTTCCATCCACAGAAAAGCTAGAACGAAAAGCGGTTTTGAAGAGTTACTATCCAGAACTTTTAAGGTACCATACCAACCAACTAGAAAAGGTCAGTAAGTTCAGCACTAACAATCCTGCATGAAAACCAGAAAGAATCCACCATATACATATAAATACAAATGAAAAAAAAAATGAATTTTTTTCCAAATTAATGAAAATAAGAGAAAAATAGATCATTAAAGCATCACACTAAATGGAAACCCCGAGTCTGCTTAAGCTGAAGACTGCAGAAATGAAAGTTGATAATATCATAAAATAGTTCACAATAAAACAAGAGAATTACCTTAAGAGGAGGATTATCTGGAGCCAATGCCTCAGCAACAAATTGAGGCCCCAGGGCTGAACCTCCAATTCCCACAGATAGAATCTGCGTAAAGCGACCAGCTGGAGATGATGGGGGCTTAATCTGTTTAAACAGAAAAAATGTCAATACATTAAACAAAATGAAATTCTGAATGAAGACAAAGTTCCTCTCAGAAGCTTACAAAGTGTGGAAATGTTGTTCACATAGATCAATTAATGTAATATGTAAAATTATAACAAAAAGACTTCTAACCTTCCAAGATCATCATCGGTAAAATGATTAGGAAAAAACATAATCCGAAGTTATGTTACAAAATCTTTATAACACCGACCAAGGTAAGTGAACACCTTTAAAATTGAATAAAAGATCAGGATGCACTCAATTACATTGTTTCCTACGGCCCAAAGTCAAGATCGCTAGTACCTAAACTATCACCATTCAAGTACTATGGCCATATTAATTTTCTATTGACCTTCATATTGGCATACTGTAACACTCAGCCTTCGAATCAATATGTCACCTGCGAAAGATGTATCTGATAATTGCTCCCGAAGCTAAACATATAAGAAATTTGCAATCAAATTATGGAGTGGTCAGAACTGTCATCCAACTGCAGAATGCCATAGATGCTGGAACCAACTGTTAACAGCTACTACAAACCCAAGTCATATTTCCATCATTTATGTCTATACATCATTTATGTCTATACAAGCAACCTCTGGCTGTTGTCAGCGACAACCATACTGCCTGTTAGCCAGCATTGTGTGGTTCCCACCACTATCACCTTGTCTAAGCATCAAGACTACCGCTCATTCCTTTCTACCTGTCTTCTGAGAATTCTGGAAATGAAGTATTCAACCCTTAAGTCCTCTCCATTCGATTTTGGTTTGCCTTCTCCCCCTTTTCTAGATGAAAATGGAAATCTAAAAGGACTAATATATGAATTCTGCATAGTGAGAACAAACTGCTAGCCGAAAAGGAGATCACAGAAACATAACAGAAACAACATATTACAACAGAGGTGCAAAAATTTACTGATGCCCCAGAAAATAGAGGTTAATTTTGGTATTCATGAATTTTCAGACTTATGCACCCAATGCACATCTTTTAAATTGCTTTTTGCATGCTGTCTTATTAATTCAGGACTTCTTCATGATCTATCTTCAAGACATCAAAATATCCTTCATCATTCAATTTTGAAAATGTTTTTCCTTCATGTCACCAGTGTTTGAATCGTTGTTTGTATCCTTAAGTTTAGGATCTTAAGCTGTCTTTAATCATAAGTTTTTATGTCAATCATGAAAAAGTAGTTATGCATGTCTTTCTATTGTGAATAACTCAATAAAGCATGACCTAATCCATGCTAATCATTGGATGTTAGTGTGTATATCATGTTCCCATAAGATTTACCATGTTGACATTTCGTATCAGATTCATGTCCAATTTGGAGTTTTAAGCTTCCAAGGTTAATTGGATTAACATGTAATGCCCTAGATTTAGGATATAATGATGACTATATGGGCCAAGATATGGCTAGTATATTATTAAAGAAGGAAAAAACCACAAAGTTTACAAGGATAAATATTAAATAGTGGCTTGATAATCCCCTAGCATACAGCCTAAGCTAATTCAATAAAAATCAATTAAATGCTCTCTTGAATAAACAGAAAAAAATTACAGGTCCATGAAATAAGTAGCACATATTATCGTGAATTCTAAACTACATGTCTAAACACTTCAACTTTATGAAATACCGTACAGTTAGCATCATGACTCCCAACAAATTCTATTGCTGACGACAACCTACTCAAAAAAAGTTGAAAAAGAATTTGGAAAGAGTATTATATTTTGATTACTGCAAAAATTATGCATTTCGTTGCTTCTACTTGCACAAGTCCTTCTGGATAAGGACTGGACTTAAAGTGCATTTCTAAAAGAAGCTATTAAAGAATAAAGGTGTTTCAGAAATTGAAGACCACTAATATCTAAAATATATATTATAATAAAATCATAAGTTATTGAAAACCATTAATATCTAAAATATATATTCGAAATATGAGATGAGAATAAATATCATAAAGAAAGTTCAGATAAAACTTCATAAAAATTTATAAAAAAAAAAGAGTGACAAAGAGAAGATTAGAGATCAGATTACATGATAGATGATGCTGGAGAAATATAAGCAGAGCAAATAGTAGAGCACACAGGTACTTACTCATCAAAACGGGTAAAGACTTTTAAGCAATTGACTCTTACGCAATCATATGCTCTAGTTTGAGATCCAATTTCGAGGAAAAAAAATATATAAAATGAAAAGAGAACTGATAGGAAGCAGGCAAAAAGAAGAGAGAAAATATTATTAGCATTTTCAATGTATTTTTTTCTAAGACTTTAGTTACATGAGCTGGCAGCCTACAGATGTTGCCAACATAATAGGCATTAAGCAACTGCCTGAATAGTCAGACTAGCAACGCACTCCAGTTATAATTCTTCTTGACTCATTTCAGCAAACCTCTTTGTTAAAGCTGCCATTTAACAAGAATTGTTATTTCAACCAAGACATAGCATCTTATGATTCCCACGAGTATAGCTAAAACTGATCAATGAATTCAATAGAAAATTAATAGCTTGACCACCAATAGCCACTTTGACGCGTAGGTATTTGAGAATTTATATGATACATGAAATTTCCTGATCCACTAAGACAAAAAGGGGATCATACATGGGCAAAATTATGGGTTAGACCTGACAATCAAATAATAATTTTGAGTTTGAAAACACGACCCTAGAGCAAACCTTGGTCTGTGTCACTATATAATTATAACTTTAAAAGTTGGGTATCCGTTGTTAAACCAGGCCACCCGGATTTCACGAGTGAATAGAAAGTTAGATCTATATTGGATCTCACATGAATCGTCCCATCTATCCTCCTGAGGAAAAGTTTGGTTTCAAATTCCGATTCACCAAGCCTTCCCATCGATGTGAACTTTTAAGAAAGATTAGTCTGTTATCCCTAGGGTAACTTTTATCCATTGAGCGACGACCACTCGGCACCATCGAATCACGGTTTAGGCTACTACGGAAATCGCTTTTGCTTTTTTTTTTCCCTCTGGCTACTAAAATATTTTAGTTCGTCAGGTTGTCTCTTACCTGTCCATGGATTCAGCAACAGTTCGAAAGGATCAAATTACAATATATATGTACATATATTAAATGTACATATAAATAGCACTCTATTTCTTTTAGTTTGATCATCAAATTGTTTCGATTTGAATTATCCGTAGGATACACTATATATCAAAAAGATGTACAATCTTTTTACATTGAATGGTTCGGTGTTTTGATGATCCTTACGACTTTGCGAAGGCATGTGTTTTTGGTAAACAGTCGTCCGGGCCTGGTCACTGCGACCTTCACATTAAAAAGATGATCTATTTTTAGGACAAGATTGATTGCCTCCAGCGATGGTATTCTCTTCCATTTCTTTTCTTTGAGCCGCCTGCAGACAGACAGAGCTTGAACGGCCCTCACAAATTACGGATACCAATTTGTTAAGAATCAATCGGATTGAATCTATAGCATCATCATTGGCTGGAATCGAAATATCTGCGAGATCAGGGTCACAATTACCTTTATAGAAAGAATATGAGAGGAAAGATTGATTCCTAAATGAGTAGTCCAGCCATCTCTTAAATGCTTAGCACTATATTCTTTGCATATTAGATGCCACATTGAAATGAAGCTCTCTCTATTATTCATGCATTCTATGGTTGGAAATACATTACCTAATGTGTGAAAAGAGGTCCCTCCAGAAGCTTAAGCGGCAGCATAAAGGTCAAAACAAGGGGGAGCTTTCATAAGCGGACAACTAGAAAGTAGGAGAGTACTTAAGTGGCTATAGGTGCTAGGTGCCTCTCAAGGCACCTTGAACTGCCTAGCACCTATAACATCGGTCTTACCTAGTCATTCACTTCAAAATATACTTTTTTAGATGAAATTTCAAATTGATTTGAAACATGAAGACTTTTCAATGTGATTTGGTATCTGATCCTGATAAAAAGAGAATCTTTTGACATGTCATGATTCAAACAATTTATAACAAGAGAAGTATACTTAAGAAAATAGCAAGGTCTAACATATCGGATTTCGTTTCAATATATGCCGACGCTTATTCTGGATTTGGTAATATTGGATATATTATGTTGGTCGCACCATCAAATATTATAAGATTTATATTATATCAGATACCTCAAATCTCAAAACAATATTTGCAATACACAGTCAGGAATCAAGATCAGCAAACATACAAAACCTATGAATACAAAATAAATGCAGAAGTATCTATCATTAATTTACTCACTAGTGTAACCGTAACCTCATAAAACATCAAAATGTTGTTCCTCAACCTTTTCTTCCATGTAAATTTATCCAAAATGACTAAAAACAAAAAGGCCATGCAATCCAATTGTTTCTAGCTTCTCGTGCAGAATAAAACTCATTACACTTAATTCAGAATCTCCAGGACTCCTTATAGTTTTGGTTGCCTAAAGTATTATCAAGGCACATTTAGTTGCCCAACAGTAGCTTACACATTCCTCCGATATTCAATTGTCAGGTTGATCATTCATGTCCTCAGTATAATATTACTGCAATCGTGCACCAAAATATACGTAAACACATTCAAATCTTTAATCAAAGATCACGTTCCTACCGATCAAACTAAAAGTCAACGACTTTAAGTAACTTTTATTAACACAAAAACCCAGAAACCCTAACCTCGGCGCGGATGATCTTATCAGCGAACTCGCAGATCGAATCGAGCGTCTTCTCGATCTTCATCGTCAAGAACGGCTTCGGCGCCATCTTCGGATTCCTCAGCCAGTAATGCCCTACCATCCTCCCCTCGTCAGGATTCGCGATCGCCCCCTTCTCGAGCTCCGTCATTGCCTCGAACGCCCTCTGCATCCTGGGCTCCATCCGCTCAAAGAACTCGTCGGTGAAACCTATCCTGCTGACGTCAAGACACAGCCCGAGCTCCTTGTGCTGGTATAGCCAGTCGACGTAGCGGTGCCAGAGATCGACCGAATCTTTGGTGATGGCGGGCTTCGCGGCGGCGGAGACGTGGTTGACTCCGTCGGCAGCGGTGCCGGCGCGAGAGAGCTCGGCGGGGGCGTCGCGGGTGATGGATTGGATGGGGATGGGGAGGGGGCGGGGACAGCGGGGGAGGTGGAAGGGTTTGGGGGTGAGGGGTTTGTGATGCCATTTTGGGTGGGGTTTGAAGGCTGAAGAGGAGGAGGGGGTGATGGAGGCGGCCATTGATGACAGGTCAAACTGGGGGCGGGGAGGGCGAGGAAGAGAGAGGTTTTGTAATGGGATGATGAGGTCCGGTGTGGGGGGAGGCGGCACGTGCGGGAGACGGCGGGAAGGGGTCGCACGAGCGAGATGTGGCGCTTGCATTGTCTCATGTTGGGGGGTACTAGGGTCACTGACGGATGATGACGGCTTGATTCGTGGGGACGAGGGTGTGTGAGTAGGATGGTGGTGTCTGCTTTTGGGTACAGTGAATGGAGTATCTGGCTGCCAATGGGAGAAGGGCTGGGTCCCACTTTCGTTGCCGGCAGCAACTGGTGAAACCGGTTTCGCAAAGAAGAAGAATTAGACCTGCAGTGGTTTGATTTTGGGGTGAATCATAAGGAGAAAGCGAGAGTTCGACTGTTTTACTCATTGAAATCCTACCGAACTCTAGTCAAATCTGGACCAGTCGGATGTTGTCGGTATCCGACAGAGTCAGTTGGATTTTCATAAAAAAATTGATACTTTCCACGGAAAGAGAAGGAAACGAAGAGGCAGGAGGGGGAGGATAGAGAGAAAGAGAGATTATCATCAGAAAAAAATGATGCTTTCCATGGAGAGAAGGAGAAGAAGAGGCAGGAGGGGGGAGAGGAGGGGAGAGAAGGGTCGGATTTTCATCAGCAAAAAAATAGTGCTTCCCATAGAGAGAGGGAACCAAAGAGGCAGGAGGCGGAGGGAGAGAGGGAGAGTGAGGGAGGGAGGGAGGGAGAGAGAGAGAAGGGGAATAGGGGAGCGGGTGGAGGGAGGGAGAGAGAGGGGAGAGGGAGAGAGAGAGAGTACGGGAGAGAATCTTACTAGAAACTCATTGATTCGCCAAATTCTGACTGATTTTGGTGACATTCCGATCGACTCTGGCTGATTCTGGATTCACGTACATGGTTCCAACTGTGCAACTCCCCGTGCTCTGACTAAACTCCGACCGAATCCGATTAGAGCCAGACAAAGTAGTCATCCGATTAGAGCCAGACAAAGTAGTCAGAGTGACTGTTCTTGTTCATCCCTAGTTTGATCATAGTCACTGATTATGAAATTTTAACCGAGGATTTAGAAGCATCATTAGGGTTATGTTCTAAAGCTTGATTAATATTTTTTATGTTGTTTGTTGATGAAAACAAAAGGAATTGAAAGACACTAGTATTTCTTGCAAAAGCCTTGTATAAAAATAATTCTTATAAAATGATAAGAGTTTTGATGATTGGATATGATCTATAAGTTTAAGAAAACTCCTAGGGCTCTATAAAACAGGAGAGTCATCTATTGGAACCACTAGCCCGCTGCTTTTACTGGCTTATGAGATGGCAAATTTCTTCTCATAATTATAATTATTAATTTAGATCTTTTTAAATATCTAGTTATCTATAATTGTGTTTGTCGCAATAATTGGTTAAAATCGGTATTTAGGATGTTGGACCAAATTAGGTTTTGATGATAAATATTTCCTCATGGACTGGAATCTGGAAGTAATATTAAAAATTGTGTTGAGGTTGTATAGAGGGTTTTGTAGAAACTATATCTTTTTTAAATATCTAGTTATCTATAATTGTGTTGCAATAATAATTGGTTAAAATCGGTATTTAGGATATTTGACCAAATTAGGTTTTGATGATAAAGTTTTCCTCATGGACTAGAATCTGGAAGTAATATTAAAACTATGTCATGAGGTTATATGGAGGTTACTGTAGAAACTTGATATCTATCACTAGCTGGTGAAAGGAACTGCCAGCTAGCAATGCTTATGAGCCTAATGTGCCAGGGTTTGGGGTGTTAATAGGTGATAGGGTTTACAGTATTCTTGAATTACAGAGTTTAAGATAGGGCATCTTAAAAGCAGTGGAGAGAGAGTTTATTTGATCACGAACACATTTACGGTACAAAGCATTATCATGTGATACTTGATGATGACTTAATGAATTGGTTAATATTCTATCTTGAATGTATGTTGTAACGCTCCAAACTACACCCCAAAAGTTTTGGCGATATATCATATTTATGGGTAAGACATTACCGGCGGGTACCCTAAAAATGGGTACACGAGACCTTTAAAAATAAGGAGCCACGCAATCAGAGTGCACAACTGAAAGAAATTATATTGTTACAATCCAAAATATTATATTGTATCATCCAAAATAATTCTAAAGAAGATTACAAAATAAGTAATTATAAGGAATATTGTCCGCAAAAATTTTTTATTACAATAAAGGGGGCAACTTACTGAACAAGAAGAATACAAGAAGAAAATAATTACAATGAAAATAAGAGTTTTCAATGATCCGCTGGGGTCTCTTTATTTATAAAATTATAAATCTTTAACTGATAGGTTCTACTTGGAGTTTCTAGTACCTGGGCATGTGGACGTAATACAGGGGTCAAATCCAGCAAGAAATAAAATCGCACATATGCTAATTTTAATATCAATAGGAACTACATAAAAGGGGAAGCATAATATATTTGTAAAATGAAAGTACTTGCATGGAAAGTGTGACAGGATGTTCTCGAAGGTATGACATAATAAATTAATCCATAATATTCATGCATGACAATATACAGATATCAGGTATAACAAAATGTAAAATAATATGTAATCATGTTAATGCTTGCAAGTTTAAGTCTTAGGGTGATCCACATGTCTCCTAAATACTCCAATGTAATATCCCAAAATTTGTGCTACATATATCTCTCTTTTGAGTCTAATAGTGCCGAATAAAACTACCGAAATCAATTTTGGACACCGAAATAACTTTCGATAAACGTAACTTTAAATCCTTAACTCCAAATGATATTTGGTCTTCGCAGTTACTAGTTTCTAATATTTTTTATTTTTAGAATTTTTTTCTTGCAAGTCCAAAAAATTTTCTCAAATTTGTTAATTTTATAATATTAAATTATCATTCTAATTACAAAATTTAGTTCTTTTATCTCGGACATTGAAATGATAAACAGACAATTTTATAGTGTTTCTCTCGTTGAGCACTACGCCCTGCATTAATTTGGTAGCATTTAGAGATGTTATACGGAACTGAAATTATTAAATTATTATATAAATAAATAAAATAAATAGCTAAATTATGTTATTAGCAAGGCGGTGGGCTCTTTGATAAATTGAGGTAGTGGCCTCTTTGGGGAGCCAATCAGCAATGGCTTGGGGGATTTGAGAAGATAAAAACAAAAAAAGGAAAAATACCATTCACCACTTCACTCTTTCCTCACTCTCTCAAGCTAGAACCAAAGTAAAGAAAAAAACGAAAAGAAAAACTTTCTCGTTCTCGTTATCCTTCTTTTCTCTCTTCTTCTCTTCTCAATTAGAGAACATCGCCTCCCTCTCAAGTATCGCCCACAGTAAATAGACAAGTTAACACATAATTTATTTTTTCCAATTCATGTGCACTCATGATTATTTCAATTTTACTTTCAAATTTTCATTAGAGTTTCTTTACTTTGGATTGATGTCAAGTGATTTCAATTTATTACTAATCTGTTAATTATTTTTTTTTCAATTTCAACTAAACATCAATATAAGATTTGAATTGAGGCGACAAATTAGAGTTAGGGACTGAAGTTAGAGGGTAATTATGAGGTTTAATTGTTAGAGGTTTAATTTTGTTAGAGGTTACTTGTTGGAACTTATGGGAGTGCCCAATTTTGCATGAGAATCAAAAGCACAAAATAATAATCCAAATCTGTCTAATTGGTTTGCAATAGTTATATTGATCCATTCCCATTTTTGTATAAGAGGGCTTTGCATGTTTTATCTTTTTATAGTATGAATTGATAATAACTTGTGGAGATGTGTGGGTGTGTATTTAACGTGGGCGCACTCATGAGGTTCTGATTTCTAGGGACAGGAAAAATCCTATTTAATAATGGTTCTACAAGTGTGCTAATTTATTTATTTTGTTAATTCTAAGGTATGCCAATTTATCTTTAATGTTCGCTATAAGTTTTGGATTTAGAAATAATGTTGTATTATTATATAATGCACTCCTTTCCCAAAATAAACTATAAATAAATAAAATAAACCACTTTATGACGGTTATAAGTCATATGCATCATGTATTATGAACTCGGGGATGGGAGAAGTTATATTGTGGATAAGAGTCATATTATATAAGAATTAATGTAATGTTAAGGTCGAGAGTTTTTTACTGTAATGGTCTGAGTGATACTGGATCACCGATAGATAATTAATACCCAGTATGATATGTCCGTTACTATAATACAGTACGAGATTGCAATTGTAATACCTAGCGGTATGGTATGATTCAATGTCATGCGATTGAGGCCGGGACCCAGGTATATACGTATACTTATAAAATAATGGAGAATAGTGCTATCATATCTATTAATATAGTTTTTACAATTAATATGGATGATGACTGAGACCAATGGAATACATGATTAAAATACATAGAGTAATTATTGTCATGCTTGTTTATTTATTTATATATTTATTTATATATTTATTTATACTTATTTATATGTTTAATTTATATGATTACAAACAATACTGATATAAGCATGCCTACATACACTGATATTAATGTACTATGATAGTACATAATTTCTCTCATTAAAGTATTACTTGTTGGGTTTAATCTCATAAATTTTGAACCCGGATTTGGAAGGCAAATGAGAAGAACCAGCTCTAACTAAATACCCATACTTCATTGAACAGATCGAGAAACAGTAAGCAGTGAAGTACCTTATGAAGAGTCTCTGTATATTTTGCTTATATTTCCTTTTGCTTGGGCATTGTTTCCTCTTTTGATTCTTTTATATTCATATTAAGAGTAGTACGCCATTTTATGTAATTAACTCTATGTATAAATGAAATCTTTTCAATTTTAGACGTGTTATTTATCAATCTGATTGTTGCAGTAGTTACAGTTATTCCAATAGTTATACTTATTTCAAAATTCTGTGACTGTTGGATTGTCTAATATAAATTTTAGATTGCGTCCTCTGTTTTGGGAAGCAGCTGAAAAACAGGGGCTTTACATCCGGCAAACCGAAGGAAGTCCAGTTAAGTATAACATGGTGATATCAACCTCACTGAGTATTCAATCTCCATGTGATACTATGTTAATATTTAATGGAACTGATTGGTGGATAAATCATAACTGTTTTAGAAATGTACCATGCATATCCGGTACTACGGTCAAGACGTTGGTCTCCCACAAACCAACTACACCATTAAGTGCTAGTATTATCTCGTGCATACCCAGAATCACGGCTAAGACGTTGGTTTCCCAAGAACCAACTGCACCACTAAGTGCTAGTATTATCTCGTGCATACCCAGAATTATAGCCAAGACGTTGATCTCCACATGAACCAACCACACAACTAAGTGCTAGTATTTTTCCGTGCATATCTGGGATCACGGCTAAAACGTTGGTCTTCACATGAACTAATCGCACCACTAAGTGCTAGTACTACCCCGTGCATATCCGGAATCACGATCAAGACGTTGGTCACCACATGAGCTAACCAAATTGCTAAGTACTAGTATTATTCCGTGCATATCCAGGATCACGACCAAAATGTTGGTCTACATACGAACCAACCGCACTGCTAAGTGCTAGTATTACCAAGATATAGACAATACGGGACCGATATGGTTGCGCAATCTAACTTCCACAATACATATTTTATTCTACCATTCAGTTCCCCCATACCTTGTTATTTTATTAATGTATTTGTTCATAAATCAAGTCATGTCAAGTAATAGCGGGTATCATGCAAGGTCAATATCACAGTTGCATATCACACAAGTTCAATCATATCCGAAGACAAAATATTACAACCAAGTCAAGATCCAAGTACATATCTAGGTAGAGCAAGCTGTGATACGATGCATATACATGATATAAATATGATAAATATCAGGCCTAAACTGTTTTGATTCTATATGATCGAATTAATGTGTTGAGTATTAATTAGTGAAGTCAAGTGCAATCTTTCATGTAAATTCTGAGTGAGGTTAAAAATTACCAAATAGAGCATTGAATCAAGTAAGACAATTGAAATAATAATTAAATGAGTCATGCAGTTATGAGATCAAAATATTATCAAGTTGAAGGTTGGTAAAGTAAGTGAATAAGTTTTGACTAAATTTTAAGAGAGAATTGACCAGCAAAGAAAAACTATGAGGGAAAGGATTTATGAGATAGAATTATTAGCGGATGTGAGTCAAGTAGACAATGTAATACGAGTTGGTGGAGTTAATGGAGGTGAGTGGCGTTGGAGGGAATAGTAATGTTGACGGTGATGAGTATTATTGGCGGTCAGTAAAAATGGCTATGCTGACATAGCTTAGTTGATTATACATAATATAAAAACTTACAAACAAAAGAGAGGTAGGGTTCACAGATGGGGCCCGTAGTTTGGAGAATCTCGTATGGGAAAGGCAATTTATTAGTAGTTTTAGCAACTTCATTATTGCTTAGTCTTTTGCGATTGTTGAGAGTAAAAATAATTTTTTTTTTAATCTTTTTAAAGAATTAGAATTGGAGGAGAAAATATAATTAGGAGTTGTAGGGGGCTTAGTTTTCTTTCAAACGAGTGTAGGACGGATTTAATTGGTGTTCGGGATCAGGAAATATTCTGAATTTACCAAACATGGCATGAGAACTTTACTGTTATGCAGAACCCTTGACTTTAAGCTATGATTTGGCTAGGATATATTAGAAATTAGAGGGGAAACAAGTTATAGAATTTTAGATCTTTGAATTCAAGATCAGCTCAATCGGGGCTCTAGATCAAAAGTTATGAGGATTTTACTAAGTTGTACACAATTAGACCAGAAATGCAGATTTAAACTGATTCGGGTCGGGTCCAATGCCGGTTGGAACCCGAACATGGATAAGTTAATCCGCGTGAGAGTTTGGATCCGAACGCGGATCAGTCATCTGCATTTGGGCAGACCCAAATGTAGATCAGACCTGCATTTAGGCAGACGCAATCGAAGCGGGTTGGACCCAAATGTGAATCATGCCCAAGTTTGACACGCAAACGGGTCGCGGATCGAAGTGGGTTGGACCCGAATGCGGATCAAGGATGGCAGATTCGCATTTTAATTTTTAACCTAATTTTAAAGGGGTTATAGTTAGAATTAGGATGCAAGTAAGATAAAAATTATGCAAAATTGAATTACCTTTCTAGTGAGACAAAAATCAACTCATTTGGAATTCTATGTTAAAAGTTATGACTAAAAAACTGAATATATGTTTAGATGACAATAGACCCGCATTTGTACACACATCAAATTTGGACCCAATTTTAAAAAGTTTAGAATTAGAGTTAGGAGACAAGTAATACATGAATTTATAGGGGATTGAATTGTACTTTTAATGAGACTAAAATCAACTCATTTGGAGTTCTATATCAAAAGTTATGATAGAAAAACCGAATATGTGTTTAGAGGACAACAGAGCCATGTTTGTATACACATCAATTTTGGACCCGATTTTAAAGGGTTTAGAGTTAGGTTTTGAATTATCTTCCTAATGAGATCAAAATCAACCTATTTGGAGTGTTATATTAAAATTTATAATTGAAAAATCAATGATATATCCAGATGACTGTAGACCTATATTTGGACAAATATCAAGTTTGAACCCGATTTTGAACAGGTTAGAGGAGGAGTTTGGAAGAAAGTAATATATGAAAATTGTACAAAATTGAATTAGCTTTCAATTAAAAGAAATTTCAACTTAATTAGAATTATAGTTCAAAAGGTACGACCATTTTCGTGAGCATTACCATACTAGACAGCAAGGGTTCTTGCTACAAAAATACAAGTGTGTTTGAAATCTTGCTAGAAAAATTTTAGATATGTGATTCCTTTGTAAAGAGAGAGTGAGGATGTAATTTCTTGCTAAACAGAGTTGGGTGTGTGACTTATTGTCTTGGTTAACGACGAGTTCTTGAAGCTTAATGGGCTAGAAATATTAAAACCCTTACGGTAAAGAGTAAAACTCTTATGAGATAGATAACTATATAAAAATGCAAAGTTTTAAAGAATGAGCCTTTGATAAAAGTCTTGAAGGCGATCATTGCCTTGGAGAACCTCTTCCTTTTGAAGCTAAAGCTTATAGCTATGGAGAAAATATGAAGAAGGTAGAGGAGAATGAAGAGGATGAGATGAAAATGAAAAGTAGAGAATTTTTTAGAGTTAATTATAGTCAGACCCCCTGTAGTATTGGAGATGTATCACTTAATACCCCTGAAGTTTAAAACTCTCAAAAAACCCCCTAGACTTTCTAACGGCGTTAATTGACTATGAATAAGCAGGCTACGTGATGTGCACGTGTTTTAAAAAGTCCAAAATGCCCATAGTTAACCAAAATTAGGGTATAAAGTAGCGCCCAATTTTTCTCCCACCCACCTCCCTCGCCCAGCGCGATCCATCTCTCTCTCACTCGCCTCCCTCCCCGTTCTCTTAGGTGCTAGCAACTGCAGCAGCAGCAGCAAGCACATTTGCTGCTGCTGCAGCAGCTTGCACTGAGCAGTGCAGTGCAAGCTACTGCAGCAGCAGCAGTAGATGTGCTTGCTGCTGCAGCTGCTAGCCGCTGCTGCAGCTGCTAGCCGCTGCTGCAGCTGCTAGCCGCTGCTGCAGCTGCTGCTGCTAGCAAGGAGTGCGATATAGAGAGAGAGAGAGAGAGAGAGAGAGAGAGAGAGAGGAAGGAGAGAAAGAGAGAGAGAGGGAGTGTGTAGGGAGTTGTGAGGGTAGAATAGGAAATTTATGGCCATGAGTGCACTTTAGTGTTAAAAGAGAGTGACAATAACAAACTCTAACTAACAGTGTTAAAAGTTCAGGGATTTTTTGATAGTTTCAAACTTCAGGGGTGTTAAGTGATACACCCCCAATACTACAGGGGGTCTGACTGTAATTAACCCAATTTTTTATATAGTCAAGTAACGAGGAGTGGAGGGGGAATGGTGTGCATGAAAGGAGTATGGGAGGAAGTACTCTTCCAACCACCCCTCTTGCAAAATTACAAGTATACCATGATCATATTTTTGACTCAAGTCAAAGGATTTTATTTTTGGAAAAAATTAAACTTAGGAAAAAAAATGAAGATTAGAGGAAAAATATTGTTGGTGAATTTCATAACGACAAGATCATTATAAATGACAATTCAGATATGGTTAATGTTCTATCTTGAATGTATATATTGATTACAAATGACATGGCATGGAATGATACCTCATTTGTACATAATATAATTCAACCACATGATTAACTAAATGCATGGTAAATAATAATACATGAAAATTGAGATACGGTGACATAGCATAAATATGGAAACTTTTAACAATATTATGTGTACTCCATAATAATGATCTATTGTTAGATATGTATACAGTAATGTAACAATATCTCTAACTGGTCATGTATATCATCTATCGTTAACATAAAATTGAAAAAAACTACATGATGGATAAGAACTGAATCGTATAAAAAATAGTGTAATGTAATGATCTGTCAGTAACTTTTATTGCAACAATATGAGTAATATTGGACTACTATGTGATAATTCGTACTCTAACAGGAAATATATTATTTACACCATGCAATGTGAACAGTAGTACGTAGCGATATGGTATGGTTTAGCATCTTACATTGTGGCCGAATCCTGAATATATACGTGCACTTATATGAAATATGAGATTGACGTTATCTTGTATATCATCTAGTTTTCGATGATAAAAAAATCTAGTTTTCGATAATCTAAATTGGGACATTGATCGAGACCATAGTAAATGTGATTATTATATATTTACTTGTGCGAAAATCTATATCACTCATGTTTTCCTGATTTATGATATCACGGACAACATTGAAATATCATGCTCATGACATTTAGCATGTTTTCTTATTTTCATATATTACTTGCTGGATTTAATTCCTCAGGTTCTAAACCCAGTTTTGGAATGAGAAAGGAAAACTTATCCTGACTGTGGTTCCATATTTATTGACCAAGTCAAAGGATAGTGACACATATTTTGCTTTTCATACTTTCTTTATTTTAGGTCATTTTTTATTTCTTTTTTTTTAATGTATTATCAAAAAAAAAACATGCATTTTCACGTAATCAACTTTATAAAAATATAAATGAGGTTTTTTTTTTCAGTTATCAATATGTTATTGATTGTCTGATATGACAGTAGCTAAGGTTATGCTAAGATTTTGTGCCTATAAAATAATTATATAATGCATTCTGTTTAGAAAAAAAAAATTAAAAACGGGAGCATTACAAAATGACTCTGATTGCATTTATTATTTTAATAAAAAGTTATAACCATTCCTACCCTAATGTCTCCTTGATGAAAGTGAACTTCAATCACTAACTTTATATATATATATATATATATATATATATATATATATATATATATATATATATATATATATATATATATATATATATATGAGTAAACGGAAAATTTACCTACAGTGAAGGGAGTTCCTTCACTACTGCTTAGCTGACCCAATAAAATTATTACACGTGGCGCCACTCAAAGAGCGGTTAAAGAAATTCTTTTATTTGTTGACTTGAGTGGCGCCACATGTAATAATTTTATTGGACCATCTAAGAGACAGTGAATGAACTCCCTTCACCGCCGGTGAATTTCCCATTATATATGTTCATTGGCTACGAACCAAACAAATATTATACGAAACAATAAAAAATGTATAAACATGAATTAACATGGTTCAATTTAGCTTTTAGAAAATCTATTTAACCCTCATTTTAAATCCTATTTAAGTCGTGCAGATAGGTTAATTTAACCATTTTATTGTTTTTCGTATCTAACAATTTTTTGATAATAAAATCATAGCCTGATTAATTATCAAAATTAAATTCTTTAATCAATATCATTGGGAATATAATCTAGAGCCATTCTTTTTGGTGTAAAGTTTATCGCAAGTTTTCACTTGTATCTCACAAATTAATAAGGTATAACCTCCTTTATTCTGTGCACATATTTTTTATGTAGAAGGCTAACAAAAGGGTTAACCTTCATAGTCCCTTAATTCTATGCTTGATCTTTTACCAACCAAGATCTAGTACACACCTAAAATGTATTTTAGCATTTTATCCTCAAATTATGGAATATTTACACTAGATAAATGCAATTAAAATTTGAACTGGAAAGTCTCACAAGTTTTAATCAATTTTCTATTTCATAATTTTGGTTGGAGAATTCAATTTTAATGATTGAAAATAAATTATAGGTTTTCTACTATCAGATTAATTATCTTGTAATGACCAATTTATATTTTTTAGGCTATAAATTTAATTTAGATTAATCTTGCATTTAACAATTAGATAAATTTAATATTTTGAATTAAATCGTCCCAAGGAAGGCTTGACTATGAAAAGGTCATGTCCTAAGATTTAATTAGGAGAAGAAAAGAAAAGGATGGTGGGCAAGTATAACATAGAAAATGTTAAAGTGCAAATTCTATAAAGTTTTTCTTATTTTGAAAAGAAATACTAAAGGGTGATATTTGAATTAGAATCTTATTAATAGTCAATTATTCCGCAAGATTTCAATTTTCTGTATAATGCAAGATGCATAATACGACCTTCTTACATGTGATTTTCATCGTTAATTGAGTTGATGAAGTGTTCATATTTTTCAGAGAAGGCCGAGTCTTTTTCCTAAACTTAGATTAGTGGAAGGAGCTGTTAAGTCTATATTTCAATTACTGAAGGTGGGAATCACAACCAGTTCTGTCTATGCAGTCGACTTCTATTCCAGTGGTACGTAGTTGGCTAGGTGAATGGCAGTGGTAGTGAAAAGATATTGTTGTTAGGCAATCTCATCTCTCTTCTTCCTTTCCTTTAGTAGGAGCTAACAGGACAGAGAAGTCCCCGAGAAGTACTTTGCTGGTCAATTGTTGTGAAATATGTTAATACAAATTTAACATACGAATTACTAGGTTTCGTATATGTTAGTTTGGAAAAGATTTTAACTAATCTTGACTTAATTGATGAGTGAGATTGCATATTGAATGGTAAGGCATTTTTGTATTGTGGAGATGATCAAAGTCCAGTCACACCCCCTCTGTAAGATAGAACTAGCATAAACTAATAAGGATCGAGGATATTATGCAAATAATATAATGGGTTTATAAAGAAGTTTCCGAATGTATCAAAAAGATGGGAATTTCCGAAGGAGCACACTTTTTTTCCTAGTGAACCCTTTTTTCCTAGTGAGCCCTACCTTTTTTTTGAAAAGAGATGGTTTTTTCCTAGTGAGCCCAACCTTTTTCTTGAAAAGAGACGGTTTTTTCCTAGTGAGCATACCGAAAATGTCCAAATTACCATTCTCTCATCCACTTTCTCTAAAACCTAACCCCTAGAAATTCCAGTCCTCCTCTCGAGGGTTGGCCAACTCCCCCCAACTAGCTACAGAGCTTCCCCCAACCCACTGCAGCACCGCCGCTCGTCCGCCTCGGCCAACGCGTCTAGTCCGCTCGTGACCGACCTTCGCTAGAAGCCAACCTAGGGTTTTGATTTTGTAAGTTTTCATTAATTTTTCACTCATTTTTTGCGGCATTATATTGGCGACCATGGTAGTGTTTTAGATATTTATTTTCATTAAGATTGAAATTTTAATTTATACTTTGATTATTTCTTAATGAAGTTATGTGCTGATGATTGTACCGTTATGCGAATGAACTATAGATTTTATTGCAAGCAGAGAAAAAGGGGGAAAATACCCACTTTCGATTTGGCAAAGAAATCAAACAGAAGAACTATGATTTTTTTTTTAAATTATTGTATCTCACATTCTTGAAATCAAACACAAATGATAGATGCGAAGAAAATTGTGATTTTTTTCGGTGCTCTAATTATTCAAATGCAAGTTCTAAAAGTTTGACTATTCCATGAATTTTCCATGTTTGGCAAAGGGTAAATTTCACTATACTAAGTTTTTAGTATGCTTATTTCTGTATTTTACATTCTTATCTAGCATCATAATTACACGATAATTGATATTTGTTGCCATATTGAACTCTATAATTAATATCCTATCTATAGAGAAGACATTATTATGATAAGTGTTTAATATGGATGAATTTACATGTATTAACATTATGATCTGTGCATTCTATAGACGGATCATGCACAATCATCTCATGTTTGACTAACTGTATCGTTGAGGAGAAAGAAAGCTGCATCTAGGCTACTAATCAGTCGACTGATACGGGAGAGACAGGATGAAGTTGACATGCCTCCTGAAATAAATATGGAGACTTCTCATTTGCTAACATGTGGAAGTGCAAGGCAAGAGAGAAGTATTATAGATTTAGGGGATTCAGAAGACGATCTTCAAGGGCCGATAAAAAGAGGGCCAGTTGATTTGTCATTGCTTAAGAGTTTTAGGACATACATTGGTTTCTTTGTTTCAAAGGATGAGGTAACTATTTTTTTCATAAAAACTAGTAACCAATTATAGTTTGTGCATATGTCATGCCTAAGTTATATACTTCCACTACAATGTATTAATCACAGAAGCAAATAATTTCATGGCTATTGAGGACAATACAACCCAACACCCGATTTATGGAATTAATATGTGGATCGTCTTTATATCCTTTGGTCATCTTTCCTACCAGTACATTAGCAGTATTGAGATAACTGTATTTGTTGAGAGGTGACATCCCGAAACAAAGATGTTTCATATGCTATTCAGTGAGATGACGATCACACTAGACGATTCCTGTTTGACTTGTCTATGACAGGAAAGTTTGTGTGCCAACAAAAAAGAACAAAGTCACATGTAACTGCTTACATAATTACTCACTCATTGGGCATTAGTTACTTGGAAGTTTGGAATGAGATCAACACGAAAGATGATGTATAAGTTAGAATGGATTGGCTAAGAGAGCATTTTAATGGTGTGATTGACACCGACTCAGAATATAGGATTCAGTGTACTGCAAGAACATATTTACTGTATCTTCTTAGATACACTCTCTTCGGGGACAAGAGTGGTACAAGAGTGTCGATCGAGTATCTGACAGTCCTTCACAATCTCTAAAATATTCGCATGGGGTGATGGAGCTCTTGCTTGGTTATACAGGCAGCTTGGACTTGCTTCTCGAGCACACGTGGTGCATATTGTTGGGTATCTGACATTACTACAAGTTTAGATATTTAGTCATTTACCCAACATTCATAACTGTCTCGAACCAATCCTTCAAAGGCGGAAATCCACTTACTTGCCGCTGGTTGAGTAGAAAGGACACCAATGTGTCTCATTCACATGTATGCACATTAGGTCCCGACTCGACCAACTTGTTGCCAATCAGGTTACATGTTGCATAGTTTGAGTAATTAATTATTATGCTACTAACATGTCTAAATCTTACTTAGTTTTGCCTACTTATCAAACTTGCAGGTCACTTGGGATCTGTACAGGACTTACAAAGAATCTTATCATTTCAAGGAAATTTCTCTTTATATGGGTATCCTAAAAATGCAACATGTGGTCGAGCCTTGCCACCCTGTGTGCGTGCTAAGACAATTTAGCCGTTAGTAGTATGTGCTGCCTCCACCATTCTCCCCATTACGTGAATCTCGGGATCTAACATCCAATAACTACTTGGCCACCTATGGCCACACTGAGGAGATATGGATTAATTGGGTAGATCATGTATTGCATCAAGAGCATTGCAGGACGATGGCTGACTACCCATTAGAGTGCACGACAGAGTACATTCCGGGGTTTACTAAAGTGTCACGATATTTCATTGGAGCAACCATAGATGAATCTCATCCAGAGGAATAACCTCAACCAGGTTGTCTAGAGGTAGCAGATGAGATAAATTCCATATCTATTATTTATCTTATGACTTCTTCTCATTCAAGTTCAGTTAACACCCACAACTATTGCTATTATTTATCCACAGAGATATGCATGAGCTATTGCTATTATTGATCCACTACTCGAGCAAGCAGAAAGGGCCTTTAAGAAGCGGCATGAGGTGTTATTTAATGCTCTTGCGAAGATTAAAGTAACGCTAACTAGTTGCGCTCAGCCCGAGGAACAAGCCACGTCGGAATCATACCTGACTTGTTATGAAGTCCGAACTGTAGTCAACAACTAACTCGTTCTAGACTCAGCTGCATTATGTTGAAACATCATCCTATAACCAACATTTTTAACATATTAATACTTATTAATTAGTTCAAGACCTTAAAATAAATAGAGTTAAAAAAATCTCAAAACCAAACCTATTGTCAAGAGTGGAAACCACGGTCAATGAATGTTTCATCCAGAATAACAGTTCGGACGATTTGAAATTTGTCCGGATTGTAATCCTGGCTAGAGCTTCACTGTCCGAGCTGTAAACCCAGACAGTGGAGCTCTGTAAACTCGGACAGTGGAGCTTTGGCCGGGTTTAGAGTCCGGACAAAGATGACATTGTCCGTACTGCTATTCCAAACAGTGACGTCCTACGTCGGGATTCTAAACCAGACAAAAGCGAACTTAACAATCTAGAAAACTTTATCACAATTCTATGATATTGAAATCTAAAGCCTAAATTAGATTTTAACAAAATTTAAAGAGGACGATGGAATCATACCTCTAGAGACTTTTCATTGTCAAATGGAACCAATGACATGTTCGTATTCTCTATTTTTGTCGGCCTCAACCCATCTAAAAGTTCCTCTTTTTTAGGGTTTGTTGGGAAATGATATATGAAAATAAAGCAAAATCTCGACTTTAATATATGAGATGATTTAGTGAAAGAGTAGATCAACTGAAGTGGATTGAATTTGAAGCTTTAAATTTTTTTTTCCAGTAACAGTTCGTGCGGGAGAGAGAGGGGAAGCTGAGGTTGAAGGAGAGGGTAAATTCATCTTAAAAATTTGAGGATAATGCTGTTATAAAGGCAAACTTTTTAAAGTGGGCTCACTAGGGAAACAAGGTGTGCCCTTCCAGAAACTCCCCAAAATGATTTGATGCACGGCAATTATAAAAATTACGGAAGAACACTTTTGTTACGGCGCCTAACGGAATCAACCAAACTACAAGTAAAAAACCAAAATCAAAGCAAGCAATAATACATGAAAAACAAGGCGTGTCCATTGAAACCTCGGCCTCGATCCCTTCCAAAAGTTTCTCTCTCTTCTTCATCTTCTCTCTTTCAATGGAAGCGGATCGTCATCAACTGCGGTTGAGGAAGAAGACCCTTCAATCGGTCCTCGAGCAGTGCCAGCGAGCCCTAGATGAGCTCCATGACGCCGATCCAAACCCTAACCCCACCGCCGTCGAAGAGAAAGACGAAGAAGAAGCGAAGAAGAAAACGGGAGGAGATTGTGCGCCCGATTCGCCCACCGACGCCGATTACGACACCGACGAGGTAATCTATTTACGGTTTCAAATTTTGCTGATTAAATTTAATTTTTTTGAATGTTTTCTTCTCGATTTTTGGGTACATTGGTAATTGAGGATATCTGAAATTGGAAAGTTTTCTGAAACATTTGTTAACCCATATATAGAAGAGATTGATGTGAAAAGGCCTTCAAAAGGAACTATTTTTCCGCTTCAGTGCAAAGTCGTTGCCCTGATAGTTAAAACATAAAATTTCTGAACTTGGGATGTATTATGGCCTGAGAAGCGCGACGTGGGTATGACATGAAACCACATGGCACTAACACATGAAATCATAACATAGCACATACTAAATGAACTAACAGGCAAGAGTTTTCTTCTTAAATACGTGTTTAACATGGATATAGATTTTTACTATAAAATCATGCGAGATAGAGTGAGGCTATAGCGTTTGTTTTGGGTATTGAGAGATGCTATGTGAATGCGTACATGCATAGTGGCTGGATTGGGTTTAGACGACATGTAACTTGCATTTGAGGGTGCTCAATTAGAGAGTAAGGTGTGTAGAATAGTGGTAGCGACTAACGAGATCTCCAAAGGTGCTATGAGGATGGTTTCTTAGATTACTAGGTGTGAAGTCGTCAGATAGAAGTTTGACTAGATTTTATGTAGCTATGTGATCAAGGTATAACATTTGTTCCGGCCCGTAAAATTTTTTTTACGAAGTAGTTGTGGTAGAGGATACTACATGGTTGGGAAAAATATTTTCCTTGAATGGAATGGCCAATGCCAATAAAACAACTGTAAACTTATCTAATCCTTGATCCTGAACTTATGTCATTCTCTTGCGGACTCGCCAGGAAATTTTGAGGGGTTGGTAACAATAATTACGTTGGGCTTAGTTTGATATTAGATTATTAGACCTCAAAAACATGGTATTTGGTAAGCCCCTAAGAATGTGGAGTCCTATAATGATTTCTCAAAGGACTAGTTTGTAGGGTACAACCGTACAACTCATAATAGTTCGATCTTATGGACTATGAGCCATGAAATTAGGACATAGATATGACAACAAACATGCCATGACATATCAAAAAGTAGCATATATGGATACGAATATGTAAACTATGGTTTAAAATATCACCGATACTAATATTTATCGCTTATACCATATCATAATGTAAGGTGCTGGTCATATGATATTCGTATAATGATGGTTTTCTATGATAAAATATGCATGTCACGCCTCGCTTCTGATTGTGGTATACGAGCACGTGTAGCAGGTATCGACGACATATTCGGTTTGAATATGCTAAAGTCTAATTATAATATCAAAACCACAGAGAATAAATACACGTAGATAAATAAACTGCATTAATTACATCACGAAGTTTATTACAAAACAATAAATAAGAAGACGGTACATGATTGTTTAACATAACTTCCACTAGAGAACAATAAGTTTGAAAACATGAAAAGATTGACATAAATAACTACTGTTCTTCAACCAATTATGTAAAATACTCTAGGTCTTCAGCAGTAGGATCAACATGGTCCATTTTAGTCTCTGGAAATGCATATCCATGCTGTCAGATAGCGACCAAAATAATATACGCAGAAAGTATCTAATATAACGGTTATGTCCAAACATGATAACAACACAAGTCTTGAAAAATACTAAATTAATATGTGATAATGATATCAACTGATGTAGGTTAAACCTAATATCTTTTGGTATAGTCAATATTGTAGTATAATTGTCTTTATTTAGGATGTCATGTGTTGAAAAAACTAACTAATGATTTATCGCTATTTCGATTGTCTGCTATAAAGATTCAGGAAATGGTCACATAGATTTTTCGGTGCTAAGTTGGACTTACCGTCAAACGAATAATCAAGCGTGATTTAGCAAATCACCACGCACTCAGGGTGTGCGAAACATTCAGTTATAGAGCTTAATAAGTTTACAGTCAAAACATAATATATTTCCATCATACATTTTATCCCACAACCCAGTGTTATTTAATTGTAGTCATGCTAGGTCTAATTCTGGTTTTCATAGTCTGCATATATCATATCATGTGCAATATTCCAATACAATTTTAATTAGTTTGTCAACAACATGATTCAAAGAATTCGCTTGATTTATACTTTATTGAATATATCATAGTTGGTTAAATCAATAATTTACTGATTTGAAACATCATAGAGATATCGGCCAGGTAAGTGTATGGATGTTGGGAGATTTTCCGTATTATGCACGTTTTTTTAATTAAATAACCAGTATTTAAGACAACTTGCCTAGACACCAATATAAAATGATATCGTAAACAGTATTTTTTTACAAGATTATAGCTTTTGATTGATTTATCAAATATTATATATATCAAATATTCTAAAGTTTAGCTATAATGACAATTGCTTAACAATGGTAATCGATAATAAGTAATTAATAAATTCTTGTAAAAATATAATTGAAACCACAGTTATATAAAATAGCATGATTAATGAGTCCAAAAATAAACTCATCTCGATTCGTGAAACTTTTATTTACCAATTAGCAATCACACGAAGCAATCTACATATAGAATTATAATATAGTTGTTAAAAATTATTTAAAAATTTAGATGATTTTTAGGGATTCTCTAATATCCATAAAGCACTTAGAATTGATTCTAAGGTTAAATAGTATCAGCAGGTCTGAAATCAACAAACAAATTTGGATCCATCTTATTGGGTCCATAGGATGGTGGATGTTGTTTCTAGGGATGGTAATGAATACGCGCACAGGCCAAATTTTGGCCCGTCCTATACAAAATTTTGAATTAAAAATGAAAATTATATTTTTTTAATTCAAAATTTTGTATAGGAAGAGTCAAAATTTTGGCCCGTTGACGCGTCCATTACCATCCCTAGTTGTTTCTTAGTTATTAGGGTTGTTGGATAGTGGGTGAGTTAATCTTAAGGTTTAATAAGATAATTCTAATGGGAAATAAAGAAGATAGTTTAATAATCTCCATTAATAGAGATGCAATTGAAGGAAGAAAATGGAAGTACTCCTGTCAAAGCTTCGATGAGGGGATGACGGTTCTGGCAAGGGGTGGCACAACGGCAGTGGTCTGACAAAATGAGAGAGAAAGAGAAGAATTTTAGATAATGAGTATATGATTAAATTGAGAAGAGTGGTTGGATTTATATAGTGTTGGATGTAGGAGTTATAGTGTAGGGGTTATAGAATATAAATGGTTCGAGGAGATACAGAATATGTAGGGTTTGAGAAGTTATAAAATATGAAGGCTTTGAGATGTTATAGAATATGAAGTATTTGAGATTAGAGAAATAAATGAGTTGAAAGATTATAGAAGATGAAATAGTTGGAAGATGAATAGTCAAATTTAGTATTATGTTTATTTATTTATTTATGGTAATAAAAATTAAGGATTGTTGCAATGCATGATATTACTAATTTTGGTCCCATTATAATCAATCAATACCGATACTGATTTCCATTCTTAAAACTTGATATAAACATTATACACACATGACACTTCCATCATAAGAATGGGCTCTTATATTATGAAGCTGTCTCAAATGTTGGATACACATTCTACATTTTTTTTAAATGTGTAGCTTGTTGGTGTGTTGTGGCCATAACAATTGCCATTGTTGTGTTCGTGCAATGGAGCCTAGGATGTTTAGTGTAAAAATTAAAATATTATGTAGTATACTCTTAAGGAATTCTTGAGGAGTTTTACAGTTTGATAGGTTTCAATGGAGTTTATGTAAAATTTGAAAGTTTATGTCATAGTTGTATGCCCGAAATTAGTGAATTCTTTTCCATTGCTATTTTTAAATCGATTACCGCAAAAGAAAAAAATTACAACTCTTTATATTTCGGATTATATGGGAAGAAAAGGATGACCCTTTGCTTGTTGTGGGCTCTCTTGGGCAGCTAAGAAAGATGGATTCTGTTTTCAGTTGACGATCCGAACGCTCGTTGGTTTTTGTGGATCCAAACTCAAAATCTCTCCATAGAGAAAATAGCAGGAGTGTTGAGAGTTTTTTTTTTGAACTCTGTTGATTTCTCCTATGTTGGATTTCTTCTTCTCTATTGATGGATGGACTCCTTTGTTGGATTCTCCCTTTTTCATAGTTTATGTCATAGTTGTATGCCCGAAATCAGTGAATTCTTTTCCATTGCTATTTTTAAATCGATTATCGCAAAAGAAAAAAATTACAACTCTTTATATTTCGGATTATATGGGAAGAAAAGGATGACTCTTTGCTTGTTGTGGGCTCTCTTGGGTAGCTAAGAAAGATGGATTATGTTTTCAGTTGACGATCCGAACGCTCGTTGGTTTTTATGGATCCAAACTCAAAATCTGTCCATAGAGAAAATAGCAGGAGTGTTGAGAGTTTTTTTTTTTTTGAACTCTGTTGATTTCTCCTATGTTGGATTTCTTCTTCTCTATTGATGGATGGACTCCTTTATTGGATTCTCCCTTTTTCTCCTTTTTTTTTTCATCTGGAAGTAGCTATTTATAGCCCTTGGGACGTAATCACTCCCGTATTTCTTCTCCCAATATCTCTATAATCGGAGTATCAAATCCCATATTACGAGAGTGGAGAATTATAATAGATTCTCCCAAATTTTTTAGCGGAGTGTGCTTTACCGGCGGAGTATCAAATCCCCTGGAAGCATGCTCCCAGGGGCGTGCCTGGGATGTGCATTCCTAGGTGCGCGGGGTGCGCGTTTCTAGGCACGGGGCACCAAAGTGTGCGTACATTTGGTGTCGCACATGCGCAACTGGTCACGCATGTCCCTGGGCGAGCCCGACGCATGCGCACTAGGATACGCCCGTGTTGTGCGCGAGCGACCCTGAGTATGAATGACCCTCGGTGCGTGTGCGATCCGCAACGCGTGTGCAATCCTTGGCGTGTGTGCAACTCTTGGCGTGCGCTATTGTTGACATGCGTGAGGGTCTGATATGCTGTCCCACGCCCTCCTCGGCATTCGCGGAGTGCCCAGCGAGGGGTACGGGTCAGTGCCGCCTATCTAGTCGAGCGCTTGCCTAGTGGTACGCGCACTGATTCGTGGTGCGCACTTGCTCGGGTGCGCGTAGGGCTAGTTCAGGCCCCGTAGTTTCTTTTTGGGCCGCGCTATTTATATTTTCATAGTTTACAACCTTTCATTTTTTTATCCAACTCAATTTAGAGATAATTTTTTTGGATTTTTTAAATATGACAACGATGATATAGGTTTTTGATGTAATATGTCTTGAGTAAGTATTGTCCTTTTTATTTTGTTCTTTGACATGTGTTGAACACAAAAATGGGACACTCACTTTGAAGGGTCTGTGCAACATATGTTAGGTATTTATATCAACTATCATGTTTTTGTGGATGACTAATATTAGAGAATAACTAAGAAATCAATTGAGACCCAACTTTTGATATAATTTCTATTAGTTATTGGGCACAACAATTAATCCATTAAACTATTGCTATCATGTAATCTGCTAATTTCTTTTTTGAACTTGTCGTGTAAGGTGTGTCCGAGAGCTAAACTTAGTTCTATTCATATCCTAATTCTATCATGTCTAAAGTAAAATCATATCTTCTTTTCTTTTCTCAAACCCTAATTTTAATACCTAAAAGTGTTTCATGACTAAACTTTAATACTAAACTAATCTAATAAATATGACCTTCCGTTGGTT
The DNA here is from genome assembly GCA_036321105.1 of Dracaena cambodiana. Classification (NCBI taxonomy): domain Eukaryota; kingdom Viridiplantae; phylum Streptophyta; class Magnoliopsida; order Asparagales; family Asparagaceae; genus Dracaena; species Dracaena cambodiana. Next base: position 40,573,019 of record JAYEPQ010000010.1, on the reverse strand, counting down.
GGCCCCCATCTAAATGTTATCCACCACGTCAGAGTTCTCTTGGTTAGAAACCCATTCAAATGAATCCAGTTAAAGATAATTCAGGAGAAACCTATTTGATTCTCTCTTGATTAGAAACCTATTCAACTCATAACCCAATCAAGTAAGGGACTAAAGAAGACAGATGGGTTTGATAGATATTAAGAGAGAGGAGAGAGGAGTTATAGAGGTTAAGAGAGAAGGTGAGTCAGAGCAAGGTTTCAAGCATTGGCTGATATTGATATGCAGGATATAGCAATAATATCATATCAGATTTGAAAATACTTGATATAGTACCTATAAAATTGGTAGCAGTAATGTCCATATTTTGGATATTGTTGATATAATATGCTTGATGTTGCCAATTTACTATACCTGAGACCGTTCATTTTAATTCTTAGATTTTAAACCATGGCATAAAGAGAGATTAAGATAGTACAAAAATAAATAAGTCTATAATTATTTTTAAATATTATTAACTGAGAATGGTGCTAGCCGTGATTGTCTGGTAAGTCTTTGAATGTTTTTTTTTTTCTAAACTGAATTTTTCATTGAATATGACGGGTTATTTCAACAACAAGGATAAATCAAGGTTGTGCAATTTACTCAATATAAAATTTGGTTAATTGCTTAGACTTTTACATAAAAATCGTGGAACTTTTTATTGTAAACATATGATGTTTAGTCCTAAATATTGATTTGATATGAACAAAAAGAAGCTCTTTAGTAGCTTTTTTTGGTCCTCATACTCTGGTCATAGATTCCTAAGAAGTATCATTACGTAATTGATTTTACTACCGTATCACTATTGATGGGTTAATGTTTGAATTGTATCTTTAATGACTACTATTGCTCGAATTTGGTAGTTATTTATCCATGAGTGCACTGACCTCTGGACATGACCAATGATGAAGACTGAAGAGGTCCATGAGTTTGACAACCTGGTAAACTTAATGGTGGATTTAAGTTTTGTAGGTGATGAATGTTAGCGTAGATGACAGTTTTGGGGAAGGTTGAAGGGAGAGGAGTCTAAAGTGAATTTGAACCTCTTGAGAATCTTTTCAGTAGAGTGAGATGGTCATTTGAGGAGGAAACATGCATACCTACTGAATCAATGAAGCACGTATCATCTGAATAATGACTATTGCCTATATGTATCCATCTGAGTCTCTTGAGCAGTGATACAACTCATTCCTAATTTTTTCTGGTTATCATGTGATGAATAAAATTTATAATGGAGCACATGAACTGTTTTTTGAAGCACGAATTAGGAACATACAAATGAAGACCTCACACTAAGGACCCTAGTTTGTACATTGCAAAACAGGCAATTCTTTTCAGTCATAGTTGCTTTCAGTGAGTTATCTTGTAGGTACACATCCATGCAAAAAATTATGTTGGATTATTGACTCGTATCCATATGAAGTATCCATATGAAGCCATGAAGTTAAGGATGTTAACATAAAACTAACATATATGGAGCAGAAGTAGGTTTTACCATAACTATAGTTGTTTCACTGGGTGGACTGGATATGAATGTGGATTTTGTTTGTATATTCACTAATATATACATTTGATAAATGAGTAGACACTCTTAATCAAATGCTGAATCTTAGTTCAGAGAGAAAATTGTTCAACTTTTTATTATGATATCTTGTGGACTAAAGAAAAGTAGATTGTATAAAAGCACATGATGATTGGGTTTAATTTATATATATCCTTTCTGATTAGATTGTATAGAAGCACATCATTAATTTACATATATATCAAGGCAGTCGACCTTCTAGGATGCATAGTTTGAGATATTTGATTTTTTTTTTCTGAAATTCATAGTTGAATATATTTTTGTTCATATCTTTCGTCTCATTAATGGATAACAAAGAACCTATCTTTATTCATAGTAATATCCTCCATGGTTGGAAAAGAAGATTTGCTGTTTTCCAAAATTACTGAATAACATCTGACTACATTGCTTATATTTGTTTACTTTCATACTCTCGTACAATTTTTTAAAAGTTCTCTGGTGATTACAAGAGTGTTTACTAATCAAAATCCTATGCGAGAATATATGAAAGATCTTGTTAGACTTTAGGCTTACGACCCTGTTCCACCCTTTTCTCTTTTGTGTCTTGCTACCATTATGAAGTATTCTTCCTTACAAAGACAGCTATAAATATAGAATCACAGTACCAGTGCTTAAATGACTGAATTCTGGAGAAAGAAAGAACTGTAGTGCTGTTTTCTTAATGGTATACTGATCCTTTTTTCACCCATGAAACAAACATCTTATGAATGTGATAGCTCTCTTAGCTGACTTGAATGGACTTGGTTGGCAGCTCCTATAGAATTATAACATTTTTTCTGTCAAGAATTCACTCTCATAGGCTTCGTTTACGATTGGAGTTAGGGAGTAAGAGTTGGGATTTTTGAAGAGAGGAATTGGGGAGAATTAGCTACTCAATCAAGTCTAAGATTTTCATCCAACTCCAGCCCTTGAAGAGGTGTAGGAGTTAAGGGTTTGGATCTTAAATTAGGGGCTTAAGTGAAAATTATTTTTTCAAAAATACCAGTGTTACCCCAGAGCCCCAAAGCAATCGTTATTCTTGCTCGTGTTTTTTTCCCTGTTTGGCAGGTGTAGTGAGTCTTGTCCTCATTATTCTAGTTGCCAAACAGGACCTCATTGTGTCAAAGGTCGTAAGGTTAAGCGAAGTGGCTGCTCAAGTTGAGTGCTTGCGCTAATGAGCTGGGAGAAAAAGCTGACAAGAGTTTTTATGAGGTCTGCAATTAGTGCTATGGTATTATTCATTTTAATTTAAACATATGCCAACAACTAGAAATTCTTTTATTACATTATTTCTATGTTTTCTAAAGAGTTTCTTAACAACAATCAAGTACCAGCAAGCTATTATTTGTCAATACAGTAAAGAAGAATGATAGTGGCCATAAACGTGGGGCGTCAGATGCAGCAATTCTCCAAAATCCAGACACCGGGACATGGCTGTATATGTATATTCCACTGGATATATTTACATGCATTGGGCTGTTATTCATAGAAAAGAACCTAAGACTATCATCAATTGACAAATTAGCTTTTGTCAAGAGTGCATAATGTAATTCATCAATTAACCAATTAGCTTTTGTCAAAAGGGCAAAACAAAATTCATCTAATACATAGTTTTATGTTAATATTAGTTTAGACATTTGTAAGCGTCGGATGGTTCAAAAAATTTGTTATAATCATGTTCACATGAGTGTATTTTGAGGGAATTGTTCATACAATTTGTCCGGGTTAGTAGTTTTATACTTTGTGTAGTCACTTAATCAAAGTAGTGGTAGTTTGTCATGATTTTGAGACGAGTAGTGATGATGTCCTTTGCAAAGATGCAATGTCTTTTGCATATTCTTTGTGGTAATTTAGTAATCTTCATCTGAACAATTTTCTTTTGGGTTATGTTCTTTGCTTATGGTATTGAAAGCATCACGTTGAAGCAAAGGGGGAGGGATCATAGACGGATCTCCCTTTAGTACTTTGAACCAACTTGTTATTTTGGATCATCTGAAGTTTTTGATGGATTGCTGACCTAGCATAGAGAGAAATGGTCGTTGTTAATCTCACATAGTAAAGGAACTGTTGTTCATCTATTGAGATCCTCTTAGTAGTTCAGGAGTATAACTTCAAAGTTATCTTCACCCTTCTTTACCAAACAAGTAACTTCAGGTAGCAAAGTTAATATGTTATCATCTGATGGTGCCTGGATGCACCGACCGGAATGCCATTGTCTGTTTAAAATAATCAAAATACTGCATAGCATATATTAGTAGTCTAAAATTCTTCTAATCTCTTTGATAATCCTACTTGCCATATTATACATTAAATTCTATCTTGCGCGAACACAGCATAACTGAGCACAGAATTCTGAAAGAGGGAAAATTCTAAAAAATAAACAGACACACATTCTATTTGTGTCTGACACGACACAATTTCACAATAAAGATATCTGTGCTACATAACTTAAGTAACTTGAAGGCTGGAGCTGGAAGATTTTTTAGCAAGAGCTCTAAGGAGTTCTTAGTTGAAAATCTAGAATTTATTTTAGACACATGCAGGAAACATGTTTAATGAAATAGATTACTTAACAGATATAAGCTTTTATGAATAATTCATTGGAGATAAAAGTGGAGTATGACTGATTAAATGTAGTGAGAATATTTAACAAATATAATAGGCATATCATTAATGGAAAGTTAAGACTTCGGTATTTGAATCTAATTAATTATATGTTCATGTAGAATGTCCTCTCTTGTTGACGTAGGACAGAAGCAAAATTAGGGTTAGGATTTGAAAATTAAGGTTTTTTTAGATAAATTAGGGAAAAACAGGGAAGAACTTACAATTGTTCGGGAATCTACCCAGGAGAATCTACGCCCACTCTCCACGAATCCACGAGAAATGATTTTGATTCAAGCGAAATCCACGTAAGCAATTTTGAAAACTTTTTAAATATTATTCATTATTCAATACTTCATACAAAACATGTATATATAGAAAAATCCTAACAAATAAAATCCTAATAGAATCCAAAATCATAATCAAATATCCTAATAGAATAAAAAATCCAGTCAAATATTCTAATAGGATCCATAATCCTAACAAGATCTAAATAAAATCAAATCTAATCTCCAGAATCAAATCTGATCTCCATCAATTCTTCCCGGCTTCAAAGCATTCATCCCCGATGAATGCGCTGATAAGAATTGTAAAACACATCCGGGTTGAACTGATCAATATCTATGAAGCATTCCAATTAGGTTATGGCGGTGGTCGACAAACTGTAGCTCGAGTATCACAATTGAACCAAAATGGTGGAGGGGGAGCCGACTTCTTTAGTGAACTTATATCAAACTATGATAGATCTGGAAAGGCACTTGTAAAAGAAGTAATCAAATAGGGAACCAATGAAATATCCAAGGTATAGGTAATGAAAGCAATCTTCATTGAAACTTCATACAAATCTGCATGTGGAATGTGTAATTTCTTCGCAATTTTTGGAAGGAATCTCTCAGGGAGAACCAAAACTTTCACTTCATTATCAAGTACAAATTCCTGCAAAATATTATGTAGATGTATAATAAATTTGTATTCATCATTCCAAATTGCTATATGTTGAAAGATCTCATTATGCATATCAGGCATAACAGGTAAATGCAAGCAACAAATTCAAATGGTACAACTCCTAAAAAGAGATATGTTGGTTCCCTAGGATGACGTATATCAATCACCGCAAATGATAAACACTCATTTGCAATTTGGTGATTCTCAGAAGGAAACTCCAAAGACTCGTTGGTAGATGCAATATTAGGAGTAACCTGCCAAGATATAGGAAGAATGCTCAAAGACTTACTGGTCGTAATATTAGTATCAACTATTTCATGTTCTATCTCTTCCTCTATCGCTGGTTCCGAAATTGAATATGTAGTATCGTGAGGAGGTGTACTAGATTCTATTAAATCATTATGATCATCAGTAGTATTCTTTGTGGGAGCATCAGTAAGAATATGGATCTCAGTTAGTACATGTGTATTAGACTCTGGTAACTCATTAACAATAACATTGTTAATAATAAAAGGAATGGTAGTATTAGTAACAATAATAGACGTACAAGATTCTAATTGTGTTCAGCAACAATATTAGTACTTTCCTCATGAACATTAACCTCAATAACTTTCGAATTGACAATGTGATCAGTAAACATGATATCCCTGTGTTGATTCTTGACTGGGCACTCATAATCATAATACCAAGATGTGCGATATTTAGAATACTTGATTGAGATATATTGAGAGATAGAGTGTCCATATTTATCGTAGTTAGGGCAACTGTGTTATAATATTTAGAGTGAATCTACTTTCTAACTTATCAAAGAAATGATTCCTATAATACGTAGGAAGATACTCATATATAAAAATATCTTTTATCTCCTCCCATGAATTTATATGACTCCTATAATGTTCCTCATGTTTTATCTCTACTGAAATCCAAAAATATTTGGCTTGCCCGACTAATTTTCTCCTAGCAAATTGGAATTTACATCTGCTAGACATCTCATAACAATCGAAATAGCATTCCATATTTATTAACCAATTAATAAAGTCACGAGTGGAGGAATAACCATCAAATACAGAATTTTTATACTAGAATTTTTCATTTAATATTTCTCTAGCAGTATGCAAATTATAGATATAATTAGGCCTCTTTGACTCTAAATGACGACTAGATCGTGTTGTAAAATAGTATATATTTACTATCTAGAATGGATCATACAATACAAATCAGTCAAATATGCAGATAATAGTGCAAAATCTAAGATTCAAACGAACCAAATGCGTGAACTAAATTAATATATCTCTATAACTCAATTGCTAAATGCAAATTATATGAAATCCTAATTTGATGAAAAATAGCAAATAATTATGAGATCACTAAAGAGAAGCAATTAACAATTCTGTTAACAAATTATTGTAATCCACTAATATTTACAAAGATTTAGCAATTGATAATTTCAGTTCAAGTCAAGTTTCACTTGGATGGATGAGTAACTCATGTCCAAATGTATGATTCTATAAAGTTTTTTAAGAGATTATCCACAATTGAGCTCTGATAATTATATGTAGAAGTCCTGGAACAGTGATAATAGATGCCGGGTATGATTGGAAGATCAATGCTTCAAAAACCGCTCGAATCGGAGTTGAAACAGGCTCCGAATCACAAGAATACCCTTAACGATCGTTATGCTTAACGGGTCTGCACTGTTTTGCGGATTTAACCAAATTCTTTGCTGCTGAATTAATTGGTTCGGATATGAAATTACGGGTCGGGTTGAATTAAATTAAATCCAATCAATTTCTCTTCTTTTGGATGCGGGTGTGACAGAGTGGATCCAAATTAAACCCAACTTCTTCTTTTCTTCTCTTCGATACGAGTTTTGGATGAATTTGAATTGAACCCAAACCAAATCCTCTTAGATAATTGCTCCTTAGCATGACCTGTTAGCTGCAAGAAAGGAACCTACTTGACTTGTGGATTGTTGCTGTGGCTGTTGTTGTTGCAGGTACTGTTGTTGCTGCCGTAACTGTTTTTGCTCCTGTTGCTGCTGCTGTTGTGGTTGTTGTTGTTGCTGCTGTGGTTGTTGCCGTAACTGTTTTTGCTATTGTTGTTGCTGCTGCTGTTGTGGTTGTTGCTGCTGCTGCTGTGGTTGCGGTTGTTGTTGTTGCTGCTGCTGTGGTTGTTGTTGGCTTTGTTGGGTTATTGGAGGAGGAGGTGGGCGGAGCTATTGCAGAAGGAAAGGAGGAGATGAGGGAGAGGGTGACACGGAGAAGGAGGTGAAGAGTTTTACCAAAATTGGGTTTGTTGGGGTTTTCTGTTGTGGATAGAAAAGAATAAGAGGAGGAGGAGGAGATTGGAGGCTGCGTATAAGGGGAGAAAATAATAAAATAAAAATAGAAAAAATTTGAGGAGGGAAAGAAGACGTTGGAGTGGGTTGCGGGAGGAGAAATGTGGAGGGGAGAAGAAAAAGTAGCGGAGAAGAGAATTTTTATTTTCCCGCACAGATCTGCTTCTCTCTCTCTGTTTTTTTTTTGATTTTTTTGTTTTGCAGATCTCTACTTTTTTTTTGATCTGTTTTTCTCCCTTTTTTTTCTGATCTATAATTTTTTTTTAAGATCTGCCTTCTTTTTCTCTCTTTTTTTTCAAAAAAAAAATAAAAATAAAATAAAAACAGAAAAATAAAAATAAAATAAAGGAGATGGAGATGGGAGGAAGAAGATGGAGATGAAAATTTAGGCTCTGATACCAAGTTGACGCAGGACGGAAGCAAAATTTGAGTTAGGGTTTGAAAATTAGGGTTTTTTGGCGAAATTGGGGAAGAATAAGGAAGAACTTACAATTATTCGGAAATCCACTCAGATGAATCTATACCCACTCTCCACAAATCCACGATGAAAGATTTTAATTCAAGCGAAATCAACGCAAGAAATTTTCAAATATCATTCAATATTCAATGCTTCATACAAAGCACGTATATATAGAAAAACTCTAACAAACAAAATCCTAATAGAGTCCAAAATCATAATCAAATATCCTAATAAAATCGAAAATCCAGTCAAATATTCTAATAGGATCCAAAATCCTAACATGATCCAAATAGAATCAAATCTGATCTCCATCACTTGTTCTTTCATGTCTTGTTTTTGTTTTTTTCTTGTTTACTATTCCCATCATCATCGTGTATCCTTTTCACTTTTCTATTACATTATTTGATAGTATTTTTATGGTGAAGAGCAGCAATTATTTGTAGAAGTTGAAAGCAAGGTGTTTTTATTAATATTTATAGAAAGCTGGACTTTTATGTCTATTTCTGAGTGTGTCTATATACATATCGGACATACATCATACAGAAAAAACAAGGAGAATTTTGCATATTGATGAAATTCTGTATTTTGTAAGTGCTGGGAGTTCACTTAGAGATTATTGAAAAATCTGGGCGTTCACTTAGAGATTATTGAAACATCACATCGCTCTGCTTTTAAGTTGTATCTCATTAATTATTTCTGCACCATTTCATGTTAACAGTTATGTACTCTCCTCAAGTCCAAAGTTGAATCACCAGATTTTCTTGAAAAGCTTGAAAGCTGCCATGTGTCAGTTTCTCACTGTATTTCTGGTATGTGCAATACCTTGTAATTATTTCCTATTATTTTGTACCTATTCAACTTTAACCGTGTCTTTTTTTGTTTTTTGTCTGACTGAAAGTTTGCTTTATGATCACTGGAAGAATTAGAGGTCATCTAGTCAGTGCTGCTGGATCTGTTGACTGATGATAATTTTTTTTTTTTTTAATGATAGCAGATGATATTGCATCATGGGATATGGTTAGTGCCAAAGACTTATGGGAAGATAAGCATATTGCCGGGGACAGTGAATCAGATCAAGATGGTTATGTTCTTGTTAAGCAAGAGGACATAGTTGAGGGAATTGCATGCTTTATGGCCACATACCTTTTATCTTTAGAACATACTAAAGTATGCTATCTTTTCCCTTGTCTAGGTCTATTTTCCAGTTTGTTTTCTACTCTCGTGTACTGTTCAAACAAATTGGCTTGCAACATGCTGCACACTAATCCACACAGATAGTTCTATCCCATTCCACAACTTCAAACCATGTCCTCCAGTACGTGAATAAAGCTTCACTCGTGCACTTGCATGATTCTCATAATGTTGCTAAATGATATAGTTGATGACTGGCATTTTCCTCTATGCTAATGAAATATGTTTTGCAAAATAGCCATTTTCTCATGACAAATTATCTTAGTCTGATCCTTCTAGACTAAAAGACTGCCATTATAAGTGAGATGGTTGGTAACATTTCAGGAAGTCTGGTATATGTAATAGTTAGTTGACCTGTAACATTTTACACTATAGGTACCACTCATGAAGGTTACAAGGTGATATTCGAAATGCACACAGGTTCGTTGCGGTACTTGATTGTAAAGAAGGGATGACTTCCAGCCATTTTTCTTTACAAAGTCCAAATAGCTATTAATTGTTTTGTTGCCCTGGCATATATAAACATTATTACATATTCATGCATGAATGCATGCATACATACATGTGTGTGTGTGTGTCACAAATAATTTCTAAACTGTTGTCATTAGTGTCATAGGAGTTTATTCAATGATATTTATTAAACCTATTCCATGTATGATTTACAAGATCTTTGCTGTTATCCATGGAAAGGACATGTAGATCACAGATAGTAGGATGGTGTACTTGACCCGTTTAAATAGCAAATTATGAAGAATTAATTTACACAGTTCAGTAATTTGCTGCTCTGTTGAGCAAACTACCCAAGACACATTACCATAAGGAGACACCAGCTGTTTACTTGAAACTTTGGGAAGTGAACTAATTAGGGCAGCAGGTCCAATTACGAGTATAGCCGAAATGAGACTTTTGAGTTGTATGAATGATAATATGCTAAGATATCGTCGTGGGGTAGTGGTTGCTCTAGATGAAGACAAGATTTCTTCTTGAGAGGGTTCGGATATGTGCGGTGAAGACCATGAATGAGGTATGAGTCAGTGTGGAGCAATAGGATAAGAGTTGAAAGAGCAGCCAGAACTAGTAATAGACCTTAGCTAACAGGTATTGAGATAGTAAAATAGCTTAATGTGATTGCTTATTTATCACAAATTATGGTCCGTGAGCAGAGGTGAATGAAGAAAAGGGCTTCATGCAGCTGACCCGAAATTTTGGTACAATAATTTGGTCCTATAAAGGCGTGTGAGAGATCAGATTTGATAATTCTTCTATTAAGTAGAGAGTCTTTATCAAGGGTTTAAATATTGTCTGATATTAAAAATATATATTGGAAACATCAAGGATTTTGAGGTACATGATATACATTATATCGGTTTGATATTGCTAATATGATACACTGGATATTGCTGATTTCATTATCAATATTGATGCTATACTTTGAAACCCTTTATTTTTCTATTGATGGCCAACTTCAAAATCTGAATTATGAGTTAAAAAGATGCATCAAAATCTATCTAGTTTGTATAAAAATTGCCAAGCACAGTGTCTGAATGATGAATCAGCAAAATGTTGAAAATGTATGACCACACATACAGTCTTGGACGCAGAATATTGATAATGTGTGATACAGCCACAAGCACAATGCAAATTATGCATGGCGCCTTGATGATAATGTCTGAAATGCACACTAAAGCCACTGTATGGAGGTTGGGAAATTGAAGATATGCATGGTGCCTTGATGATAATTTCTGCAGCCACTGTCGGCTAGTTATGAATTTACTAACTCTGACTAAGATACCACAATTAAGGCACCAATTAAAACAAATTGGCAAGGATTAATATATTTACTTTCCTGGCATAGGAGATTAGAGATATCATTCACACATCATGTATTTGCAAGAGAAGGAGCAACAAGCATTGAGTCAAATAGTTGAGGTAGCTGAAGCTTAATTGGAAAGGAAACATAATTAGGAAATAAACATCAAAAGTATACTGTTTTTGGGCTTGAGCAGCTGAAGCAGCAAGTTGGTGACTGATGAGTATAGCTCCTCGATTAGGTTCAGCAGTGGTTAAATTGCTTTACAGATGGACTCTAGCTTGTGAATTGAAGCCAACAAAATGGCGAAAATACACCATAATAATAGAAAAAATTTGCATAGATTGTGCAGAAGCTACACTGTGAATATATAAAAAAAAGTTCCTTCATCCAGGACAATGCTGAGGGTTGCACGAGCTTACCTCTATAACCAATAAGCCAGGTATTCTTCTTACCAGGCCACTGGCATATGAGTTCTATTGGAAGTTCTGCACACAGTCTCCTTGGGCAGAGGGTTGACTTAGATTTACTGCCTGTTGTAAAATCGTCAAATTTTCTGCATAGCCTTCTCAAATAGAGGTGTATTCCGAAGCTAACTTCATTTTAATTGAAAAAAGGTTTTTTGTTCTGTTTAAGATGATGACATGAATTGGTCATAGTTTCTTAAATAGAATCTAGAAGATCTGAAACAAATTAATAGATGTTTCATGGGATAGTTTAGATATTTCTGTTGTTCAATCACTTCGTATTATGATGAGATTGGAACTCCTCCATCTCAAGGCTTTCACTTTCTCTTCTTTAACATGCCATATAACGTTTTGGCTTTGATGAATGTTACAAAGTACGGTGTTGTTTTGCAGGAACTGAATTCCAATCAGCTTCAGGAAGGTGAGTCATTTTAGCAGATATTAAAGTTCTTCATACATTTTACAATAGACCTTTTCATTATTACAAACAAAAAGTCTCTGATGTTTGACTTTTCTACTATGCGAAAATCCTTTCAGTTCTTAGCAAAACATTTTCTGTGAAAAAGAAGAAAAGCAAGCTTAAGAAGGTTTGGGATGGAAGCAAAATCATTTACAATGTTGCATCATGGAGTGCAACTGCTATTGGGTAAATTCTTTATCTAATGGCCTTAATTTTTTTTTTGTTGAATGATCTTCTTTGTTTATTTATTTGTTTCTTTTGCAATGTAAAACTTAGATCCATTTGCTTGTGATTAAAAAAAGAAGATTCAGGAAATTACTTTTCCTTCAATAGTTATAATTTTCTGTTTTGACTCGACCAGACAGTCTCGGAATATGAAAAGGTATCTTGTGCTTATAGGTTCAAAAGTTTCACTTTCTTTTCTGTTGGTTAGAATCAATTTGATCTGAAAGCTTGTCTAAGGTAGTACCCACCCCCTACCTGGGTAGCTTGGAAGCCATGGACCATGATATCTTCAAATACAGTGCTCAAGTATATGTATGTAGACAATTTTGGTGCCATAATTCTTGTTGCAGGAAAATATAAAATTTTAAATATGAAAAGGAATTCCCTGTCTGGCAATGGTAATTATGTGAATCCATTTGTTTGAGATACAGATAATTCAGGGAAATTAATCTTTTTCCCCAATAGTTGAAATTTGACAATTTTAGAACTTGAGGACTTATTTTTCTTCTTAAAATTTTATATTTTCAAGCGACAAAAATAACTGCAAAAATGTTTCATTTCCATGTGAATTTTTTTTTAATTCTTTTTTCTTTTTCCCTCTTTTAACATATTGGTAGAGTTCTCATAATCAGACAAACATTATCGATTATGTATTGGCCTTGAAATATATTAATGTGTGCATCCGTTCTCAAGTTGCTTTTTGTATGTCTATCAAGAGTTGAGATGCACCAATGCTGATTTTTTCCTTATCGTTTTTGTTGTTTTTTGGAAGAGAGGATGAAGTGTCGAACTCAAAAATCCAAACCAATTGTTGTTGCTGTCAAATTATTGTTTACATACTGCTCATCACCATTTGCACAAATACATACAAAAAAATAAACAAGATGGCGACAAAAAGGTTCATCATATGCTAACGATAAACAAAAAGGCAAAGGGACAAATATAACACCCCATATAGCAATCTGAAGTTTATCCAAATAAACACAAAATTAAAACAAAAAATTACCCCCAAGCAACATGGATAGCTAGTTCAGAATCAACTCAACATCTTCCCATCTATAAGCAGGGACTAGATGTGATGAAGCTTCATGCATTTTTGCCTGCAGCAACCTCCTTTAACATTATGTGCTTCACCACTCGCAGTTGAGACTTGGGATAGCTGGCCTCCTTAGCAGCCTCCGAGTGCCTATACCCATCTCCTATGCACGTCAAATGAGCATTAACTATGAAAACAACCAAGGGTTGTGTTTGGCTATTTGGAAGTAGTGGAAGGAGGAAAGAAGAAACTTAAAAAAATGAAGAGTTGAACTATCCTACTACTACTAGTTTTTATTTGTTGCTTTTTGGAAGAAGGAAGACATGGAAGAGGAATAAAAAAAAAAAAAATTTTTATGGAAGAATGAAGACAAGAAAAAGACATGAGAGAATAAAATACTTGGTACTTTTTTACTTCCAAAGTCTTCTTCCACCAAAAAACTATGTAAAGTAAATTTGAGAAGTAAGGATGCCATATAGGATTCACCTCATTATTTAAAACAAAACTTCCAATTTGGTTTTGAGCCAAACAAATACATAAAGTAGTTGATGTAGTCGTACTTTTGTTACTTCTATTTTACTTCCATTTAAACAAACACATCCCAAGTGATTAATTGAATGAAGCAGGGTATTCCTGGATTTTTTTTGAGAAACGTCCTGTTATTCTCTCCCAAATTGACTATATGACTGCCATTACGTGGAATATTTAACATCTGGAGTGTTGCGTTTGTCTCTACATTTTTTTATTGCAAGTTATCCATCATCATATGTTGAATCTTTTCATTGTCACCATTTTTTATTTCTTGCTATGTGCTTTTACTATGAGCATGATGTACATATTCATTTGACAGCAATAGCAGTAGGTTGAGGTTTTTGAGTTTGAAACCGTATCCTCTCTTTTAAAAATAACAAAAAATATAGTGGGGGATTAAAGCTGGTGCAACTACAACTCTTAATAAATGATAAGAAGCAAGTTGAAAGCCGACACACATGTTAATCTAATTCAAGAATAATCCACGATCAATAAGATCTGCTCGATTATGAGAACTCTAACAATATGTTAAAGAAAAGATGAAAAGAAATTATCTTCATATGGAAATTAAATTTTTTGCAATTGCTTTGGTTGCTTGGGAAGATAAAATTTTAAAAAGAAGAGTAAGGCCTTATATTGCACTTAACAAGGCCTTCAATTAGGACTGCCAGAGGAATATTTGATGTTCTCCATCCAGAACTCTCTGCAGACCTCGGAAACTCCTATATATCCAAATTAAGCTCAAAAGAGTTGCCATATGAGAGGACAAACCCATACCAGAGGAAGATGTGAGTAATATTCAGCATAACATTCACTTGGCACATATTCTCCATCTGTATCTTATATTCAACCTCTCCTATGCTGTCAACCACACGATGATTTGGACTTTTAAAGCCACCTCAAGGGTCCATAGAGTCTGAACAATTAAACAAAGCTCCTCCAACCATTCAAAACTGATATAATGATCCCACATAATATTCCATTAGATTCCCATCTCCGTGTTTTCTATCCTCAACGAAAGTATTTGTTCATTAGATCCCCCACATAATATTCCATTAGGCCCTTATGTTCAAAGGAAAATAAAGCCTTTAGTTTGGACTGCCAGAGGAATATTTGACATTCTTCATCCCGTCCATAACTCTCAACAGACAGAGGCAACTCTTGTATTTCCAGATTATGCTCAACAGAATGCCATATGGAGAGGACAAACCCTCGCCAGAGCAAGATGTGAGAAATAGATGCAGCATGCATGTCACACATTCTCCGTCTCTTGTATTCAACATTTCCTGAACTTCAAACCACATCAAAATATGGACTTTTAAAGGCACCTTAAGAGTCCATACTGCATAGAATCTGACAATCAAATCAAGCCTCTCCAAACATTTAAAACTGATATAGTTATCCCACATACAATATCGCGTTAGATACCTATCTCCATGTTGTCTTACCCTCATTGAAGTAACTCAGATGTACCTGCATCTGTTCAAGAACTCAATATATTGCTCAACTAAATCTTTTTTGATACTTTTCTGAATTGCAGAACCCAATTCAATGAGCCTTTCTCAATCGTTCCCTGACCACAAACCAACTAGCTCTCACCCCACCATACCCAGCCCCCCACCTGCCCCTACCTTCCCAAAACTGCTCGTAGGAGTTCACATCCTATTCCGAGCCACCAGGGATAATCTTGAACTCTTACTTGACATGCCACTGGAGCTAAGTGGTCCAGCCTTGCAGTTTTTCCAGAGAAACTGCATTCCTATTGCTTTTCTCCTACGATATTCTTTTACATAGAGTGGCATGGTTCTTAGATGTCAGTTCATTGGTTTTTATGTACATACAAGCTGTTTAGATCAAAGCTGCTTGTATAGGTGGGCCTATTCCTTCTTCTTTTTCTCAATAAATCTGTTCTATTTCTTATTTTGTTTTCATGATTTGGGGATGTGTATATAATCTTCTTGCAGTAAAACTCGGCAAAAAATGATAAACCACTTAACTAGAAACTCACATCTGTTGATAAACTCTCTAGCACAAAATTATGTACTTGGCAAGATCAATATCCGGACGTATTCAAATCTTGTAGAATGTCTTACAACGTGTCAGAATTAGTCACTTGAAATATGAGCATCCTATGTGCACATTTCTGCAATTTTTTTTCTTATGCGCAACGTAACTGTGTCACCTATGAGTTGCTGGTAATCAGTAACGATTTTACAAAGAAATATTGCAGTTTCACTGAATTGTTCCCTTTCTTGCCCCTTTTTTCAGTATATACCAAAACCCAGCATTGTTCAGAGCAGCCTCCGTGGCCTTCTGGACCTCTTGCCGTGTAGTATCAAAGGTGCTATGAAAACCGTCAACCATGGTGATCAGATTCCTGTGGAAAATCACATGCTCTATACTTGTGAATCTCAAAAGGACTAATGTTGCTCGTAAAATGTAAATTTATTTGCTAAATGTATTTGGGGGCTCCTGTGAGGAAATCCTCTGCCGTGCTCCTCTAAATAAGAAATTTATGTTCTTCAACCACAAATGTACATAGTATTATTGATTGCATATGTGCTTGCTCAGTTGCGTCACTGTTTGAGAAACAAATTGTGTAATTATCTCATTCTTTGGGAAATGTAACTAATCTATTGTGCCTGGCATTATTGAATTTTTATCATGTTACTTTTTAAATAAGGGTATATTACTCAATAGGAATGAACGGAGAACAATTATCACTCAGTGTGAGCGATCCGCTGAAGGCTTAGTTGTTGTTGTTGTCGTCGTCTGGAAGAACATACATTTGTGTTGTGTTATGAAAGGAATCTTTCTTTTTTTCTTTTTTTTTTTCCGAAGCGTACAGATTATTTGAGATTAAGATAGAGAGTCATTTACTGTCCATGGTCTTATGACAAAACTTTTTACATAATGCTTAAACTTCTTCTGATAGACCATGCGAACTGATTGGAGTTCAACACAGACAATTCATATAGCTTATCTAAGTTGAAGTTTATTTTTACTATGTCCAATATTTTTTTTTCAAATTATTTTTTTTGAATTATAATATTTATCTCTTGGGATTTATTTGTTTCCAAATTTTTTAAATTTTAGTTTTGATTTGACATTTTATCAATTAGACATAAAATTAAAGCTTACATTGAATACATCGTACATCAATTTGATGGATTGACATATTAACTATGGTAATTTATAAAAATTAATCCTAAAAAAAGTAGGGCTACAAAGATTACGATTCAAAAAATAATTTGGAAAATAATAATTTGGAAAATTTTGTGTGACTAATATTTATTTTGTTGCTAGCTCACAAAATTTAGTTGAGTTGGCAGCTCATTTACAATATTCCCAACACATACACGTGTGAGTGTGTAATGGAAATGACTGACAACTAATATAAGTTATCTGAGTTACCGTATATTTCCACTATCTCTAATATTTTTTTTTCAAAATTTTCTTTTAAATTATAATCTTGACCCAATAGAGCTCTCTCATAACTGATTTCTTAGGTTTATTTAGTTTTTATTTTGTCTTCTATTAAGTTATCGCAATAATTTTTGGTAAATAAAATATTTTATATGCACTACTTGATGAAAGAGCTCTTCAAAACCCATAAAATTTGTTCCTAAGAAAGATAGGGTGGTAGAAATCATAATTTCAGAAAAAACATTAAAAAAATAATAGAATTACTATTTTTTTATCATTATCCAAGTAACTTATTTAAGCTAGCGACTTATATACAGTAATACCGCATATATAGTTGGATTACAAACTTTTTATTAAATCTTAAAAGTTAGATTTATTATATCTTTTACTATCCATTTTCTCTGAGATATCAAAAAGAAAAAGGTGAATAGCAAAGAGAAAATAAAATAATTGTGGGCCACTAATGAGTGTGGGGTGCCAAAAATGAAACTAGCTTCTAGATTTAATGAAAATTTCATTGTTCAACCCACATATATATATATATATATATATATATATATATATATATATATATATATATATATATATATATATATATATATATAGATAGATAGAGAGAGAGAGAGAGAGAGAGAGAGAGAGAGAGAGAGAGAGAGGTGTGTAAAATTATTTGAGTATTGACCATTTGAATTTGATTTGTGAATTGTGTAACTAAAACTTGTTCACTCGTATAAAAGAAATGAGAAATGAAAGATCTTGCTAATAAGAAAATATAAAAAATCAATGGAATATTTCAAAATTCATTCATGAAAGATAAACATGTCATAACTTACACTAATAATAGTCACAATACTAATTTAAATACTATACTAATAATAATAATAATGATGATGAAAAATGACTTGATCTTCCTAGCTAATAAAAGCGTTTTACCATGCCACTGGTTGCCCTGCCACCATAAATGCCAGAATGGGTAGTCCTATCAATTTCATCTCAAACGAGTGTTCTCTGGCTGCTTGACATCACCAGAGTTGTAATGGCCGAACCGATCAATTTCTATTTAGCCATTATGATGCAGCATGAAAGCAGATACAAGATTTTTGGGGTTGAAATTTGACAGATTTGAGATGACCTACAGTTTTGAGAGAGAAGATAAAGAGACTAATATAATCTAATGAACTACTCAAATAGACTATCTGAAGTCTCTCATGACACTTTGCATAAAGAATTTTTTTTTATCAATCACTTCTCTTCATCCATCAACTTTAGATCTTTATATAGGTAAATAGAAATAAGTGTCATAAAATAATCAATATGAAACTAACATAAATAATAAAATTTAAAATCGTATATAAAATCACACAAGATCTAGTAAAATATAAATAGCTTTTGATAGGTGCCAAAAGGGTACTTGGGTAATTACCCAAAACAAAAAATAATTGCAAGATAAAAAGTGGCCACATGAAAAACCGACACACGTGGAAAGTAATCAAATGGAAAGTAACCACATGAAAAAGCAGCACAGAGAACAATTGCATGGAAAATAGCCACATGTATTTTGTCATATCGAAGTAGTCACATGGAAAGTAGTGTCATGGAAGGTTGATAGATCATGGACATTTGATGTCCTCATCACTCTTTGGCTTGAAAATCTTTACGTCTGGTGTATGGCAATAATAATAAGAATTGAGCTAAGTTGGATGAAACTGGTCAATTTTTTCTGGATCTGATTATTCCTTCCAGTGAATCAAGTATATCTGAATTGACCCAACCTTTAACCGAGTGCCCTCTAAATCAAACAAATCTTCCTAGCAAGCCAAGTTTCATTGGGAGTTTCTTACAACTGTTGAAATTATCTCAGTCTACAGTATATTATCTATAGACTTTGTTTGATACTTTCATGGTGATATTTGTAGTAAAGAACTAGAAGAAATTACGAATCTTGTAAATAACAACATGTATGGAATAGTAACTGGAAAGTTGAGTGAAGTATAGTAGTAAGGACCTACACGTCAAGCCTCAAGGATCTCTATAGCTCCAGAAAGGAACCTCACAGTACAAACTTTAATAATCACATTGTCTCAACCTGAAAATTCTTATATTCTTTCATATAAAAACTATAAAAGATTTGAAAGTTCATAAAGTAACAAAATCTACTTATGTATTTTATCATGACATTTATGTAGGAGATACACAAGTGAGTTTATGGGCATGCTATATCTATCTCCTATAGGAATAAGAAGCACATTTATGAGTATCTTGAGTCTATAACTGGTAACTATCTCTCATGGATTCAAACTTTTCTTATAAATATGGATCTTACCTGGTTTGAGTGTTCTGGTCTTTATTAATTAATAGTTAATATTATTAGTATTTTCAGAAGATGTATTAGCATCTATAACTCTCTATCGTCAATACTATAAATAGACACAATTTTGGTATAATAAATAGACACAATTTTGGTATATTGACTTGTCGAGAGGCACTAGTAATTAAAATGCCAAAATTCTTTTATGTACACTTAGTCGAGATACACTATTAAGCATAGAATCTGTAACCCTCACACTTCAAGTATTGCCTTAATCTAATCTTGAAAGCTTCTAGGGTCTTACTAATCTTAGCGGTTGGAGAGTTATTTTTCATAACTTATCTAAATTTTTGGTCCTATGCTATATGGATGAGCATGTACAAATCCTAAATACCAAAATTAAATACATGGCTATATTATAGATAGTAAAAGTGTAGGAGAGCTTCATAAAATTATCATATGAAAGAAGATAAAACCCTTATCTTATCTAGAAAATAGGTGAAACAGATCATTATAGACATATTAAAAAAAAAAAGAGGGGAGTGCCCCGCGGGTCCCACCAGCGAGAGCGCTCCCGTGGGTGCCAACCCGTGGGTGCTCACCCGCGGGAGCGCCCCGCGAGTTGCTTCCGCAGTTTTGCTCGCTCATTTTCTTTAATTGCGTGATCCAGATTTTTAGGACTTAATTACGTGGATTTAACTCGGATTCGAGGGAAGAATTTGAGGCGGATTGGAAATGCTCCTCAATCTATAAAATCGGCAGCGGAGTTCAGAACATGGGGATTCTTTTGGGAGGAGGATTCTCCAGAGTCCAGAAAAGAAGTTCCAGAGAGATCGGACCGTCAACGGAGTACAGAATCAAGACTCCACCGCTGCCAGAACCCACAAATAAAGGGGAATTGAAATCAATCGTTCCCCATTCTTGTAATCTTGAAATTCTTTCTCTAATTTCTCTTTTGTTGGTGTAATTCTAAAGTAAATTTCCAATAGAAGAAAATTATAATTTTTCGAGTGTACAAAAATTGACGACCACAGTTGGAGTTTCGGTGGCGTAATCTGATCTTTAATTTTTTTTTTATTCGGAGCCTAACCATCAACACCGACCAAAATTGATAAGTCTTCATCGCCTGTCAAAATAAGTAAGGCGTCATCACCCACTAAAATTAACAAGGCGTCATCGCCTGTTAAAAAAAATTATGAGGCATCATCGCCTATAATAAAAGACAAGACGTCATCATCTGTCAAAAAAAAGTGAGGCATTATTGCCCAAGAAAAAAAATTTGACAAAGCTGTCAAAAAAAATTTAAAATAAAAAAAAGGAACCGTGTAGTGCGGGAGTGCCACCCGTGGATTATAACCGCGGGATGCACACACGGGGTGCCGAACAAAATAAATAAATAAATAAATAAAAATAAATAATAAAAATAAAAATTAAATTAAAAAATATAATAAATAAAAATAAAATAAAATAATAAAAAATATAATAAATAAAAACTGAAAAAAATTAATAAAAATAAATAAAATAATTAATAAATAAAATTAAAAATAAATAAATAAAATAATAAAAATATTAAAAAAATAAAAAATAAAAAAGAGAAATAAAAAAATAATAATCAACTTTGGCAAATAACTGAGTGGAAGTCGGCGAGTCGCCCTCCCTCTCTCTCTTCCCTGTGCTGCATCTCAGATCAGGCAAGAGATGAGATTGTAGAAGAAAACAAGCAGCGTTGTCATTATGGTCTTCCTTGAGTCATGCACCCTGAAAGAGGGCCCATATGTTACTTCTC
Source organism: Dracaena cambodiana (assembly GCA_036321105.1). Taxonomy (NCBI): domain Eukaryota; kingdom Viridiplantae; phylum Streptophyta; class Magnoliopsida; order Asparagales; family Asparagaceae; genus Dracaena; species Dracaena cambodiana. The sequence goes on along the minus strand of JAYEPQ010000010.1, from coordinate 40,551,850 downwards.
GTCCCTTAATTACATTACTTGTGGGAGAAAGAGATCGTCTCTCTAAATTGAGAGCAAATGCAAGGAGCTCAAGAGCTCGAATTGGTTCAGCGTAAATTCATCCAAATGCAAGACTAAGTCGAGACCAAAGCAGTGTAAATTGATCCTGAAAAAGCCCGGCGATGATGCTGCCAAAGAGAACCAGAGGGTGAAGTTCATGACAGTGATGGCAACAGTAGCAGCAAGAGAAGTTCGCCACCTGCTCGACCAAATGCCCCAACACAATGTCGCCTCCTACAATGCCATGTCCAACTATCGGCAATGAGGTTGAAGAGGGCCACAAACTGTTTGATATATTACCAAACAAGGACTCCATCTCTTGGAACACCATGGTCAAAGCCTTTATGCTCAATCAAGAGCGTGTGCAAAGCCGGATGCGAGAAATGAGGATTTTGTCCACAATGTGTTGCTACTTATGTACATGGCTTGTGGGGAAACCAGCACAGGAAGGAAAATCCTTGATGGGATTCGCTGACGAAGAGCAACATTGTTGGCTGTGATGGTTTCTGGGTATTTGAAAGTGGATCCGAAATTGAGGAAGCTTGATTGATTTTCAATGAAGCACCGGTGAAGGGCAGGAGAATATGCAGTTCTACGATCTCTGCTTATGTGCAAAATAACTGTTTTAAGGAGGCTCTCGCATCGCGCTGCTACCTGCAGTCTCCCTTGTTGTTGCTTCGACCGGTCCAAAATGAAGTTCAATATAGCGAACCCCACCATTTGATACCATATGAAGCTTAAGATTGTTGACGACCAGAAGCTCTGTGCCTTCTATGACAAGGGGATCTCTCAAGAAGATAACGATGATGTTTTTGGTGAACAGTTCAAGGGTTATGGCTTCAAGATCATGGGTGGTTATGACAAGCGGGGATTTCCCATGAAGCAGGGAGTGTTGACTCCTAGACGTGTTCACCTGCTGCTGCGCAAGGGAATCCTTGCTTCCATCGGTATGGAAGGTGCAATGGAGAGCGCAAAAGGAAGTCTGTTCGTGGGTGCATTGTTAGCCCCGACCTATCTGTTTTGAACTTGGACAATGATCTTAGTGGCTTGACTAATGTCTAGAAGCCAAGGATGAGGGGACCAAAAAAGGCCTCCAAAATTCGCAAACTGTTCAACCTTTCTAAGGATGATGATGTCTACAGGTGTGCCAACACATATCACCGAACTTTAACTAATGCAAAAGGCAAGAAGTATAGTAAGGCACCAAAAATTCAGAGGTTTGTCAAGACAGCTTCCGTCTCTGCCTTAAAAAAAATCCGAGATGAACACATTGACTGTATGATGCTCGGATAATATTTTGTAAAAAAAAGAAAACGAGAAAAAGATGGCGGATACAGAGCCGCTCAAGATCCTTCACCACCTTTCTTTGCTTTCAGAAGACAAAGATGTGCCTTGTGCCTTTGATCCTTGAAAACAACCACTTGGCCAAGCTTGTGGAGTTATCAGACCCATGATTGCCCATAATTAGCAATGAAGGCAGCAAATTGACAAACTAGATACAACAACTCAATTATGTCACTGAGTTCCAGACAAACCTTGTTCATTATCCAAAGATTCACTTCATACTCTTCGCTCGTGTTCCTCCCTCAAAGAGCTCTATTTAGCTGGTAACAAGATCAGCGAGGTAAAAGGCCTTCATCGTCTCCTCAAGTTGAACATCCTGGAGCTGTGAGCCAACAAAATCTCTACTGCTAAAAGCCTTGGCTAGCTAGCTACTAATTATGCTTCTCTGCAAGCAATCAACTTAGAAGGGAACCCTGCGCAGAGAAACGTGGGAGATGAGTAACTCAAAAAGTACCTCCTCAATCTCCTCCCAATTCTTGCTTACTATAACAAGCACTTCATCAAATCAAGCGGCACCAAAGAAATCTCAGACCGTCCATCCAAACCCACTTCAAGATCAGAGCAAAAACTCCCTCGAAGAAGATCTCATACATCGGGCCTTCGTAAGTTATCATAAAGCTAGTCAGATGCAGGGCTATGCCCGCGACTGGAACGTGAATCTAATTCAGAGTGCAAGACTAAACCAGTGCACGAGTCTAACTCGCACGAGGTTATTCCAACGTAAAGTTATTTAGACGCGAGGCTAACTCAAAATTATACCAGCGTAAAGTTATTTAGATGCGAGGTTAACTCAAGGTTCTGCCAGCGTAAAGTCATCTACAGGTAAGGCTAAGTCAAGACCAAGCCAGCGTAAATTTATCCAGAAATGAGGTTATGCTCGCGTATGAAACCAGCGTATGATGCATGGTTATGCCAGCATGGATCGCGAGGCTACGCAAGCACAAAAGAAAGGCTAATCTCACAAACTATCGGCCTAGCATAAAAATACCAAAATGCGAGGCTAAGTATCAGCCTTGCATAGAAGAAAAAGGACATGGGGGCTAAATGTTAATTGTCAAAATGCGAGGCTAAGTGTTAGTCTTGCACAGAAAAAAACCAAAATGTGAGGCTACGCTCACATGCAACACAAGGCCAAATCAGCGTAAAATTATTTAAAACGCGAGACTAAACTCCGCATACAATGCAAGGTCATGCCAGTATAAAACGCAAGGCTAAGCCTGCTACAGGACTGTGAAACCAAAACTTAGCCCATGTAGAAGTATCAGAATGCGAGGCCAATACTCAGCTCTACCTTGCATTGGAGATTTGAAGCGTCAGACTAATCGTGAGCTTCAAGTAGTCCATGATAAAGATGGAAGTAATTGGACTCCATGATCAGCCAAATGAGGTCTACACAGAGAGTGAGACCCACGATCAGAGAACCTCGCATATAACGCGAGCTAAACCCAAAATAAGAATGCGAGGCTATGTCTGCGTACAACGTGAGGCTAAACCAATGTAAAATCATTTAGTTCATGAAACTAATTTGAGACTAAGCCAGCGTGAAGTCATCAGACGCGAGGCTAACTCGAAACTAAATCAACGTGCATGGTTATACTAGCGCACGAGGGTAAGCCAGCGCACAGAACTCATTTAGAGTACAAAAGTGAACAGAAATGAGAGACTAAGGTTCAACCCTGCGTAGCCCACTACAAAAAAGAGAGTAATTTATTATTACATGATGAACTCAATGGATAGTCAAACAAATCCTATGCAGGGGGTGGGATCTACATCCAGCCAAACAGGGATACATATGAAGTCAGAACGTAAAATTATGCTTGCATACAATATGAGACAAAGCCAGCGTAAAGAACGCGAGGCTAATACCTGCAAACAACGCAAGACTATGCAAAGCAAAACCAGTAAAAGTGCAAAAGCTCCAAAATGCGAGGATAATTTGCAACCCCGGGTAAAATAGTTGAAACGTAAAGACGCGAGGCTATCTGGCAGCCCGCGTAATTTCCATTATTGGAAGAAGATGCTAACACAAGGCTAACTTGCAGCCTGGCATGAAACCTACGGTACACAAAACCAAGCCAGCGTGCATGATTAATACAACGCATGAGGCTAATCCCGAGTTTGAAGATGAATCTGAATATGAGACTAAGTTCCAGCCTTGCATAGAAAAAAACAAAAAAAAAATGCAAAAGCTAAGTTTTAGCCTAGCATGGAAGTGCTATAATATAAGGATAAGTCTCAACCTTGTACAGACTTATCAGAATGAAAGGCTAAGATCCAGTCCAGCATAGTCTGCCACAAAGATGAAGTAATTTGTTACCATATGATGAACTCTATGAAGAGCCAAATGAGATTAATACAAGGGGTGGGATCTACAACCAGATAAACTTGCGTATAATGCAAGGCTAAGACCGAAACAAGAATGCGAGGTTAAACCCCGCGTACAATTCGAGACCAAACCAGTGTAGAGTTATTTAAATGCGAGGCTATGCTCACGGCTAAAATGCGAGGCTAACTATCAGTCTCACGTAAACTTCAAAGAATAAGAAGGCGGTCAATTGAATTACAACGATCATTCAAATGTGGCCCCCACAGGAGGTGGACCCCATACCAATAAACATTGTATGCAATGCAGAGCAAACTTTGCACACAATACAATGCCAAGCCAGCGTAAAGTCATATAAACGCGAGGCTATGCTCACGGCCAAAATGTGAAACTAACTCCCAGCCCCACATAGACTTTAAGGAGCGGAAGGTCAAGCTCTGCGTAAGAGACTTAAGGTGCAAAATCAACCAGCAGCCTTGCATAATATCCGATGAAGAAGAAGGTAGTCAAATGTGGTCCACGCAGGAGGTGAGATCCACGTCCAGTAAACATTGCATACAAAAACTAAACTCCGCATATAATACAACGCTAAGCCAGCGTAAAGTCATCTAAACGCGAGGCTATACCCGTGTGGAGTGCTAAATTATGTCCGCAACTAAAATGCGAAACTAACTCAGTGTGCGAGGCTAAACCTGCACATAAGTCCAACCCTGCGTGTAACGCTAAGTCATACTAGCCCAGTCGCGAAGCTTTGCTAGCTTAAAATACGAGGCTAAGCCCACAAATATAGGGCTAAGCTTGTATCTTGAACGCACAGTAACAAATCAAGTTGTACCAAGCACGCATCTCGAGAGTGTCTTCAACAAGAAAGTACGAGAAAGAACTTTCAAAGTAGACGACATGGTCCTAACAGTCAGGCGACCAATGATCCTAACGCATAAGACTAAAGGCAAATCAAATCCGTTGATAGCTGGGGATTTGCTAAAAATCCTATAACAAATCTATCACAACAGTATCTTTATCTGAATATAAGGATACATCATTGCCCAAAACTGCTAAAGTAAAGGAAAGAAGAAAACTTTGGCATTTAAGCCCAAACGAAATTTTCGACAACTCACCATACTGAGGGGAATAGCATGGCTAGCCCAACTCAAACGATAGTTGGTAAAGGCTAATCAAATTCGTTGATAACTGGGGATTTGCTAAAAATCTCATGACAAATCTGTCACAACAGTATCATTATCCGAATATAAGGATACATTACTGCCCAAAACTGCTAAGGTAAAGAGAAGAAGGAATGTTTGGCGTCTAAGCCCAAACAAAACCTCCAACAACTCACAATGCTGAGGAAAAAAGTATGACTAGTTCAACTCAAACGGTAGCTGGTAAAGACTAATCAAATCTATTGATAGCTGAGGGTTTACTAAAAATCCTAATCAGATCGATCCCCTGTCAAGTTAAGATTTCACCTCTGACAGTAAAACTTTCTTCATTAATTTTCTCTGACAGAGCCAGTAAGTCTCTAAAATATTTGTCACGTTAAAATCATACCTCTAATACCCGAGTACAAAATCGAATCATTTTTCTCCATGTGATCAAGTCTAATGAAATCCCTGTCAAGTTAAGATTTCACCTCTGACATCAAGACTTTTCTCGTCACTTTTCTCCAGCAGAACAAGTGACACTCTAAAATATTTGTCAAGTTAAAATCATACCTCTGACATCAGAATTCAAAATTAAATGAGATCAAACTCAATCAAATCTCTTGTCACGTTAAACTTTCACTTCTGACAGGAAAGAAAACTTACATTTCATCAAGTCCAACATCACAACCTCTGATGAACTTGTTTTTGATATCGTCAAGTTAAAAATTACCTCTGACGAAGACCATCTCCCTATCAAATTAACAGTTATCTCTGATAGTCAAATTCCTAGCTGAACATGTTAATAGTCACCTCTGTTTAGTCTGCTCTTTCCTATCATGACCAGATCCTCTGAATAGGTTGGGCCTTGAGACATATTTAATGACATATCTGTCTTTTCCTAATCCGTTATACTACATGTCACTGAACGGTTAGGATTCAAATAAGTAGGTTAACATCATACCTCTGCTCGTCATCAAGTTAGCACGTTAACATCATACCTCTGCTTGTCCTCTAATAAGTACGTTAGCATCATATCTCTGCTTGTCATCTAACGAGCACGTTAACATCATATCTCTGCTTGTCATCTAATGAGCACGTTAGCATGATACCTTTGCTCATTTTTCATAAGACATGTTAACAATTACCTTTGTCCATCAAATTCATCACAGCTTGTCTGTCATCCTCTCAGTCTCGAAAAAAAGGAAGGTGATGACGACTATAGACCCAAAATTAAAAGGTCCAAAGTGTTTCGAATCCGTTATAAATCAACACAAAATTTTGAAAACTTTTGAGAGGGTTATGTAAACATATTTAAAAAAAATAGGGGAGTGCCCTGCGGGTCCCACCCGTGGGAGCGCTTCCGCGGGAGAGCACTCGTGGGTCCCACCGGTGGGAGCGCACCCGCGGGAGAACCGCACCCGCGGGAGCGCCCCGTGGGAGCTCACCCGCGGGAGCGCCCCGCCGGTTGCTTCCACAGTTTTGCTCGCTCCTTAGCTTTAATTGCGTGATCTAGATTTTTAGGGATTAATTACGTGGATTTAACTCGGATTCGAGGGAAGAATTTGAGCCGGATTGGAAGCTCTCCTCAATCTATAAAATCGGGAGTGGAGTTCAGAACAGGGGGATTATTTTGGAAGGAGAATTCTCCAGAGTCCAGAAAAGAAGTTCCAGAGAGATCAGATCGTCAACGGAGTGCAGAATAAAAACTCCACCGCTGCCAGAACCCACAAATAAAGGGGAATCGAAATCAAATGTTCCCCATTCTTGTAATCTTGAAATTCTTTCTGTAATTTCTCTTTTGTTGGTGTAATTCTAAATTAAATTTTCAATAGAAGAAAATTATAATTTTTCGGGCGTACAATCATCACTATTAAATCTAGAAATAAATTGAAACAAAAGATAATATTAAACTCTTATCTTATCTAAATAAAAATAAGAAGCACTTTCAATCCCTGTTTCATCTTGAAAAGGTTAAAAATTAGTGACACTTCTAATCTTATCACAAGTTGGATCAAAAATCTTATCCAAATTAAAATAAGCCAGTTTAAAAGATCATGATTAAACTGGATTAGGAGTGTTTAGTACTTATAATCAAAATCGTACTTCACCATTATCTCAATTGGATCGAGTTAATCGACTACTTATGGACCCAAAATGGAGTTCAGATGAGGAAAATATACCTATTTGAATTTTGAATAAGTTATCAATAACTTTTCATATTCAGATTTATCCTATTTAAATAAGATTCTAAAATCAAATTGAATATGTTATTGATTAAATTCTATAACATATATCTATCAAGTACCATGTCTAGATTCAACCAATCCCACGGATTAAAGATGCAACTTAAATTAGAGACATTTTCTAAGATTATCATCTTATCATAATCTAAATATTTGATTTTATTATCTCCAAACAAGTACCTCCTACAAATTCATCTCTCATATATGAGAGAAATGTATTTCTTCTTTTTTGATAAGACTATCTTGTACCTTCTAAGAGAATATTAAGAGTTCGTAGTCTAAGCCATTAAAAGTTCATAATATAAAGCAACGATAACCATCGATAGCTCATACTCTAAAGTAAAGTCAAAATGTAAAGCAACGATAACCATCAATAGTTCATATGCTAAACAAAAGATAAGTCATTAAGAGCTCATACTCTAAAGTACAACAAGCCACCAAGAGGAAAAAATTTCTCATCAAAAAAGTATTCATCTTCAAGACTCCAAAACTACTAGATCGTCAACGGAATTAAAGAGCCACTCCAACTTGATTTCTATCGTCACACTCTCCAGAATTAAAAAAAGAAAGTTTGTAATCTAATTTTAACTATAAAATTTACAATTTCTTCTCATTATTGTTCTAGTTTCCAAAGGTTTTGTTCGTAAAAAACCACTAGAAACATATATGAGCGAACAAAAAACCGTACTGGCTGATGGATGCAGGAAAATGAAATTCTTGATAATGTAGAGGAATGCAATGCACAACGAAAATAAGGTAGCAAATATGTATAACCATGAACATGTTCTAATATGTACAAATAATAAGAACATGATGTAAAATTTAGTAGAGTGAGTGTTGTACGCAACTAGGATTTGCCTTGAAAACTCAGATAAGTCCAAGCTCAGAACAGCTCTTTGAATATTGGCTAGAGTAGACCATCTTTAGTTTTGATACGAAAATTAATGTAGAACGAAAATAGATCTAGGATTTTTATAAATTAGTAAACTTGAAATGCACTATGATTTTGAGAAAAGAGATAAAGAGTCTATTCTAATCTAATCAATTATTTCTACTAAACTAATAAAAAGATCCTCAAGCCACACTTTGCATCAAGCAAATTTTCATCAAATCATTTCTCTTTATTATTCAATTTTGGCATTTATATAGGTAATTACAAATTAAAATTTATTTAATTTAATAAAAATCTAATTTATCTTACTTGCTCGATGGACGCCGTAGAACTATCTATATGGTATAATTACTAAAAGATGGAAAACAACTTTAACATGAAAAGTCGTCAGATGGAAAGTAGTTATATTAAAAATCGTCAAATAAAAAATAATCACTTGGAAAGTAGCAACACGAAAAGCCACCACATAAAGAGCAATCACATGGAAAGTATTTGCACACAAAGCTGCCACATGAAAGATAATTATATGAAAAGTTGATAAGTCATAGATTTTCGATGTTCTCGTTTAGATTATGAATTACTCGGTCTTTTTCATCTGGTGGGCTTATAGGCATCGGCAAGAAACTTGCGAGATCCACATTCCAACCCAATAGAAACCACTCCGCTTGAAATGGAAATGCTATGATTGTTATTGAAAGATAACCTCTCATTATTTCTTGATTGGAGGAAATCAGTGATCACACGTTCAAGAACATTGCTAGCTCTGGAACCAAGTGCTTTCCAAAGTTAAAGGGAAGTTTGGGCCTGGCCTAGTCAGGTCAGCTGATGTTAGCTGCATCCAACCCATTAAACAAACGGCCCACTTAGCTGATGTTAGCTTCTAAAGACACCCCTACAATTTAAAGGCAACTCCTGAAAAGTTTATTATTGTTATAAGTTGGATACTTAATTTTAAGGACTAGTGGGGTTTGAAATTGAAATATATTGCTCCATGGATTGAGATTACAAAGAGTCGTGATTGATTTGAACAATTGAATATTAACCAAAAATCCTCCATTGAAATTTAGAAATTGAAATATTCTGCTCCATGAAAATAAAGATTTCAAGTTCAATGCATGTAGGAAAATGAAGAAGAAATGACAGATAAAGATATAGTCTATTTGCAAACTCAAAACCCAACCTAACTCTCTTCGATCTCGATCTAGTTCCGCCGCCTAATCCTCTTCCCACACTCCTCATCCTTCTTTATATTGCCTCCACCGCCACCGGAAGTGGAAGACGTCCAATCCAACACCATATCTCTTCCTCCTCCCGTGAACCTCCTCTACTATCGCTAGGGATGGTAATGGATGCATCCACTGTCCAAATTTTGGTCCTCTCTATACAAAATTTTAAATTTTAATTCAAAATTTTCTATAGGACGAGTCAAAATTATCCGCTAGAGATGATAATTGGCGGGTCCATTACCATCCCTAACCATCACAACCACCATTGTCAGCCCCTCAATGACGACCGTACCCCTCCCTGTTGTGGATCTCTCTCCTCCATAGATCTTTTTTTGTAAACAATTAATTCGAGAAGAGTAACTATGGAATATGAGGGGGTTCCTTTAGAAAAATTACTAGATTTTTTAATTCATTTTAGGGTGCGCTTAGAACAAGCATACCCTTCGAAACTCTATACGCGCCCATAGAAATTTCCCTTGTGGAATGCCTTTCATGTCTTCAACTATTTTTACCCTGCTTGGCTTTGGATTGCGGTCGTGCATGAGTCAGCATTGCATTCATGTGCAAGGCTCAAGGCTACCGGCCTACTACCGATCGGTTATTTAGGCAATGCAATTTTTTTCAGATAAAACGGTAGATATAGTCCTCTGCGTTCTAAATAAAGTGTGCTTCGCGTTTCCTGGACTAACATGAGCAAAGTAAGAAATCAGATACTCTTTGGGGGAAATTCTAAGTAAGCACACCACTTGATTAGACATTTCTGTATTGGGGATTAGACTCCTAACGGTTTTCAAACCGTTTGGAAATTAGCCTCCAAATGGTTTTAATACCGTTCGGGAACTAATCCTCAATCAGAGTAAAAAATAGGATAAAAATAATGATAAATTTATAATTTTTTACTACTTTAGAAGCTGGAGCTGACTAAGTCAAGTGGTTTGCACATTTAGAATTGAGATTGTGTATTCCCAAGAAAGTCAATTCATAAAATATAGGGGAAAAAATGAAAGCTATATAACTCTCCTACATCAGCAATTAAGCAAGAGGGATAACAACCAGTAGAAATATTCAAGTATTGCATGTCATATACAAATTGAGAGTTTTGACTTGAACATGATCCATGACTAAGTCAAAAAAAATTTTGATTAAACATGATACTGAGTTTGAAAACTTCACATTTCATTAATATGATATAACAGAATAGAAATGCTAAAAAATATACAAGTACTTAAAAAAAAAAAAAAAACATAACTAAACTACATAGATAGATAAAGCAAAGAATTAAGGAGTTGGAAAAAGTCTGAAGTCTAGAAATCACTCATCTTCCCAATCCTCTATATATATATATATATATATATATATATATGTGGATTACTGTAAGTGAGCCGCCAGCTCAGAAAAAGTTATGTGAGTTAGCAACAAAAATATAATGATCTAAAGATTTTTTAAAGTTTTTTTTTTTACAATTACTATCTCTACTTTCTTAACTTCTTTCGGATTAAATTTCATAAAATTTGAAGTTCATTTACTTTTCCATCAAGTGCATACAAAATATTTTATTCATTTAAAATCATTAGTTTTGTGTTAACTTGATAGAGAACCAAATCAAAACTAAAACCCAAAAAATTGGGTATGAGTGAACCCTAGGGGGTTGAGATCATAATCCAAAAGAAATTTTTTTAAAAAGATTATTGGAGATAGATGAGTTATAGGCTCATTTCTATTTTTCTCATATATATATATATATATATATATATATATATATATATATATATATATATATATATAGTGAGAGAGAGAGAGAGAGACATCAAATAAGCAACGGTCCTAAAAATCCGATTGTTTTCTCCTTCTAGATGCTCCAACAAATGGCTGAGGACCCTCTCTCCCAGTACCCACGACTCTTGACCAAGTCAAAAATTTAATATACAATAAATTGGTAGATTGGAGTAGGTAGCGTTGAGATGTTTATTTGCTTATGGAATATTATTGCCTCTTGCTCGTCCAAAGTGTAGAGGTCAATTAAGCAAATGAAGGATAATGTATTTAACTAAAAATTAAAGAAATGTCAAGGCTATTGAGGTCTATAGAATTAGCATCTAGATCATTGTGAGCTGACCAATTTGCTGAGGAAACTTCTAAAGGTGAACTCCTCTTTCATTTCTATTGAAAAAAAAGTCTTGTTAATCTAGCTTAAGACTGAAACTTACTGCATATTGACAAGTAATTGCCAAGGACAAAGTCAGTAAAGTGGTCTTCTTACCGACCGTTGACTAGGGGTGAACGTCTTCACTGGCTCCGAAGGGTCCGACCGACTTCGGCCAGTATCGATCGGAGAAAATTTTTACAAATCGTTCGGAGACATTCACATCGTTGTTGCGGTGGTCGGAATCGGTCGGGCCGACTTCAAATCCGGCGAACTCCGACTCCAACTGACATGATTTTTTTTTTTTTTTTGGAAAATTAGGGGAATTCGAACAATCAGGTTGATGTTGGACTTTGAACAGTTATCTACTTGGAATCCATATGGTTGGACTGAATGGATCTATTTTCCAGCGTCCTCCTTCTCTCCCATTTTCCTCCAACTTGCAACTCCTTTTGTTGGTAAGCAACGTCTGTTGTCCGCGGAGGCAACGACGACGGAAGAGGAAGAGCTCCTTACCCAAATTTCTACTGTTGATGTCGACGGCGACGGAGGCGACTTGCAACTCCTTAATTTTCTGCTGTTAATGTCGAAGGAAGAGGAAGAGCTCCAACCCCAAATTTCTCTAGGTCAGTTTCAATTTTTTCTGGCCTTTTTTCTTTCTGCTATTGATATTGAAAAAGGAGGAAGAGGTTAACCGACTCCGTCCGATTCCGGGAGGATCTGACTGCCTCCGTTCGACTGGAGATCAGTCGGAGTAACTAACCGGCGACGGTCCGAAGCTTACTTCGTCGGATCCGATCGGCCGTCACCGAACTTCGGCCGTCCGTCCGTCTGCTCATCCCTACCATTGACCCCTATCTTTTTGATTGAACAAGAGCTGTTGCTTAAGGAAAGAGTGGCTAGAGAAGCCGAACGATAGCATGATAGAGAGAGGAAGCTCCTGTAGATCATCGTTGAAGCAGGGGAATTTGCGCAAGGCAGACTGTCATTCTCTTTGTAGATTCGCTAAGTCGAATTCTAGTAAGAGGTGTTGAATTCATGTATGTTTGAACTTGAATTTTTGAGCCAATTCACTAGTTCAAAAATAAATGAATTAGGTGAATGGAAAATAGTTTCAAAAAGGAGTATATAGTAAAGAGAACAAAAAAAAGGAAAGAAGGAAAAAAATAGTCCCACATTGGCTAGAGGTTTGTTAGGATGTGGTTTATATAGGATTGTTTGTTCCATGACATTGCTTATGTAAGAAGAAGAGAAACCTTGAACACCACGGGTGGTGGCGTTTAGGGTGCTTTAGTGGGGCACTTGGCACTTGGCACTTCACTGGTTAGCGAGTAAACTCGATAATATTTCACTAGGGAAGGTTCAAAGCCAAAAGCCACCTCTCCTGATGTGGTAACTTTCTATTATACTCTCTGTTTAGTTGCATTAGTGTCTAAGTCATTTTCATTCATGTGGGGGATTGTTGAATTCATGTATGTTTGAACTTGAATCTTTGAGCCAATTCACTAGTTCAAAAATAAATGAATTAGGTTTCAAAGAGGAGTACATAGTAAAGTTCAAAGAGGAGTACATAGTAAAGGGAACAAAAAAAAGGAAAGAAGGAAAAAAATAGTCACACATTGGCTAGAGGTTTGTTAGGATGTGGGTTTATATAGGATTGTTTGTTCCATGACATTGCTTATGTAAGAAGAAGAGAAATCTTGAGCACCACGGGTGGTGCTACGCACGTGCACGCGCAAACGCACGCGTGCGTGCGAGGGCGAATGGGCGTTTAGGGCGCATTGGGTGCTTTAGTGGCGCACTTGGCATCGTCGCGAGGAGCTGATGAGCCTTTGATTTTTTTGGTGCTATTGGATTCGGGTTACCTCTATTGGGTTCAGCTATTTGGATTCGACCCGCACCCGTTAAGAGTGGTTAGGATTTGTCCGTTGAGATCCAACGGTCGTCTGTTAACCGTTGTCGTTAAACGGTCACAACTGTTAACAGCCAACCGTTGTGACCGTTTACCCAGAAGCCTATAAATAGGCCTCTGTCCAGACTTTTTAGAACATACAATATACAGAATTTTCTTTTCTTCTTCCTTCTTCTACAGACAGAAACTTGGTCTTTTGACAGAGAGTTTTGTTTTCAGAAGAACAGTTCTTCCTAAATCAGTCCTGCATTATACCATACATACAGAGAGTGATGTTTATCAGATTCGCTAGAGCAACAGGATTGCGGCTTCCTTCCTGTTGCAGACCGGTCGTTGTATCCTGGGAGACCGACGCCCATTGCAATCCAGAAGCAAGCGGTGGAGGGCGAATCGGTTTTAAAGAGATAGTGTTCAACACTAGCCTCGATCATCTTCCTGTCTTCATCAATTCTGCATACGTTCATCCTTCTGAATACAGGTTTTTCTTAATCCAGCAATTCTTTATTCTGTTTAGAATAGTAAACTAGTTAAGGAAGAACAGTTTAATAGTTTTCTGTAAACAGTAATGGGAACATTCTTCTAATTCAAATCTGGAAAGATATAGACTATAATAATTCATAACTTTTCTTCTTCAACTTTATTTCTGATTGAAATATAACACTGAAAGCTGTGCATAATAACAGAATTAATTCTGTGCACTATAACAGTAGTAATTCTGTATATAATAATAGTAGTAATTCTGTTAACAAATAACAGTAATAAGTCTGTCCATATTAATCTGAAACGTTAGCTAAATTTTTACTCAACAAGAGAAAGAGTTGTTTCCTCTCTGTCCGTCCATTAATTGTTGCTTGGCTTTTTCTTTCGTAACCAACGTCTAAAATAGCCATCGAGTCCATCCATCGGGGGAAAAGGGAACACTTTAGATGTCCCCTCTCAAGATCTCCTTAGACGGGAAATACTAAATGCGCACCGTAATTTACTAGTGAGCACCATTTTCCCCTATGTTGCAAGTCACTTTACTACTACACAGTATGTGGTGCTCACTAGTAAAATATGGCGCGCAATTAGAATTTCCCTCCTTAGACCTGCAAGGGCATGGGATCTCCTTTGTAGATCTCTTGTATCATCGTCTCTTGCACATTAGAAGAACGAGTCAAAATAACAATCAAATGGAATCCAAAAGCGGCAAGACTGCCCTCTGAGGGCTACCCATGGCGCCACTGGTGACCCTACCGGTGGGTGCCCTGAGCCACTAGTGTCCCCCAGGTTATTTTGCTTGGGGTCATCAGTGGCCCATCATGAGTTACAGTTACAGTGGCTTAAGATTGCCCTTAGCATTTTCCAAGGAGAAATCTCAGATGTTTTTTTTTTTTTTTTTTTTTTTTTATTTATGGAGCCACTGATGATTCTACTGATGATTCTACTGGTATCTTCTGGCACATATCTGAATTTCAATTATTTTGTGATTAAGATTAATTTTTCATAGTTTAAATTAATCATAGAGGATGCAGACCTCGGGAGACTATAAATGCAATAAGAATTCCAATTCTAATGGGAGATCCCAAAACAAAGAATTAAAAAGAGAACTGCATCTTCAAAGGAAAAACCTTATAAAAAGGGAAAAAAAAAAAAAAAAGAGAAAGAGAAACTAAAGCTAAGGAGAGATTATCAATGATATCATCAATGATAGCCAATATTGGCCAACAAAAAGCTAAAGGCTCCATTTTTTTTTTCTCTCAAAATTTTTTAGTCAAGATTGTTGTCGTTCGTCAATAAAATATTTACTCTGATTAGGTTCTCATCTTCACAATATTATAAAGAAACAGGAAACTTGTAGCCTTTATTTCTTTTCATTGTAAAGGATAAGCCTTAAGTAATTAGTATATTTCTCTTATAATCATTTAAACTCAATGAAGTTGCAATTTTCCATCAACTTTTATAAGTTTCGAATATTCAATCATAACACCTCTCAACCAAGTCAATGAAAAACCTATCAACTTAAACATCAATAGCAGTATTGGGTTTCATTTTTCACATAGAAATACCTATTTGTAACAGATAGCTGTCTCCTTTCATTTATTTATGAATAATTTAAATCTGTTTGGCATCTATCAATGTTTAAAATAGTGATAATAATAACGTAACGTTTTGCCTCCAATATATATAGCGTAATACATAACATACGCTACGCAATTTCTAATTTATTTAATAAGAGTAAAAATTATAAAAGATAATGTAAAACCATTCTATAATACATAGAAACTATTCTAAGTTTTGAACACTTTTTTACAATAATTTATCATTTTATCTTTATAAATTATATTAAATTCGAAGCCGCAATTTCAGTAATTACTAAATAAGACAATAAAATTTCAAATTTATTTGTTTCAGTTCCGCTCATCAACAATATCATAATTTATATTTTGTAATGTTTATTTCGAGTCAGCTTAGAGCTCAATATAATCAACAACAATTAAGAAAATTTAATAATCTGTGAGGAATTATAGTAAGCAGCTGCAAATTAATAAACTATCAAGTCTATAAGTATTTAAACAAATAAACAAGTAACAAAATTAAAAATTGGAAACAATAAGCTAATAATTAATAACAAATAATTAGCAGTAATCTATAACAACAAATAACGTAATATAATATAACATAATGTAAAATAATATAAAATAACGTAAAAATATATTGTTACGATGCATAGAGTTATTTTCTGTTGTTAAATAAGGTTGAGCTTACGTCATGTATAACGCAATATAACGAATTTCATAACACATATTCTAGCGTACGAAGATGTGAAGCCTAATAAATCAAATCCCTGTCAAGCATCTGACATACATGAACATGACAGGTTAGGCGAGCTAAACAATTGAATTGTTCATGAATCATTCATAAATTACGGGACTTAACACTAAAAAGTAATGCAAATGACCAGATCAATAAATTTACCAACAAATATGAGTTAAATATTGAACTTTGATTCCTGGAGGTGACAATGACATCAGCCCTATAAACCGCCAAAATATCTTTGCCAAATTCTTGTATCAGTATCTGACATATAGAAATCATATTGTTAACATACAAAATAATTTCCCCCAATTATCACCACAACTTGTGCAGTGGAAAGGACCTTTTAACATAGTATTGATTAGAAGTGGAAGGGACCTTTTAACATGGTATTAATTAGAGCAATCCAAATTCAAATCCCGCCGGGCGCGCATTTAATTGCAGGTTTTAAAAAAAAAAAAACTATACCGTATAGACCAGGTTTCTGCCAAAATAATTTCTCTCAATTTTCATCACAACTTCGGTACAATCTTTATTAGTTTTGCTTTGACCATGTTTTTATTAGTTCTGCTTTGACCATGTATGTTTTTAAGAGTAGATACTAAATGATATGGTAGTTGGTAGTAGTAGTGGATATGCTACTTAGTGTCATGCTAGTCTATTTAAATTCCATGTATGCCCATATTAATTATTCTGTACCTAAAAAAAAATTTTGCTTCTTATATTATATTAAGATATAATAGTTCTTCTTATCTTTTATCTTTATCCACTTGACTTTTTCATTCTTCTCCAACAAGTCTGATGCATGCATACACGGTTGGAGGTGAATCAGCAAATTAAGCTTACGTACGCGTCATACCCGAGATTTCAATATTAAGATAACTATTCAGTTCATCCGATCAGTAACAACTAAAGTATCTTCATTATATTGATATTGTATTACTTCGCATTCAAGAAGATTTAAAAAAAAAAAAATGGGAGAGCTGCCATCTCTGATCATTTCTGAACATGTATGAAGAAAAACATACATTTTGCAAAGCAAAATTATAAGACAACTATCCAAAACAAGCATTTACAACAACAACTAAGCCTTTTATCCCAAGTATTTGGAGTAGGCTATATTAAACAAAAAAAGAATCATGCCAGATCGATCACTTTGATAGCCCTTCTCCATTCATCCAAGACAAGCATCTATTGAGAAAAAATGGACACTGTTGAGAACTGTTCTGGCTTTGCTCAGCCCATGTATTCAACCTGAACTGAGATTTCTAATTGGGGTGAGAGTTACCATTAGTAATCAAGATCATGGGTAGGGATGAGATTGGCCCGTCCTATTCAGATTTTCGAAATAAAAAAAATAAAAAATTTTATTTTTAATTCAAAATTTTAAATAGGATATGACAAGGACTGACCATTGGACCATTTCATTCTCATCTATAATTATGGTCTTTCTCTATTTCTCTCTTACCAGGTATATATAACTCATGTGGAGAGTTAATGAACGTTTCAAATTGACAGCTTGGAAAGTAAAATATCTCTATTAGAAAATCAAATCCTGAAATATGCGTATTAGACTTGTTTTTAGGTTCCAGATCGGTTGTTATCCTATCAACATAGTTTGGCCATAATATGAGTAAACGGGAAATTCACTGGCAGTGAAGGGAGTTTCTTCACCGCCGCTTAGATGGCTCAATAAAATTATTACAAGTGGCGTCATTCAAGATAACAAATAAATGAATTTCCTTAAACGCACTTTAAGTGGTACCACATGTAATAATTTTATTGGGTCATTTAAGCGACGATGAAAGAACTCCCTTCACATCGGTGAATTTTTCGTTTACTATATATATATATATATATATATATATATATATATATATATATATATATATATATATATATATAGCAGAATAACTGAAAGAGTAATAATACACCAAAATATAACGTGGTTCAGTCAATATTGATATTGACTTCGTACATGGGCAATTAAAAAACAGCAAGCACTTATCAAAAGAAGGGAGAACACAGATTACACCTAATATTATTGATCCAAAGTCCACTACATTCGAATAGAAGAAATTTCTAAATGAAGTTAAGAGAAAGAAAGAAAAACAACTTGTAGACATTTAAAAAAAAAAAGAGAGAGAGAAGGAGGATTGCCTCCTGCGGATCTCTCCCCGCAGGTTGCATCCACAAGGTGCACCTGCGGGATGCACCCGAGGTGTTACTTGCTGGGTGTACTCGCAGGTGCTACCCGCGGAATGCACTTGTGGGAAGCCACTCATGACATATAAAAAAAAAAAAAGTGGTAGAATCCAGTCTCGGGAGGGGGGGGGGGGGGGGGGGGGGTGGGGAGATTTTTTCTAGAAGAAGACAGATGGCGGAAAAAATCTCAGAGAGGAGAGTCTCAAATGAAGAGAAATAGGGTGACGGGAAAATCCCAAGAGCGAAATTCCCTCCCCTTCTCCGGAGAAATCAACCGACGCGACATTCAGATTGCCAACAGAGTGACATTCGGATTGCCAACGGAGTGCAGAAGTAAGGCTCCACCGCTGCCAAAACTCACAAATTAAAAGGAAAATTGAAATCAATTTTTCCCCATTTTTGTAATCTTGAATTTTTCTGTAATTTTCTTTTTATTGATGTAATTCAAAAGTAAATTGGCAATGTAAGAAAATTCCCAATTTTCGAACATACACAACTTTCTTGCAAGAATGAAATCTCGAACTCCCACTAACCCCTCTGCATACCAGACATCAACCCAGTACATACCTATTATTTATAGAGAGGGAGCTAGCATAACTATTTCAATAGGATGATGTAATTTGATATTGTAGATTAAGGGACTGATTAGTTTATAGAAAGTGAAATGGATTATATTTTCTATAAATACAGTACTTTCTATATATGTATTGGATAATGAAAAGTGAGTATTATTGAAAATTGATCCTCTTTCCTACATGACATGGAAAATTAAGTTGGATGATTTAGTGATTTTTAACTTATATTTGGCTGAAAGTTGTCCTCCTTTTCTAACTAATTAATATTCTTAGACAGATGAAAGACTAATTTATTCATAGTGCTTATATTTCAGTGTTTATGGACCCCATTTCACTTTTTATAGACCACTTTCTATAACCGTTTTAAATGAAATAATCAGTGGAAAGTTAGAAGTAACTTTCCACTATCACTTTTCATGAAACAATCAAAAGTTGGTACATCTTACCCGTCTGCTTTCCATTTTCCACTCTTCATGAACCTACAAGTCCCTAAAACATGCTTGGTTGCATGCTTGTATTTTCATTTCAATATCATATCGATACAGTCTACTTAGTCAAAGAAAAGGATTGCATGGTTGTTATACAACTTGATTGAGCATGATGCATAACGAAGTCAAAATATTTTTGATTGAGCATGATGGTGTGTTCGTATCACCACATTTCATTAATAAGATATAACAGAACAGAAGTATAGCAAAAAAATTCAAGTACTTGAGAAAAAAACATAACTAAGGACTATATAAATAAAACAAAGAATTAAGGATTTGAAAGGAGTCCAGAATTCACTCATGTTCTTGGCCAATACTCATCTCAACGTTAAGTCTAGCTAGCGGGCCTCTACAAATCTTAATTTCCCTATACCCTGACTAATGACCAAGTCAAAAATTCGATAGACAATAAATTGGTAAATTAAAGTAGCTGTTAGGAAGTTCAAATGTACGTGTAGTCCATATATGATAGAACAAAAATAGTTCATAGGTTTAAATACAAAATTGAGATCTCTACCTATCAGTTTAAATTTTTGGATTTGATTGGATTGGTTCTCAGCTTAATTAGTGCAGAGGTTAATTAAGCAAATGTTTTAAGGCAAAAGAGAAGGGAGATGCTTGACCTTTGGCTTTCTGGAGCCTTCTCAGCGGAGTTTCTAGAGGGGCACACCATTTTTCCTAGTGAGCCTACTTTTCCTAGTGAGCACACCATCTCTTTTGAAAAGAGAGGATTTTTCCTAATGAACACATATAAAATTCCAAAAACTACTCTTCCCTATTTTTCTCCCAATATTACAGTAAGTTCGGACTAGACAACCCAGATCCTCTATGGTGGATCCGGACTTACAGTCATGGATCCACTTTATCGGATCTGGACTGTCCAGTTCACATCAAGGAGATATAAAATATCAAAATCTCCTCATTGTCAATTTCAACAACCTAAACAAAAACCAAAATTTTATTTTTGAAAAAAAAAAAATCAAAATCCAAAAGATGGGTCTCATCTCCTTCCTTCTGGACGCCACTATCGTCCTCTTCTCCACAGTCCTTGTCATTGCCATCCCCTTGATCGACTTCCAGACCATCGCCCCTCCGCATCTCCACCCACAGGCCTTCCTCGAGCTCAAGCAATGGTATGGTAACGAGTACGGCAACTATCTGATGAAGGAGAAATCTTATTTTTTTCGTTGGACTCGTCTGGGTCGAGTGCTCCTTTAGAAAGGGTAATAGCGGTGGATGAGATGAAAGAGAGTGGTTGAAAATAAGGGCATTTTTATCCCAAAATTTAAATGGCGAAGTTGTAAATAAAAACAAATTTTTAAGTGGGCTCACATGGAAAAAAAAAAAAAGAAGTTACGACTCCTTTGGAAATTCCCCTGATCAGTTGCTTAAAATTATTCTTTGGGAAATTCTAAATGCGCACGACATTTTACTAGAGAGCACCACATACTATATCGTAAAGTGATTTACAACATAGGGGAAAATGGTGCTCACTAGTAAAATATGGTGCGCATTTAGAATTTCCCTTATTCTTTGCTTCCTTCACGATTAAAGGAATAATGTATTTAACTAAAAAATTTTAAGAAATTTCAAAGCTGTTGTGGTCTGCAGAATTAGCATCTAGATCTTTGTGAGCTGACCAATTTGCCGAGGAAACGTCTAAAAGTAAGTAAACTCCTCTTTCATTTCTATTGAACAAGTCATGTTAATCTAGGACTAATAACTTACTGCACATTGACAAGTAATTGAATAAGGGCTGATGCTTAAAGGAAAGAGTCGCTATAGAAGCTGGATGATAGCGTGATAGAGAGAGGAAGCGCTTGCAGATCATCATCGAAGCAATGGAATTTGCACAAGATTCGCTAAGCCGTGTTTGTTTGCATAGAAGTAAAATAAAAGTAGTAGAAGTTCTTCCACTACTTCAAGTGTTTGTTTAGTTAAGAAAGAAATTAGACGTTGCTTATTAATTGATGAAGCGACGCTTATGTGACACTTTACTTCCAAAACTTTTTTCCTCACACTTTAGAATTGGAAGTGAGCTAGGAAGTAAAAAAGAAGGAAAAAAAAAAAGTAATTTTTATTTGCATGTCATCATTGTCATTCAAAATTTATACCTTTATCACTTTTAAATAAATAAAATAATATAACCTATGTTTTATTTAATTAATTAAATAATACTCCTTCACTTCCTACCACACTTTTTTCTATCAATATAATAGCAAACAAATATAAGAAGGCTATTTTTCTTTTACTTCAATTTTAGAAATTTCTTCCTTACTTTTACTATTTTCAACGTGCCAAACACACCCTAAGTCGAATTCTAGAAAGATGAAGAGTTGTTTTCTCTCTGTTAATTCTAGAAAGAGAGGTTACGTTGAATCTATTATTAGCATTAGAAAATTCTTTGATTTTTTGAGTGAGGCACCGATGACACTAATGGTACCTCGTAGCACCCCGGGAGCCGGATAAGATGGTAGACTTTTTCTTCACCACGAGGGGCAATGAAGTCCTTGCTACTTCACAAGGTGGGAAGGCGGATCTCTACTCATTCATTGACATGCCTGTGGTGTGACGTGACCTACAACAAACGACGGGGGTGGAGGGAGACCGAATAAAGAAGAATTGTATTGAATGCTACACCGGAATCTGCAGCTTCCAATTTTGCAAAGACAAAATACCTCTTCTTCGGACTTTGTTGACCAGTCAATTGCTTGTTCCATGCCTTCCTACGGGCTTCCATTACTTCTTCTTCTGGTGAGCAAGATAAAGGGATGTATGGGACTTATGTCAGTCCGTCTATGACGGATCTTACCCAGAAAACTTTCATGCTCGATGGTAGGTTGTCCGTCTGATCTGCCCTTCGAGCAGAGATCTATGGTCTATCCGTTCTTTATCCCGTGTAATTTCGCTCATTCCTTCGGAAGAATGACTTAACTTTTCATTCAATATCCCAGCACATATGCAATTTCAATTATTTTTTGATTAAGATGAGGCAGATTTTATAGAAATTATAAATACCATCAGAACTCCACTCCAATTCTAAAGGGAGATCCGAGATCAAAAATAAAAATGAGAACCGTCATATATTCAAAGCAAACCAACAATGACGAATCTTCAAAAAGGGGAAAAATCTAAATCAAGGAGAAGTTATCAGGTACACCAACAAGGAAAGCCAACACCAATAGAAAGCTAAACACTCCTTTGTTCTCCTCAAAATTTCCATATCAAAATTGTTGCCGGATCATTAAATAGTTTCAAGGATTGTTTTGATCAGATTCTCATCGTCACAATTTTCCAAAGAAATACGAAACACACACGTATCAACCGAAACATCAATATCAGTACGAATTTCATTTTTTTTCACATAGATGTACCTATTTGTAACAAATAACTCTCTCCTTTCGTATATTTTTGAACAATTCAAAGTTGTTCGGCGCAATATTCTAGCGTCTAAAGCGCGAAGATGTGAAGCCTAATGAATCAATCCCTGTCAAGCATCTGAAACTCATTGAATTTGTCATGGATCATTCATAGATTACAAGACTCAATGATAATGATAAAAGTAATGCAAATGACCAGATCAATAGTTTTACCAACAAATGTCGATCGGAGAAGTCACAATCAGCTAGGGATGGTAATGTACGTATTTACCGGCTAAATTTTGATATGTCCTATATAAAATATTGAATTAGAAAAATAAAATTTTCATTTTTCTAATTCAAAATTGGTCCATGGACGCGTCCATCACTAGCTCTGCAACTTGAGTTAAAAGTTGCACTTTAATTCAAATCTTGTATCAGTATTGTTGACAGGACGGGAAAAAAATAATGAGGAGGGCCCTACATCTGCCAATATCTTAAAGAATCCAACAAAATCTCAAGATGGATGGAGATCTCGAATCTAATCAAATTCAAATTAAATCTAAGCTAATTAAGCTGGAAATCTCAGAGAGATTCTGGCAAATCTTCCAATGATTGAATCTCTTAATCAAATCAGGACCAAATATATTCAACCAAATCAGATTTGATTAAACTACATATTTGATTAGATTACAGTATAATTCCAATCATTATCTACAAGATAGATGATCTAACCATCTCATGCCAATAAATAGGCATGTGGAAGGCACCTCTGGAGAAATCCAAGGTCACGTACTCTTGAGTGCATATTTGACATACTCTTGAGTGCGTATAAGCCGGTTAATCTGATCAATTTAACATGCCTAGGCGAATTTCAGATCAAGCAGGCAGGACGACCTTTTGTAAAAGAGAGAGACGTTATATAGGTCCTCTCGTTTATTTTTCTGTTTTCTTTTCATTGCAATTTTGGAGACTTATTGTAATTTTGAAAATCCATGATAATGAAAGAAAGTGTGAATTTCACCAGAAACAAGTATCTGAAAGCATATCAAGATAACGTAAACATTTATTGTCGATTTGTTCAATTAAACAAAAACCGCCTACTTTAACCTTTCCTTGACCATCCCATAACGTTTATGGCAAAGTATGATACATGCAAAGTTTGTATGTGATATGCGAGATTTCAGTACTATTAAGGTTACTATTTGATAACAACTAAAGGTATCATCATTGTATAGCTAGACAAAGTATTACTTGACATTCAATAAGTTATAAAAACGGGAGTGAAGAAAAACATGTACATTTTGCAAAGCAAAAATACTATCCAAAACGAGCATGAATTCAAAAATGGACTCCAAGTGTGTGTCTCAGACCAATACAACTCATTTGGAGAGTTAATAAGCTTGGGAAGTAAATTATCTCATAAGAAACTATTAAGTAAATCAAATTTAGGAATGAGAATGGGCAGGTTCACGGGTCAATTTTTCGCCCGTGCTATTTAAAATTTTGAATTAAAAATCAAATCCTAAAATACGTCGAGTAGACTTGTTTTTAAGTCTCAAATCGGGTCTTATCCTATAAACGTAGTTTGGCCATAATATGAATTTGATTTATTGATATTATTTGGAGCTGAAGTAGGTTTCTAGATACAAGAGATATTAGTAATTAAGAGCACAATAAAATAATTGAAAGAGAAATAACACGTCTAAATATAATATGGTTCAGCTAATAATAATGATATGGACTTACGTTCTCTGTTAAAGAGCAACATAAAAAATTCAACATTATCCAAATTGAGTCTCCACTGAAAGTGAAACTCAAAACTTTTCGCAAATTGAAAAGAGGTGGTGCCAATTGAGCCAAAGCTCATTGGCACTAAGAGATTACACCTAATATTATTGATCCAAGATCCACTACATTCGAATATAGGTAGGGAATTAGCATCACTATTTCAATAGAATGATGTAGATTGATGTTGCTAATTAAGGGGCTGATTAGTTCATACAAAGTGAAATGGTAAATAGAAAGAGTACATTATCCACAAATACGATACTTTCTGTGAATTGGTTAATAGAAAATGAGTATTGTAGAAAATTACTCTTTTCCTTACATGGCATGGAAAATTAAGCTAGACGATTCAGTATTTTTTACGTTTAATCTGGCTGAAAGTTGTCCTCTCCTTTTTTAGTGAATATTTTTAGACGGGTGAGAGACAAATTTGTTCATAGTGATCACATTTTGCTTTTCATGAACCACATTCCACTTTTCATAAACCACTTTCCATAACCACTTTCAATGAAATAATCAATAGAAAATTAGAGACTGCTTTTCATAAAACAATCAAGAAATAAAAATTTAGTAGATCTTATCCATCCAATTTCCATTTTTCCACTCTCCATGAACCAACGAGTCCCTAAGCCCACATTTGGTTTGAAAAAAAAAATGGATGAAAGAAAAAGAAAGAGAAGGAAAAAAAGTAAAGAAATGAAAAGAAGATAGAAATTGATTTTTTTTTTTTTTTAATGTTTGGTTAGAAAAGAAATATTTTCTTTTCTTTTAAATGTTCTCCCAAACCAAATAATGAAAAACATTTTCTTTCTTATTTTCTTTTTTTTTTCCCTTCAATTTCCCTCAAACCAAACATAGCTTAAGACACGCTTGGTTGAGGAAAGTTGTTGCATCTGTGTATTTTCATTTTAGAGTGTGTTTGTTTGCATGGAAATAGAGAGAAAATAGTGAAAGTAAAGCCACTCTTTCACTTCATGTGTTTGTTTAGCTTAAAAATACAATGATAAGGTAGATCCTATGTGACAAGCCTAACTTTTCAAATTTACTTCACATAGATTTTGAATAGAAAAGAGTTAGAAATAAAAAAAATATTAATAATTTATTATTATGTATTTTACTCTTCTCTTCTTTCTTCTAAGAAATAATTATTTTATTCATCTCCTATTACTTTCTTCTTCTAAAAAGTGAGAAACAAATACTAGAATTATTAGAAACGTGATACTTTTAACTTTTTTATTTTTGGAAGCAACTTTAGTTTTCTTCTTTACTTCCACTACTTCTAAATAACAAAACACAACTAAGCCAAAGAAAGTGGTAGCATGCGTTGTGGATTCATATCAATATCATTATGATTATACAGGTTGATTAAAAAAAGGGTTTCCTCCCAATTAAAAAGAAAGATCTAATAATAGCAGATAATATTATAAAACAAATGCACAAAGAGTTTTCACCTCTCTTTTTTTTTTCTTTACTTTTATTACATAAAAAGAACTCAATGGTGTCCTCTATGTGCAGAGTCACTTAAGAAACCAAAAGAATTTTCTCTATTGACTTGCTATACATTACCCTAATGGCGTATAGCTTTTTTAAAAAAGAACGCTAAAAGCATGCGATAACATTGTGATTAATATAAAAACAAATATTAATAATATTAATAATAATAAAGAAAATTTGCAACGTGCAAAGGAGCGTGCAGACAGAACAAATCAATTACGTAGTTTTCACTAGATATCTGCATACGCAACCGCGCGTCCAGCTGATGTTTTCGAATCACATACCTTGAGTGGCAAATGGCAATCCAACATCATGCTCCCAAAACCATCAAAAGCTTAGCGCCAGGACAGATTCTAAACGCCGCTATCAAATTAGAATATAATACTCCTTTCATTTCTATTTTAAGTATTTATTTGGTTAAAAAAAAATTAATATTATTTTTTATATACTAAGATGGCCTACATCGCATCTTACTTTTAAAATTGTCTTACTCAAATTTTGGAAGCTAAAAAAAAATAAATTAATATTTTATTTTTATGTCATCATCCACTTAAAACTCATATTTTTATACATTAAAAAAATAAAATTTATAAATATTATTTTATTTAATTAATTAAATAATACTCATCAACTCTTAATATATGTTTTTATTAATTTCTTTCTTAATTCTCTGATTTTTTAAGGCTATTGCACCGAAAAACACATTGTTGCAACAAAAACCAATACAATTCTTCAATACTTCCACAATACCAAACTTACATCCTAACAGAATAAAATGTTAGGAATCTCAAATTAGTATATAGAAAAAAGCCGCTTCATTATCAATTAATTCGAAACTGATTTCAATAGTTATAACACTTAGATCTCTTCTTCACTTACTTCCCTCCACCACAAACATAACATAGATAAATTTTCAAATGCAGATAGTAATAATAATAATAATAATAATAATAATAATAATAATATGTAGAGTTTATCATCATCATCATCTTAACTCTCTCTCTTTCATCTCCCGTCTCAGTAGTCCATTCAGAAATCCTTGAGCAACTTCCTCACCTGCTCGAGCGTGACGAAGAGCACAATCGTGAACGGCCCCTGCCTCGACACCGTCGGAATGAATCCTTTGTAAAGCGCCACCAAACCCTCGGCCCTCACCGTCTTGACTGCACAATCCAACGCCCCGTCATAGGGCGGGGCCATCCCGGCGCCCACCTTCATGTTCATCACCCTCGTCTTCACCACGTCCACCGGATTCGACACCACCGCCGCAACGATCCCCGCCGCGAAGCTGGCCGTCACGTGCGTCCCCAGCCCGTCGGCCATCGCCCCGCTGTTGACGATCGCCTCCTTCGCCTGGTCGTACGTCGCCAGCTGGCTCGCAGTCACCAGCATCGCCCTGTTCACCGTCAGGGACGACCCCCTCCACAGGCTCCGCACCCCTTCTGACCTCGCCATCCGCCCGATGGCGTCGACGACGCTCTTGTAGTTGCGGCGCTCCGCGGGCGGGAGGCGGCCGTCGGCCTGCATCCTGACCATGGCCACGTCGGCGGGGTTGCCGACGGCGGCGCCGATCCCTCCGGCGATGAGACCGGCGGCGATCTTGCGCTGGAGGGGGAGGGAGCCGGTGTCCTTGTCGGTCCAGCTGGTCTTGATCATGTCGTAGAGGCCCATCCGGGTGGTCGAGTAGAGGCTCTGGCGGAGGACGGTGGCGGAGACGCCGGAGAACAGGGCGCGTGGGCCCTCGGTGCGGAGGATCTGGGCCCCAACGGAGATCGGGCCGGGCCGAACAGGAGCAGGAGGAGGAGGTGGTGGTGGATGATGAGGGATTGTGACATGATGATGCTGATGATGATGGGGGAAGGCGAAGGCTGGTCGAAGATTGGAGATCTGAGGTGTGGGAGCGGCCAGGGTTTCGCCCTGCAGCTGCATTCGGACCTTTATCAGATCCAGCGGATGGGTCGTGCATCCGGCCACAATCGAGGCGATGCCGCCCTCCACGAATCCCTTTAACCCCATAATTTTTCTTTTTGGTTTGGAAGAAGAGGGAAGTGTTGAAATTAAAAAAAAAACAAAACAAAAACAAAAACAAAAGATTGATTGGAGATTAGCTAGCTTGCGTACTGCTACCAGTTGGAACTGGGGTTCATCTCACTGGAGACCAGGAGATGGGAATGGAGAGAGAAAGCTATTGAAGAAGAATGTGGGACGCTGGGCCTTTGAGACATGTAACGATTAGACCTCAATCTCAATTTCTTTTCATTGAAGACGAGTTTGAGAAGAGGAAGGGAGGTGCTATTTATAGAATCCAAGAAAATAGGGAGACTGGTCCGAGCAGGGGAAGGCTTTGGCTGGGTAAGGGCTGATATGCCAACTGGCGTCAGAGATTAAAGAAAGGAGAATAGTTTCCTCTTTTTTTTTTTTTTTTTTTTTTTTTAATTTTATAGTGCTTTGACCCCTATTGGATTGATGCCCTAATTTCGATTTGGGGGTCTAGAAGGCCGGAGGCGTTGTATCTAGGGTTTCGAATCTCGGAAGCGGTAGTAAAGTTTAAGCCGTTGCATCTTTGATGGACGGATGAGGATGACTAGGCACCTAAATCGCGGGGAAATTAAGTGTTCTTTGAACACGGGTGGGCCCCACGCGATTTCATATTTACGAATCTCAGTGCAGCGGGTGTGTGGGGCCCACCGGAGGGAAGTCTGCACCGAGATGCACGGCAATGACGGCGTGGCCTCAATGTTCAGGTGATTTATGTGGGTCCCAGCCCCAGATCGGCAGGCTGGCGGTCCTTTAAACTGTGTGCTGTTTGGTAGGAACAGCTGATCCGTATGAGTTGATTCGGTGGAGAGAATTGAGAAAGCATTCAAAAACGAAACGGGGGTGATGTTCTGTAGATGTGGGCCCCGCAATTTCAGCACCATTCGCTTGTCTGCCACGTGATGATAAGTAAAAAAAAAAAAAAAAAAAAAAATTAAACCTACTACTATTTGGCCAAATAGCTGGATACGACGCTAACTCGCTGACAGCTGTCCTACGTGTGGCGTCACACAGTGCTCCAGCAAACAAAAAACACGACGACAAGGTTACAAGCGTGTGGGGCGTGCTTCCGCCCCAGAGCCTTTCCCTTTGGCTGGGCCCTACGTTATTGAAAACTTGCGAGTAATTTAATAGTTTTTAAGGCTTTTTGTTGGGAACTTCTGAAGGAGCGCACCATTGTCCTTGCTTTAGTGAGCGCACCCGGACTTTCGCAGCGGGCCCACCAAAAATTCTCCAAAACCGTTCCTCATTTTTGGTGCCCAAAGATGTTCCTTCTTCGTTCATTTCTATCAAGTAATATCTTCTTATTTAAATATCTAGACTCCATATTTTTGCGTATTATCTCTATCCATATTTTATTCGGTTTTCCTTTCGTTCTTTTAACTTATCATACATTGATAAACTCTCATTTTCGAACTGATGCACTTGTAGACCTATGTTGCACATGACCAAACCATTGTAATCGATTTTTTCGCATTTTCTAATCGATTGGAGCTACACCTAGCTTAGCATGAATATCTTCATTTCTCACTTTATCTCTCTTAGTGTTGCCGCACATCCAACGGAGCATGCGTATATCTACTATACTTATCTTCTGTGAATGACGTTTCTTTGTAGCCCAACATTCTGTGCCATGTGATAAAACTGGCCTAATAATAATCCTATAAAATTTTCCTTTCAATCTTAACGGAATATTACGGTCGCATAAAACTCCTGTTGCCCTCCTCTATTTCAATCAGCCAGCTTGTATCGTATGGTTAACATCATTATCGATCTCTCCATCATTCTTAATGATAGAACCCAAATATCTAAATTAACTGCTCATTTGTATCTCTTGTCTATCCAGTTTTACAACATTATAGTTTATGGTTCATCGTTTACTAAATTTGCACTTCATATACTCTTTTGTAAATCTACTCAATCTAAAACCTCTAGATTTTAATGTATATCTCTATAACTCTAACTTGGTATTTACCCCCACTTTTGTCTCATCAACTAAGACAATATCATCAGCAAATAGTATACACCAAGGTATCTCATCCTAAATGGTTTTAGTAAGTTCATCTATCACTATAGCAAATAAGAATGGGTTCAATACAGATCCTTGATGCAATCCAATTGTGATAGAACAATTACTTGTTAAACTACCATATATTCTGACATTGGCCACTACTCCATTATACATGCTCTTAATTATGTCGATATACTTGATGGGAACTATTTTCTTCATCAGTATTCACCAAAATATCTCTCATGGAATCTTATCATAGGTATTCTCTAAGTCAATAAATACCATGTGCAAATCTCTATTTCTCTCTCAGAATCGCTCTATAAATTAACGAAGTAAATAAATAGTTTCTATTGTCGATCGTCCAGACATAAATCCAAACTGGTTCTCCGATATTTTAACAGCATGTCGCAATCTATGTAACCCGCAAAGTATCTCTCTGTAACCCGACAGGAAATAATACCAATCAAAATTCAACTCCGGACGGAAAATAATACAATCTGAAATGTAATTCGTGTCAGAAAATAATACTATTTGCGATTTAATATCAGACAAGCATATTCTTTTGAGAGATGGAGGTTGAAGATAAGGACAATATGGTCCCAAATTTTCAATGACGAACTTATAACATAAGGAAAATTTTATTTACGTACGGAAATTTACGCTTCATGTACAGATTTAAATTTCAAGTTTGTCATTATTTTTTTTTATTAAGTTATCTTTTTAAATCCCAAATCTCTAAGACTTCTTAAAAATTTATAATACTGACATCTTCCTCTTCTATCCTCTCTCTAAAATCCAAAAATAGTTTTTTTTTGCTATTTAAATTTTTGTAAAAAATACATCTCCCACAAACTTATCGATTTCCTAACTCTCTAAAATTTTTATGTTCGCATTCCTCAAAAACTTAGGAAGAATTTTAAATTCTTCGAATTCACTGTACAAGTGAAATTAGGATTTAGATTTTGAGTTTTTAAAATAAATAGAAAAATCCAATATGCAATTGGTATCGAATGACAAGTCTAACTTACAGTTTAAAATTATTTTTAGTATTTGATTTTTTTTTTTTTTTTGCAATTTATTGATACTAATTTTTCGTTAGTTGTGATGAGGCGGTTGTCGTTGGTCGGGTATTAATTTCCAACCAAATTAATTTTCAATCAAATATTAATACCTGGTCACTATATTTTTTGCTTAGATATTAATATCTGATTAAAACAAACTGATGAAATTGGATGAAAATAGAAAAGAGAGAAAGGAAGGGTTAAATTTGAGAAAACTTTTAAGTGTAGAGAGTAAATTGCTAATATTTCAAAATTGGAGGTTGGTGTAAAGAGCAATCTCGGTATGAAGAGTAAATTGTCGTGCATAAATAGAATTTCCCATAGTGAAATGTGCTCGCTAAGACCAATAGTGTGCTCCTTTAGAAATTCTCGTTTGGTGAGAAATTCTATTCATGCACACCACTTTGCTCAAAATGACCATCTTTCTATCTACTCTATGCCCACTTTTAATTTCGAATCATTCCATATTTACTTAACATATCTACTTATTTTCAACTCCAACCCTCACTCTCTCTATCTTCTTCTTTTCTATCACATTTCATTCAGATCGGATATTATTATCTGACCCAAATGAAATTTGGTCGAGTATTAATATTGGACTAATGAATTGTGAAAGAACAAGTTAGTCCAAAATAATAATAATGAACTCGTAAATTTTTGGAAGTTTCAAAAGTGGACATCTTAAGCAAAGTGGTGTGCGAGAATAGAACTTCCCCCCTTTTGTTCTCAAATGTAAATTTAAGTAAATCTCCAAATTATCCAATTAAAAAAGGTAGATTCCCATAAGTTCTATGTACCTTTCTTTCCTACGTCTTAGTTCGATTAACTTTTACACTATTCATTTTGATCTCACATGTGCTCCGGAGACTAAAAGATATGGACATATTATGATCCAATGTTAAAACTAACATATTACGAAACTTATTATATTGCATTATAAAACCTAACAGAAAACCACCATTATTTAACAGTTGAAAATAGCTATTTTACGTTATTTTATATTACATTATATTATGTTCCGTTATTTACAACAAAATTTAATATTTTTTATATAGATATCGATTATTTATTATGTTTATTAATGAATTGCTGCAGTTTTTTCACTTGATGACATATTGTTTATTTATTTTATAGCTTGTGACTTTGTTAACTTACTAGTTTGTGGTTACAAACTTATTTTCTTATTATAATTCCTCTCCAATTACTGAAATTTCTTACTTGTTGATTAAAATAAATTCTTAGCTAAACTAAAATAAACAATTACAAATAAGATAAATCGATATTACAATATATAAATTAGAATATTGATAATAATTGAAAATAAATTTGAATGTCATTTTTTTATTTATATGATGACTGTGAACGTAATTTAATTTAAAAAGATAAATATGAAAATTATTGTGAAATATATTAGAAATTTAGAATTGATACTGGGTTATAAAATGTGTTTATACCATTCTTTTAGAATTTTTAATTTATTTTTCAATTTATAAAAATTATTTTATATAGTTTTATATTTTTTATTAAATAGATAGAAAATTGTGTAACCTACATTATGCGTTATGCTATATACGATATAATCGAATAGAGACAAAATGCTATGTTATCGTTATCGCTATTTTAAACATTGTTATGAGCTTCGACCAATGATAAACAAAGTACAAAATTAAAAGTGTTTCAAAACCCAAAAAAAAATATTTATTCACAGTGATGAATGGACAAATATATTCCATGATTATTGGTTTGGGAGATCAATAGGGAATTAAAATAATCATGTTATTGATCTAAAAGATTAAGTAACAGAGTTCTAGCCGCCATTAAGAGAAAACTCTCACCAATGCCATCCTATACTCATAAATCAAATAGTAAATAAACATATATAATACTACGAGTGTTTAATGAAACAGCAGTACAAGAACAATTCAGTTTCTTAATACTCGGACCCAATCTAAGCCTAGACTACACCATTATAATCAAACGGATTCAGATCTTTAAAATATATCTGAATATATATAATAGAACAATACCTGATCCAAAAGTAATACACATCAGCATATAAAACTATATAGATCAGTAGTAAGCAAATTTGGATTCTTTCCAATACATGTTTCTATCATTCATTAAATTAGTAGTGGTTAAAATCTTTTCTAAACTAGTACTCACGCTATCCTATGATTTGCACTTAAATCTATTTTGCACTTCAAAAATTTCAACCACTCATTATCTTGATGGATGGTTAAAATTATATATTGGACTGTTCAATAAATTATTCTTATTGGAGAGGATGTGGTAGGTATCTAATATTCTCTATATAGTGTTCTCACCATTAATTGCATCAGAAAATGAAGAAGCCATTGCAGAGAAAACAAAATAAAGATTTTAGAAATTTAGAAATTATAACAGTCAAGATTTACTTTAATAAAAAAAGAACTGCACTCTTTACAATCTAGCAAAGGTTATAACACAGTTTCTTCTTATTAGAGAGGACATGGTAGGTATCTAATACTCTCTATATAGAGTTCTCACCATTAATTGCATCAGAAAATGAAGAAGCCATTGCAGAGAAAACAAAACAAAGATTTTAGAAATTTAGAAATTATAACACTCAAGATTTACTTTAATCAAAGAGAACTGCACTCTTTACAATCTAGCAGAGGTTATAACAGAGTTTCTGGAGAGAATGACGATAGAAGTATGACAAGAGCGATCTCTTTTACTTATGTTAAGTATCAGGCAAGAGGTTTGGTTGAGGAAAAAGATGACTCTCGAGTTTTCTTCTCTTCTCCGTTTTCTCTTTCTCTTGTTAATTTCCAGAAACTGAATTCCAATCCATTTTTTTGGTGGTCAGGAGTTGTTTTATAGGTGAGAGGCTGTAACTTTCTCTTTGATTTGAGGAGATCATGACGCAATAACACCCATGATCTAGTGAGTTTAAATAACTATCTGTTGGCGAAAATGATTTGCCTTTGTCAGAATGGATGTCTTCTCTTCGTCGGCGGAGATGATTTATCTTCATCGGTGGAGATGGGATTTTCCTTCGTCGGCATAAATGATTTATTTTGATCAACGTAGATAGGATTTTCCTTTTGTCACTGGAGCAAACTTTTTGTCAGCTGAGATGGACTTTGACACTTTTGGAGCAACTTGTTTATTCTTATTGACATCAATATTTCCTTCATCGGAGGTGATGATTTGTCTTTACTGAAACATTAGACTTTTTCAGTAGATTCAAGACGCTTATTTGAGTGATCTTATATGAACATTTTCTATTTCCTACTACATCTAGCGTGGGACTGTTTCAGTTGATCAGTATTTATGATACCACCCACTAATATAATGCATGTTCATTCCTCATTTTTCCCCATATGATCATTGCTATTATTTACAATTGACCAAGAACTATTTACAAGAAAGTAAGATCCAAGTATATGTTCACGCAAAGGGAAGGGCATGTTGATATATATAAGTCTTCTAATATATTGTATATTCTAAATGTAGAGATTACTAATTCTCTGGTTGCAGATTGAAGCATACAGATATGTTTTAGATTAACACAAGAGGGCAGATACACAGAATTGATATTGTTATCTGTAATTAGGTTTATGTCTATATATATTTTCAGTTTTGAAGTAGAAGAAGATTGTTTAAAGAAAAACCATCAAACTGTTCTTCTTTATCTAGTATACTATCCTAATCAGAAAAATAAGAAACTGGATTATGAAAAACCTGCTTCAGAAGCTTGCAGGAAGACTGGAAGAAGACTGGAAGATGACAGGAAGTAGATCGGATGAAAATCGAGACTAGTGTTGGACACTATCTCCTTAAAATCGATTCGTCCTCCACTGTTTGCTTCTGGATTTCTTGGACGTCGATCTCCCACGATACAACGATCGATCTGCAGAGGGAAGGAAGCTGCAATCCCTCTGCTCTGGCGAATCTGATAGAGATTCTCTCTGATTTATGTAATGTAATGCAGGACTGGATGATTGAATGGAACTGAACAGAGATCTTCTGTAGACAGAAATTCTGAAAACTTCTGTCTGCAGAAGATGAACTGAAACAGAAAAGAAAAGAAAAAAAAAACGTGTCCTCAGCTCCTCGCGACGTTGCGTACGTGCGAAGTGCAAAGTGCGCCTCTAAAGCGCCCAATGCGCCCTAAACGCCCATTCGCCCTCGCACACGTGCGTGCGTGTGCGCGTGCGCGTGCGGGCGGTGTGTAGCACCACCCGTAGTGCTCAAGGTTTTCCTCTTCTTACATAAGCAAAGTAAAGGAGCAAGTTACCATATTTAAACCCACATCCTTACATTCCTCTATCCCATGTGGGACTATCTTTTCATCTTCCCTTTTTGTTCCTTTGCTATGTACTCAACTTTTGAAGCCAATTTCAATTTACTTAATTCATTTAATTTGAACTTGTGAATTGGCTCAATTTAAGGTTCAAATTAGTGAATGAATTCAACAATCCCCCACATGAATGAAATGGCTTAGACTCTAATGCAAATAACCAGAGAGTGTAATAGAAAGTTACAACATCGGGAGAGGTGGCTTTTGGCTTTGAACCTTCCCTAATGAAATATTATAGAGTTTACTTGCTAACCAGTGAACACGATGTTTTTGAACTGTTCAGTTTTTGATGTAAACTAAGACAATAATATTCACACGATTTCTTTCAACTTTATCAGATTCTATGTTGTGTCCATTTTGGCCTTGGACAACCTGGTAATTCTGTGAGTGCTCTTAGAGAGCTTAGCCTTTCTCATTCTCATAGAAGCGGCCTCTTCTCACTCACATAGGTGATCTCTTATCAAGAGTATCCTGCCATACTCCACTTAGATTTCTAAGATATAAGGATCATTAAAAGCTTAGCTTATCCTAACACGTTGCAAATAATCACTATTTTACTATAGAAATGAGATAGGAAATATTTTCCTTAGTTATTCTTTCGAGTTCCCCCACAATTCGGTTGTCCCTTTGAACCTAGATCTTGGGATCTCCTGTCAGCTAGGTTGGGTTGTCATTATGGAGTTACTCTTTAGAAGGCTGTAATCTCATTCCCCTCGACAACTTATATACTTGATCTCTAGTCAAGCCTTTTGTTAATGGATCTGCAATATTATCTTTTGATTTTATATAAACAAGAGATATTATTCCGTTTGTAAGCAGTTGTCTTACAGTTTCATGCCTACGACGTATATGTCGTGACTTTCCATTATATAATACATTTTGTGCCATTCCAATTGCTGATTGATTATCGCAATGGATACATATTGCTGACACAGGTTTAGGCCACATTGGAATATCTTCTAAAAAGTTTCGAAACCATTCTGCTTCTTCTCCAGCTTTATCTAAAGCTATAAACTCAGATTCCATAGTGGATCTGGCTATGCATGTTTGTTTAGAAGATTTCCAAGAGATGGCTGCACCTCCAATAGTAAAGATATATCCACTTGTGGATTTGATATCTTTTGAATCGGTAATCCAGTTAGCATCAGTGTATCCTTCTATCACTGCTGGATATCTAGTATAGTGCAACCCATAGTTAGTAGTGTATCTCAAATATTTGAGTACTCTAACTATTGCTTTCCAGTGGTTCTCCCCTGGATTACTTGTAAACCTACTCAGTTTGCTTACTGAGTATGCAATATCAGGTCTTGTGCAGTTCATTAAATACATAAGACTGCCAATGATCTGAGAATATTCTAATTGTGATATACTAGCACCTATATTCTTTGTAAGATGTAGACTCGTATCTACAGGTGTCTTAGCTATATCAGTATTTTCCTTGTCAAATTTTTCGAGTATCTTCTCGATATAATGTGACTGGGATAAGGTATATCTATCAGATGTCTTGGAGATTTTAACACCAAGAATAATATCTGCAATACCTAAGTCTTTCCTGTCAAATTTCTGTGTTAACATGATTTTTACTTCCTTAATTAGAGCCACCGTGCTACCGGTGATAATCATGTCATCCACATATAAACATACAATGATATAGTTGTGCATATCCCTTTTTACATATACACATTTATCGCATTCATTATAGCGAAATCCATTTGACAACATAACTTGGTCAAACTTCTCATGCCATTATTTAGGTGCTTGTTTAAGTCCATAAAGAGACTTAACAAGTCTGCACACCTTCCTCTCTTTACCTGGAACTACAAACCCTTCAGGTTGTTCCATGTAAATTTCTTCACCTAATTCAGCATTTAAAAATGTTGTTTTTACATTCATTTGATGAATCTCAAGATTATATAATGCTGCAAAAGCAATTATTAATCTTATAGATGTTATTCTTGTTACAGGTGAATATATATCAAAATAATCAATACCTTCCTTTTGTCTATAGCCTTTTACTACAAGTCTAGCTTTGTATTTATCTATAGACCCATCAGGTTTTATCTTTCTCTTGAAGATCCATTTATAACCTAATGGTTTAGTTCTCGGAGGAAGATCCACAAGTTCCCAGGTGTGATTTTGAATAATTGATTCAATTTCACTATTTATTGCTTCTTTCCAAAAAGGAGCTTCAGGTGTAGACATAGTCTCTTTATAACTTTGAGGTTCCTTTTCTAATAGATATGTTAGAAAATCAGGACCAAATGTTTTAGTAACTCTGGCCCTTTTGCTTCGTCTACATTCATCCTCATTAGTTTTATTTACAGAATCAGATTCTGTATCTCTTAGAATTTCATTACAAGTCCTTTTCAGAGAACTTGATTCATGTTCTTTACTAGGAAATACATTCTCAAAGAATACAACATTCCTAAATTCAATAATAGAGTACTTATGTATCTCTGGATGATCAGAGTTAAAGACAAAGAAACGATAAGCACTGCTATTATGCGCATATCCAATGAATATACAATCAATAGTTCTAGGTCCAATTTTAGTCCTTTTAGGAGTAGAAATTGCAACCTTAGCTAGACACCCCCACACTCTTAAGAATTTATAACTAGGTGCTCGACCTGTCCATAATTCATAAGGTGTCTTATCAAGTTTCTTTTGGGGTATTTTGTTGAGAATATAATTGGCAGAAAGCAGAGCTTCCCCCCACATGTTCTGGGGTAAATCAGAACTTATTAACATGGCATTCATCATTTCTTTTAAAGTTCTGTTCTTACGCTCAGTAATTTTATTTTGCTGTGGAGTGTAAGGAGCAGTTGTTTGATGTATAATACCATGTTCTGCACAAATTTGTGCAAATGGTGACTCATATTCACCACCTCTATCACTTCTTAACACTTTTATCTTTTTGCTAAGTTGATTCTCAACTTCATTTTTGTATTGTATAAACATTTCAATTGCCTCATCTTTTGTTCTAAGTAGATACACATAACAATATCTAGTATAATCATCTATAAACGTAATAAAGTACTTCTTTCCACCTCTAGTTTGAATAGATTTTAAATCACATATATTTGTATGAATTAATTCTAAAGGTTCAGTACTACGTTCTATAGAGTGAAATGGAAGCTTAGTCATTTTTGATTCAACACATATTTCACATTTATTTTCAAAGATTATATTGAAATTAGGCAACATATTCAAATTTATTAATCTTTGTAAAGTATAATAATTAACATGTCCTAATCTACCATGCCAAATAAAAGGTGACTCAGTCATATAAACAGAAGAATCAATTTTATTGATAACTTTAGGGGCAATGGTCATTACATTTATTTTAAACAGACCATTGGTCATATACCCCTTATCTACATATACACCATTCTTTGTGAGTATAAACTTATCAGACTCAAACACAAGCCTAAAGCCTTTCTTACTTAAGACTGAACCAGAGACCAGATTCTTGCGGACATCTGGTACATGAAGTACATCAGTAAGAGTAAGTTCTTTTCCCGAAGTCATCTTCAGTACAATATTGCCTCGTCCTTCAACCTTGGAGGTTGCAGAGTTACTCATGTAGAGTAGTTCTCCTTCCACAGAATCATATGTGGAGAACATCCACTTGTTGGCGCAAATGTGGCGAGTGGCTCCAGTGTCCACCCACCATTCTTTAGAGTTGCCACCAACTAGGTTAACCTCTGAGATAACAGATGTACAATTTACATCTACATTTACACAAAGATTTTCTTTTTCGGCCAAATGTACATTAGGATGCTTCTTTTTCTTCTTCGAAGAATCTGGTGCCTTTCGCACACGGCAGTCCTTTGCACGATGTTCAGGCTTGTCACAGTTGTAGCACTTGCCATTGAATTTTTTCGAGTTACCACTCTTAGAGTCTTCACCATTGTGCTTTCTCTTCCTGTCATTAGATTTATTGGAATTTTCCATAACATTAGCTTTAGAAACATTGTATGGATTTTCAATTTTCTTTTCAGAAAGGCAGTTATCTTCTTCAATCCTCAATCGTACAATTAGATCTTCAAGTGTCATTTCTTTTCATTTATACTTTAGGTAATATCTAAATTCTTTCCAAGATGGTGGCAATTTTTCAATTATTGCAGCCACTTGAAAAGATTCACTAATAGTCATACCTTCAGCATGAATTTCATGAATGATCACTTGAAGATCTTGTACTTGGTTGATTGCATTTTTAGAATCAACCATTTTATAATCCAGAAACTTACCGACTACATATTTCTTAGAGCCGGCATCTTCTGTATTATATTTCTTGTCTAAGAACTCCCAGAGTTCCTTAGCAGTAGCAACTGAACTATATACATTATACAGTATATTGTCCAAACCATTGAGGATATAGTTCTTACTCAAGAAGTCCGCATGTTTCCATGCTTCAACCGCCTTCACAGATTGTTGATCATTTTCAACAAGAGTAGGCACAGTCTCCTTCAAGTACTTGGCCAGATTCATTGTAGTGAGATAGAACAACATTTTCTGTTGCCATCTCTTAAAATCTGAGCCACTGAACTTCTCTGGTTTCTCGTACTGGTTTGAAGGTATAGTTGGAATAACCATGACAGGAGTTATCACAGTAGACATATCAGATGTAGTAGCCATCTACAAATATTAAAATTTATCTATCTTAATGTCTTGTAATAAATTTTAACTTTCTAATAAAACTGAAAAACAATTTAACACTCCAAATCACAAAACAGAAATTAACTATTCTTTTTTCAGAAGCAATTAAGATTACTAGTCTCCAAATCACCAAATAGAAATTTTCTAGAAGCAATCTAGATTACTAGTGATTGATAACAGTATTTTAATCTAAAACGAAATATCAGTTTAAAGATTAAATACTATTATAACAGAGTTCTAATTTGATAACAGTACTCTAATTGATGGTATTTTGACAGAATTCAAAAATCAGTTTTAAGAATGTAGGTTCTAAACAAAAATGTTTAAACTGTATTCTTAAAAATTAATCTAAAACAAGTACGAAGATCGATTTTAAGAATGTAGGTTCAAACTAAAAATGTTTAAACTGTACTCTTAAAAAGTTAATCTAAAACATGCAATAATCGATTTTAAGATTGTTGGTATATATAAGTCTTCTAATATATTGTATATTCTAAATGTGGAGGTTACTAATTCTCTGGTTGCAGATTGAAATATACAGATATATTTTAGATTAACACAAGAGGGCGATACATAGAATTGATACTGTTATCTGTAATTAGGTTTATGTCTATATATATTTCCAGTTTTGAAGTAGAAGAAGACTGTTTAAAGAAAAACCATCAAACTGTTCTTCTTTATCTAGTATACTATCCTAATCAGAAAAATAAGAAACTGAATTATGAAAAACCTGGTTCAGAAGCTTGCAGGAAGACTGGAAGAAGACTGGAAGATGACAGGAAGTAGATCGGATGAAGATCGAGGCTAGTGTTGGACACTATCTCCTTAAAATCGATTCGTCCTCCACTGTTTGCTTCTGGATTTCTTGGACGTCGATCTCTCAGGATACAACGATCGATCTGCAGAGGGAAGGAAGCTGCAATCCCTCTACTCTGGCGAATCTGATAGAGGTTCTCTCTGGTTTATGTAATGTAATGCAGGACTGGATGATTGAATGGAACTGAACAGAGATCTTCTGTAGACAGAAATTCTGAAAACTTCTGTCTGCAGAAGATGAACTAAAACAGAAAAGAAAAGAAAAAAAAACGTGTAATTGAAACTCTGACCCAGACCCTATTTATAGGTTTTCAACAGTCGCAACGGTTGAGTTTTCAACAGTCGCAAACGTTGCATACGTGCGAAGTGCAAAGTGCGCCTCTAAAGCGCCCAATGCGCCCTAAACGCCCATTCGCCCTCGCACACGCGCGTGCTTGTGCACGTGCGCGTGCTGTGCGTAGCACCACCCGTGGTGCTCAAGGTTTTCCTCTTCTTATATAAGTAAAGTAAAGGAGCAAGCTACCATATTTAAACCCACATCCTTACATTCCTCTATCCCATGTGGGACTATCTTTTCATCTTCTCTTTTTGTTCCTTTACTATGTACTCAACTTTTGAAGCCAATTTCAATTCACTTAATTCATTTAATTTGAACTTGTGAATTGGCTCAATTTAAGGTTCAAATTAGTGAATGAATTCAACAGGACATACATATGATACGACGTATATACATTATATGAGTTAGAAAGATGGTTATCATGCGAGTATATAGTTATCACAAGTTCGAATGATTAAACAAGAATTATGTAAATTATATTAATTCAAGCATGTTTAAGATCTAAAATGGTCCACATGTATTCTGAATACTCGGGCTAGATCATAGAAAGTCCTTATTAAATATAATAGGGCAATGTTAAGCTCACTAAGTATTCAAATCCTATGTGATACTAACTTAACGCTTTATAGAACTGATTGTTGGAGAAGTTCGTATGAGAATATTGTTTAAACACCCTGAACTACACTCATGTGGCATCATTAGCCGGAGAATACAATAACACGTTATAGTATTAGCCAAAAAATGCAATCCTAGATGCAATCTAGATTAATAGCAATACGGGGTTGTGAGAGTTGATCAACCTTCTTGTTATCTTCTAAAAACCATTGACGAACACGCCTATCAATTTTGCAAAACTCTCGATTATCTTGTTAATATGTATATGTTAAAAAATTAAGTCACTTTAGGTTATATACGGTATCATGCAATACGGTAGCATGATGCACAAGTCGAGTCACGTCCGACAATGGAATGTTATACACAAGTCAAGATACAAGTACATATACAGTCGAAGCAAAAGACATACCCATGATAGAACATATATGGATGATACGAGTTAGATAGTTATTAAGCAAATAAAATGTTATGACACTATATAATTAAATTAACACATTGTGTAATGATTAGTCAAATAAAGTATAACCAGTAATGTAAAATATGAATATTATTAAATATTATCAAGTAAATTATTAACAAATAAGGCAACTAAAATAACAAATCAATAAATCATACAGTAATATAATCAAATTAACTTCAAACTAATCTTGTTAAAGATAATGAACTATCGCATACCGTTCCAATTATAATATGTTGATCCACATCAAATTAGGGAAATTATATTCAGCGCACACCACTTTGAGAACTACATCCGTTGTAAGAATTAATCTCTTTCCAAAGTTAAATCCGTGAAAACCGTTTGAAATATTAATCCTCGACTAAGAAATGTATGTCACCGTCTTGAGCAAAGTGGCGTGCCTAAATAGAACTCCTCCCAAACTAGGGATGGGACAACTTTACCATTTTTACCCATGAGAAAAGGCCAATGAAAAATCTTCCCACTGAAAATTCTTCCACCGAAAAATTCTTTTCCCAAGCCGAGCACGTCAACGCTCTTTAGCTGCAGGTCACCCACAAACATTTCTCTAATTCTTTAACTTTTTTTTTTTTAAGAAAACAAAAGAAA
Organism: Dracaena cambodiana; assembly: GCA_036321105.1. NCBI lineage: Eukaryota > Viridiplantae > Streptophyta > Magnoliopsida > Asparagales > Asparagaceae > Dracaena > Dracaena cambodiana. Next base: position 40,508,931 of record JAYEPQ010000010.1, on the reverse strand, counting down.
ATACAGCGTGGATCCCATTTTACACTGGAGAAGAGGCCAACTTTAACTTCACTCGCACCTTCTTAAGTCAATTCTTAGCTCGTCTTAATTTAAAAAAAAAATAAAATAGAAAAATAGAAAAATTTATTTTAATTTAAATTTTTTAAATAGAACAACCCAATTAATGATCTTCATGTCCGTCCATTCCCTGAACTGATCTCTCATATCTCCTCATTTAATATTATTCGTCGTCTTCCCTTAAAAAAAAAAAAAAAAAAGAATATTATTCATCGTCCATAATTTAAATTATTTACTAAGATTTACGAAAGTGCCATACGCTGTTTAGGTGCGGTGAACCTTCGCTGCACGACGAATCGCTGCCGACAGCGACGGCATTGGCTCAACGACCTCGCACTGCTCTGCTGATGACATGTGTGCGCTGGGCCGTGGCCCAATTACTGGATCGGGCCGGCAATGGACGGAGCGCAAACGCGGACTTGAGGAGGAAGCTTCGGAGCCACAAATGGCAAAATTCCCCATTTAAAACTACTTATTAATTTGTGGGACAAATCATTTGGTGCATTGCGTCAATGCATTGGACTGGCTATCGCTCCACCAAGAAATTAAAATTTTCTGGTAATTTACATAAATTTTAATATGTGACTAGGAATTAATAAATACACTTTTTTATCCAAATTTTCAGGGAAATTCTAAACGAGCACTCAACAAGTCAAAAATTTTCAGGGAAATTCTAAACGAGCACTCACTTGACTTGTTGAGCACCATTTGCTTAGTGAGAGCACCACCTCCCTTTTAAAAAGAGGATATTTTTAAGGAAGCATCCATCTTTTTCTAATTTTAAGCTTCTTAAAGCAACATTCTCCATTTCTCCTCATCCGCATCCTCTCAAACACATTGCTCTCTCCCGGTAGCCCACTTGGCAGGTCAGCTAGTTCTTTCCTACCCACAGGTCAGCCCCTCACCTAAACCGACTGTCCACACACCGCAAGCTCTACACCTTTCTCACCAAGCGCTACCTTCACTACTTCTCTGCCACTATCTTTAGCACCCTTATCACAATATATGCCCAGTGCGAAGACCTTGTCAGCGCACTAAACTAAACGTATTTGGCAAAATTTCGAACGAGATCATATCTTCTAAACTCCGTCATCCCACACTCCAAATGTTCAATAAAATCCCACACTCCAAATGTTCAATAAAATATCTTAACGAGATTCGGATGAAAAGTAGCTTTGTCAAAACAAAACAACTCACCTAGTCAAGTTGTGTGCTCATTTAGAATTTTCCAAATTTCTGTCGTATATTTATTAAATTGGGTCTAGCTGACGGATACACGTTTTATTTTTTATTGGTATTTTCACAGTGTAGATTGCTGATAAATTTTATAATTGGTTATTATATAATAGTTTGTTATTGGAATATTAATTTCCAACAGCGTGAGAGCCAACTTATAATAAGTCATCTTATAATAGCTACTCTGTTAAGATTTCATCTAAAAATATTAACATATCCAGATTAACGTTATTAAGTGTTAATCTAGATAGTAAATGTATTTTATTATTCCAATTTAACTAACCAAATTAAGTTAATAATATATCTTGTTCAATCCATTTTTTTTGTCATCTTCATTCTCTGTTCGACTACTCTAATTGCAGAGAAGCAAGAGGATAAAAAAAATCTTCATATGTAATCAATATGAGTTCTATAATGACAAAAATATTCTGGACGATGACAAAAATATCATAACGATCTCTATCAATAAAAATATGTGCAAAATAGATGAAAATTCCCAGTGAAAAGTGAAAATTGCGGGTTTCGATAGAACAGAGGGCAAATTTGTGTGATTCTTTTCACGTAATCTTAAGTTATAAATTTATAATTGTGATTATGTTGGATGGTCATATAACAAATAGATTTGACAGATTATTAATAAATAAAAACCACAATATTAGAGATTAATATTCAAATAACAATTTATTAGGAATTAATATCTAATTAAGAAATTTGTTAGGACAATATCTTTAGAAAATCTTTTTTATTTTTACTCCAAGTAAACAAAGACCGGTATTAGGCTATGTCTAAATTTACCTGTATTCATGAACAAGTAAAAGATGCTTCCTTGGAAAAAAAAACCCCTCATTTTCTGTTTTTTTCTCCTACTAAAACCTAAACTAGGTAGGTTTGTCCAGTAGGGGTGAACATTGGTCGGCTCGGTTTGGTTTTTTGAAAAAAAAAACAACCGAAAACCGAACCAAACTTATAAAACCGAAACCAAAACCTAACCGACCGAAAAAAAGTGAAAACCGAACCGAATTTTCGATTCGGTTCAGTTCTCGGTTTTTAGGGTTTGAAACTAATTATGTTTATAAACGCATGTTTTTTATAGGAAAAATAGTAATTTTCTTTCTATTTTTTTCTTTTTCTACTTATTAAAATAATAATCACATGTTTTTCATTAAAAATAAATTTTAAAAAAAAACACATTGAAAATAAATCAAAGAAAAAAATAAGCTATAATTCTAAAAGTTCGGTTTTTTCAGTCGGTTTCGATTGGAGCTAAAACCACCGAAACCCGACCCGAGACCCATAAATAATTTCGGTTTTTAAACCGAACCGAAAACAGAATAAACCGAACCGATTAGTTCGGTTCGGTTTTACAGTTCGATTCAGTTTTTTCGATTTTATGCTCGGCGGGCCAGACTTAAATTCCATATATTATTCAAATACCTTTTTTCTACGAGTGGGATTACTACTTTTTGTCACTAGCTCACTTATATACAAAGAGAGATGGAAACAAGCCACAGTCTCGCGTAAGTTACTTGACTTACAATCCATTTCCACTACCTCCAATAATTTTTTTTTTTTTTCAACTCAATAACTAACTAGCATGCAATTGGACTTCTTAAACTCTCTCTAAAACCGGAAATTATCATAATTCCCTTTCTTAACTGTACAAAAAAACCATAAAACATCAGATCCATCACACTTCCAATTCCTGACTAGCTACATCCATAAATACTCCTCCATGGGGAGAGGGACATCTATTTGGTATTTAGAGACTTTGTTATCTGAGTGAGAGAGAGAGAGAGAGAGAGAGAGAGAGAGATTGGAAAGATTTTTGTACATCTTCATCAATATAAAAAATCCCAACGATCCGTCAGACTTTAACACAGAATGAAATAAACTTGAGATCCTTGTTACATCTTCTGTGTATTGTTCTCTCAATTTTCGGTTTCCCTCAAGCTATAACAGTCCCATTCCAAGTTGTTAATCTCAGATCTTACATACTGGTGGCTAATCGTCATTACATCCAACCTTGACTTGAGCGTGTCTCAAGTCAAAACTGCTGTTCGATCCTCAAAGTGACCCGGCTAATTTAGTCAACAATCTTTTACCATCAACACAGCCAGTTCACCATTTTCTCAAATTGGTAAAAACCAATTTGAAACAAATAGAGTCAAAAGGAATTGGAAACACCACAATCTCAAATTGATAGAAAACCAAAGCCAATAATCACTGTGACAGTACCACGAACTGATACTGTCATTTGCCAAATAGACTCACTAAAACCAAATACAAGTTCCAGATTACTTCCATAAGGAGTATTAGGAATGTTCAGATACTAGGGAATGGTTCTAAAAGCTCATACTTAACTTACTGTGCACTGAGCACCTCGATCTCGAACACCAAAACTGAGTTCGGCTGAATTCCCCAAGCCGTGAATCCATTAGCTCCATAACCGTAGTCTGGGGTACACTGCCAAAGCAAAAAGAAAAAGTATGCAAAACTAAGTAAAATGGAGGGTGTAAGTCCAAAACTGGAAAAGATTGGAGAAGGAAAATGATTTTAATGATTTAAACAGTTAGCTATAACCACATCATCAATCTTGGAAATAATCAACGAGCTCGCAGATGCTCCAATATACGCATCAATCTATTGAAAATGGAACATGTTTGACGAAGCATGTGAATTTACTCTGACCACCCCTTGTAAAAGAAAGGATCAAACTATCCGAGTTTGTTTACAGATGTTCAATATGTGGAGATAGGGCAGAATAAAGGTCACTAATTAGCTAGTTCATGCGAGTCAATTGTTGTATAAACTTTTATAATAGACCAGAAAAGTCTAAACAGCAATTAGCTTTTCTAGTACGCCATTATAACTTAGAACATGAAGCAAATTTGGAAGAATGGTCTTTCAGTGTACTAGAAAAATCTACGCAGAGGGTAGCTATCATCTTTTATTTTCTTCATGACCTTCTCCCGCCTCAAGAGAAAATGGCATACTGGTATTATAGCGTACTATAAAAGTGAGAACAATTGACTAGACTTTCAGGGAAGAATGGTCTTTCAGTGTACTAGAAAAATCTACGCAGAGAGTAGCTATCATCTTTTATTTTCTTCGTGACTTTCTCCCGCCTCAAGAGAGTATGGCATACTGGTATTATTGCGTACTATAGAAGTGAGAACAATTGACTAGACCCTCAGAATCGAGGAGAGATTGACAAAACCAGCAGAGTAGTATCTTAGTGTAGTAGAATCTTTTCCCTTCTTCTAGACTTTCATAATCGAGGAGAAATTGACAAAGGCCAGCAGAGTAGTATCTTGGTGTACTCAAAAAGCCTCGAGCAATTCCTTTTAGCCAAGTCTCAAGTGAAATCGGCTACCTTCTTTCCACTTATTTAGACTTACAGAATCAACAAGATTGGCAAAGGCCAGCAGACTGGTAATTTCGTGCCAGAAAAGTTCCACTGCAACTGACTAGCATCTTTCTCCTCCTTGCTAGACTTTAAGAAGGAGAATTGGAGAAGGCCAAATTCCCCTCTGAGACTATGGCTTCCTTGATCAGAAGTTCTCACTAGTTAAGGGCTAACGCCAGGACGACAGCCTGACCAAAGATTTTGCTAAATATTCTTTCACAAAGCCTATACCTGAACCCATCCTCAGGGGAAAACACTTAATACGTGCATGGTGATGATAATGTTGATTATATTTGATTACCCATTTGTGCATACTATATTCATAGGCAATAGTACCATTAGGCATAAAGCATACAGGAAGCATTCGACTGGATGTTCAGTGATGTACCATAAAACTTATTCTTTCTTTTGGTCCCAGCAAATATATGGGAAAGGCATAGTTGCATACTCAATATGTTTAAAATCATGATTACAGTGCACAATTGATAATACCTGTAAGCGAGCAACTTCTCCCACTTGCATGTCCAGAACACCCTCATCCCAACCTGCAATACATGAGCAATTGGAGTCAATTAACAAATTATTTCATTATTTTGGTCATGATGTTGTGGGTTAAAAATAATATTTCATTTTAACTGGCGAAACACATGTGGTTTACTAAAAAGAGTTACGATAACAAGATAAAACACAAAACACAAAAAATAATTACCAACACTAAAGATCTATGATATGTAGACAATGACACAAGTTCCATGCTGCGATAGAGAAAGGATATTAGACATGGCAAATTGGCATTTGTTCAAAATCCAGACACAAGGTGCGGCTATATTTGTATATTTCATCAAATTATATGTATGTATGTATCAATGTTGAAAATAACGCATTATGAAACCCGTTATATTGCATTATGAAACCTAACGGAACTCCAACGCTACATAACAACTGAAAATAACTCAGTGCACCGTAACAATATGTTTTTTTATATTATTTTTTGTTATATTACGTAACGTTTCGTTAAATTACGTTATGTTACGTTATTTACAATTATTTTTTTAGTAATTTATATATTGTTGTTGATTATTATTTTGATTATTAGCGAATTCCTATAATTTTCTAACTTAATTAGTTGTTGGCTTATTTGATTGTTTGTGGAATTCTAACTTGTTAATTTGCGATAATTTCCTTGATCGCTTCTTGAAATTCCTCTTCCGCTACTAAAATATCTTATTTGTTGATTCCATTAAATTTTTAATGGAATTGAAATCAACAATTACAAATAAGATAAATTGTACATTACAAAATATAAATTACAACAATGATGATAACTACAATTGAAATAAAAAATTAAAATCTTGTTTTCTTATTTAGATGATGACTGTTATTAGGATTACAGACTTAATATAATTTATGAAAGTAAATGTGAAATTTATTGTAAAACTTAATAAATATTATTATAGATTATGTATTATAAAATTATTTTATATTCTTTTTTAGATAATTTATATTTATTTTTTAATTTATAAAAATTATTTTATAAGTTTTTTATTTTTTAATTAATAAACAGGAAATTGCATAACCTACGTTATGCGTTACGCTATATACAACATAACCTAACAGAGGCAAAACGTTACATTAACGTTATTGCTATTTTAAACGTATGTATGTGTGTGTGTGTCTATGTATGTTGCTATTCATATATGAAAGAACCTAATTTTAGTAAACTAATCTATAAAACAACTTTAGCATTCATCGAAAGCGGCAAAACAAATTTCATCTTACATAATCTTAGGTAAGAAGCAGGATGCGCATGTTCAAGTGTTGGATACAAATGGGCATGTGTCTCATGTCCAGGAGTGTCAGACACACAAATCTATTTTTCTAAGAAGTGTCCTACATATCATAGCTAAAAATATGTGAAGACCAACAACTGCTATGTAATTAAGGCGATTCCTTTTTCAAATTTATCTCATGGGCTGGTACCCGAGATAACCAATGGGGAGAGTCAACTAAGTCTTGACCACTCTGGAATTAGCTCTACGAACTAAGAGGCTTTAACATCAATCAATCAGGGTAGAAGTGTGAGAGGAGAACGATTTTTACGAGAAATTGTGTTAAACATATTAGAGTACTTAAAACTGATGGCAATCGACTATGAGGAATAGGAGAAATTGTGTCAAACAACTTAAAGAGTCCTTAAAACTGATAGCAATCGATTGTGATTTGTGAAGAAGCAATTACAACAACTCCTTACAGGTCAACGGCAACAGTGTGCTTGAAAGTCCTCAAAAGGCATAATTGCCTTCAAATTCTAGAGAACTTGAAGAAACAGTTGTATAGAACATAATTTGCTCGAAATTTGCAGCAATGTTTACACTGAAGTGGAGGCTACTCATTGTCTCTCAACATTGAAAGTTGCAAGGCCAAATAAACCATGAAACCTAGCAGATACACAAAATCTGACCAAGAAGCCGACTATTCTGGCATAGCAATATAGGCTCAATCAAGACCAACAAATGGTACAGGTCATACTTGGACCGGTCATATTAGACAAACCTCAGGTGACCTAAGCCTATCTTGCATGCATCAAGAACACCATCCCTTGAGTTCTACTGTAACAAACCATAAAAAAGAACTAGAAAATCTTTCAAATTCAAAGGGACATCAAGGCAGCAACATACATCACACTTCACAAGCTATTGCCACACTTCACAAGCTATTGCCACAAAGTGATACCGAAGCAGCAAAATGTGCATCACACCATTACTTGATACTTATTACCAAGGTTTTATCATACCAATATTTTAAATATCAGCCGATACCGACATGTATCACAAATATCGTATCACATTTTGAGGTATCTCTACATGATATATAATGTCAGTTTGATATTGTCGATATGATATCGTTGAGCATGATAATATAAATTGTCATTTGAAACCAACATCGACATTTTAAACCTCGCTTATTACAACAACAACAACAACAACTAAGCATTTTATCCAAAGTATTTGGGGTAGGCTACATGAACCAAAAAAGAAAATCACGCCTCCTTTCTCCATTCATTTCTATCAAGTAATATCTCCTCATTTAAACCTCTAGAATCTATATCTTTTCGTATCACCTCCATCCATATTTTTTTCGGTCTTCCCTTCGTTCTTTTAACTTGTCCTACATTGATAAACCTTGCTTATTACATATGATGCTCATATAAAGTAATCAGGAAGACTCATTTCTAATAATAATACTCATCATAATAGGTGTAAGCCACCGCAAGATGAGAACATGCACCTTCGGAGGAATGACTCCATCACTGTCATCTCCTTCGATCAGCCACCACATTATTTATCTCTGTGTCCACTGTTTCATGGGGTTAATGTTTTGGAAGGTGATTAATGGTGCAGGGAAGCTAACCTAGCACCCAACGCCTAGCCGTCTAGACGACATCTTAAAAGGGGAAAGGAATAGGGGGGAGTTCTGTTGCCAAGGGCGCACGTTCTTCTCCTGGGACAGCTAATCCTTAATCATACATATATAATTACTTATGCGTCGTATCTATGTTGTACTTGTGTCCAATGTGTCCAATACTTGTGTCCAAGTTTTTACAAAATTGCCATATCATCCGTATCGTACTATACTATGTCCAATACCTGTATTCAAGCTTCACAGGTTGAGAATGTCAAAATACACAAGCAGCCACTGTCGTCCTTCAGACCTTATGGCACATGTCTGTCACAATCTAAGGTTAAGGGGCTTGACATGCATAGTTCGCAATGATGTTGGACACTGTCAAACTGGACAGATGCTCCAAAAAAGGGGAAATAATCAATATGCATTACATACTCAATACTTAGAATACTGGGATACTTGATGAACACTTGTTGTATACTCCTACATATCACACATTGTATTTTAATGTACTCTAAACAAATTAAAGACACATAAGAAACTTAAGCTAGTAAGAAGTCAAAGATCTAATGCATGAACAATGGGCCCACAATTGTATTTGGCTTGCGCATGCATGTACATAATTTGTGCAGTTTCTTAACAAAAAAACTCCTCTACCAACAGATTACTATAATTCAGAAGTTGTTTATATTACCTTAGTTAGCCTTACTAATCTGCATTGTGAAAATAATGTTAGCTACATAACATATTACTTTATTATAGTCATGTCCATGACGTGTCCATACTCTGAATGTACATAATTTGACTTGTGCATGCATGTACATAATTTGTGCAGTTTCTTAACAAAAAAACTCCTCTACCAACAGATTTCTATAATTCAGAAGTTGTTTATATTACCTTAGTTAGCCTTACTAATCTGCATTGTGAAAATAATGTTAGCTACATAACATATTACTTTATTATTGTCATGTCCATGACGTGTCCATACTCTGAATTTGATTTGCGGTCTCCACCTACCCGTATTGTATATGTACCCCATTTCCAGCCTAGGTTGAACAATTTCACTTGATGAAGAAATCATCTTTAATGAAAACTACCACTACTATATTACCATACTCTGAAATCAATTATGATTTGCACATGTTTAATTTGTTTCTTAACTACAGATTTATAAACAAGAACACTGTGTTACATTTTTCTTATAGCAATGTTTTAGAACAGGGATACGCCTTAAAAATTGAACTCAAATTGCAAGAACTGAAGAATTCTAAACTTTAGGCTTCGATAAGAAAAAATACCCAATGGATCCAATAGATCCAAAATAGGGAAGTCTAGGTTTTTCACCCTAATCCTACCGGAAGTCTTTTCTATCCCGCAAATTTATCATTCTCATTATCATTTAATATGGAACTTGGAGCATAATTAACACCAGTTAAAAACGATCAAAAACAGAATTGGCCAATTCTTTACAAATGACTACCATAATAGCATCAACCTTCTACGAGTTGCTACCGAACTCCTCAATGAAGCAACTATGGATACAGCTAATAGTAGAACCTAACAACCAGTCCACAGATAAATGAACCTAGTTATGCATACTTCATTTGAGCTAGTTCTACCAGGAGCAAGCCATCCATTGCTACCAGGAGCTCACCTTCCTGTGAGAGCTCCACAATTTACAATAGACCAACACTTTAATCACTGCAACATACACTAAGCTAAATAGCCAATTAGAATCACATACCCAATTCACAAATTATTCATAATTAGTGTTAGATTTCTGAAAGAAAAAACTCAAAAAATAAACAAAGTTCTTGAAATATTCTACCAATTTCCAAATTAAAAAAAAAAATCATTAAGTGAATGAATCTTTGACAAAGTTCAATGCACTATTAATGACCTAATGTCAAATGGAAATAATCATGGAAAATATTCACAATTATGTTAATAGAAGAACTTATTACCAGCCGCACCTCACAACTGTAGAACCTTTAGATGCAAAAAGGTCAGCCTACTTGGACCCATGCTGTTGACCTTTTATATGCAAAAAAGTTAGCCCCCTTGCCCCATGGCCCATGCCACTGTTGGTAACAAACACACCACTTGGTGCTTATTGAATTGACAACCCTCCATGAGGATAAATTTCTTATACAGAATCAGTCACAAACTATCTAAGCAGTATAGCTTAACGTTAATCTACCAACAATTCCATAACATCATCATTTTACTAAATGTGCTTAACAGCAACTCAAAATGGAGGTGGCTAATTATGGATTTTATTTTCAAGAACTATATAAGTTTAGATAGAAGAGATCATGCTGTCCAGTGGCAACTATCATATACTATCATGAGAAGGTACATAACAAAACAAGAAAATAAAGCTCAAGTTACCTTTTATAACTGAGCCATAGCCAATCTTAAATGTGAATGGCTTCTGTCCAGGGTCTTTAGTGCTGAGATTTAAAAGAAACATTATGGTCACCTTTTGGCCAAGGATGCATAAAAAAAAACTGAGGAAATTAACAAAAACTCAAGAAGAGAAATAATAAAATACAATACCTCCAAAACTTCTGAGAGAGATCATTATTCTTCCCTGCAAGCAAATCAACAAAAGTAGCACATTTGTTATCACCAGAAAAGGGGAAGCGAGAAGAGAGGTGAAGATTTCTCTAAAGCTTTCAAAACAACCATCTAGTTAATACAAAACAATGATGAAGTCAACATAGCAGTACAAGAATTGATGTTTCTTTGTCCACCAGAAGCAAATAGCTACCTGTTTCTGATTAAATTTATATGCATCTGAGATATTGCAATAGGGTTCAGATAATTCCTCACATGAAGAATGCAATGAAATTAATGACAGACTAAAAACAAAAATATTCAGAGCTCTCCGAAAGCAAGCACTTTAGACCTTTCATTTATGTAACTGTCAGAAGAATTTATCTGAGATTGTTCAAGGATTTGAACAAGTTAACTAACATGCATATGTATGAAAAAAAATTGGTATGCAGCTTAGCTGCATGTAAGCATGAAAAATACCAAATAGTACACATCTAAAGGGATAAACTGACTTGCTAATGCCTACAGCATTGAAATTCATGAAACAGTCCCAAGTGGAAGAACTACAATTTGAGTCGCTACAAGAGTTCACTTCTCTAGATGGAAAATTATGACAATGTGTCTCCATGAAACTTGACAGGAATTCGGGTCCAATGTTTAAAATAGAGACAACGGTAACATAACGTTTTATCTCTATCAGGTTATAACACATATAGTTAACTCAAACAAGAAAAAAAAGATTAAAAATATTATAATTTATACTTTGTAATGCTTAACTTATCTTATTTGTAATTTTCATTTTAGTTCAGTTGAGAATTCAATAAAATCATCACCAAGTAAGAAATTCCAGTAATTGGAGAGGAAATACAACAAACAAATAAAGAAACAATCACAAATTAGCAGGCTAGAAATTCCACAAAAATCAAACCAGCAAAAACAAGTAATCAAGTAAGAAAATTACATCAACCAACTAACAATCAAAGCAAATACTAACAATAATATGGAAATTACTCCAAAAAATAATAGTAGATAGCATAAGGTAACTTAAAATAATATAAAAATGCACCTCTATGGTGCACTGAATTATTTTCGACTGTTAGATGGCAATGGATTTATGTTAGGTATCATAACGCAATATAACGAGTTCCATAATGTTTTATTTTTAACATTGTTCGGGTCTAATGCAAGTAACTTAAAGAGGACTTAGAAGGAAGGGATTATGAGAATACCCAATAAGAAACCTTGCGTTGACAGTTCTGAAAAGGCACAGCTAATAGAGTAATGAGGATTAGGCCAGAGCTAGACATAAATGGGTAAGGACCAGATAAAATTAAGAAGGTACTTGTTAGCTTAACCAAGGAGATGAGCCTATAACAATCAAATGGTAGAAAGGATTTATGTCGCCAGCTCTAAAAATTTGGGATAGTCTTTATTGTGATGGTGGTGATGCTGGTTGTTGTTGTTGTGGTTACAGTTGTTGATGATGACAGTTTTAGCAATTCATATGCATCATTAGGATATAAGTAGACTTAACGAGACCAAAATTAATATTAAGTCTGTTAGATTAGAATACTATTTTGTATTTGGCTTTTTGAGTTTACTACCACATCGCCTATTGAGTAGTTTATATGGAGTTGAGAGATCTATAAATATATGTAATCCTCTGACTTATAAATAGAGAGATTTAGTTTTGGTTCTCAATACTTTCTGACATGGTATCAGAGCGGGTTTGAGAAATAGATTCCAACCGTGCGATTCGATTACCTATCAATCTCAACCATCCACTAAAAAACACACAAAAAAAAAACCCTAGCTTACCTTCAAACAAACCCCTCTTCGTTCTTACCTGTGGTGGCTTCATATCCAAGTCGCAGCCTGATTTTGCTGCCAGATTTTGCAACAACTGCAGCAGCAGCAGCAGCAGCAGCATGCTCTAGTCGAACAGCAGCACACCTTTCTCTCTCGCAAATTGGGGGAATTTGAGAAGCGAGAACTGTGGATTAGACTAAAAAGAATATTTTTTTTTTTTTTTTGGCAGCAGCAGCAGCACAAGGAAGAGGGCAGCAGCAGCGGCCTGGTTTTGCAGCAGCAGCATTCAAAAACCCTCGCAATTGTAGGAAAAAGGAAGAGGGTAGCACAAGGAGGAGAAGAAGAACCAGCAGCAGCAGACCCAACTGAAAAAAAAAAAACAAAGAAAGAAAGATTTGCGTAAGCAAATCTATTGTCTTCGAAGCGTCTTTGCTCAAGCTCGCGACAAGTCTATTGCTGCTATTGCTCAAACCACTTGTACGTGTGTTCTCCAACTTCTTTTTATGGTATCATTAATTTCAGGTGATTTATCTACTACTAGTACTCCTATTACTACCATGACTGAGAATTTATATCCAAAAAACTTTACTGCTACTACTGTTAAGTTGAATAGAAATAATTAAATAATTATCTGTTATGGGCTCAGTCGTTCAAAGTATTTATTGGTGCTCAAAGAAAAATTATGTATTTACTTGATAATCCACCCGATACAAACGATCCTCTATATTCTAATTGGCTTGTTAATAACTATTGCGTAATTACATTGCTCCTTAATAGTATGAAAGAAAAAATAAGTTCTAGTATTATATTCTTGCAAACTGCAAAAGAGATATGGGACACTCTTAAATAAGTATATGACAATGACAAAAAAATATCACGAGTTTTTGAATTGCATGAGTACTTCTTTTCTCTCAAACAAGACCAAATGTCTGTATCCGAATACTATTCCGCTCTCCGAGATATTTTGGATGAGCTTGAAATTCACCAGCCACTGGTTACATATCTTAAAACCTTGAGACAATATCGTCAGGATCTCGTTGTTGCAAAATTTCTCTCCGAATTGGATTCTTCTTTATTGACTCAGGTGAGAAGTTAAATTCTTGCTAGTGATGGTATTCCATCCTGACAGCGACGTATTCCAGAGTCTTTCGTGTTTCTACTGGTTCTACTATATCAGCAACTCAAGCCCTTACCTCTAATGACCATTCTGCTATATTTTCTGATCGAGAACGAGGTTGTGGCCGTGGTTGCGGTAGTGACTCAGAAGGAGGCCGTGGTCGTGGTGGCAATGTTGATTGAAACTTCGGTAGTAGACAAGAATCCCGTAAATGTGATTACTGCGGCAGAAAAAATCACACATCCGCATATTGTTGGGAGAAGTATGAAAAACCAGAATAAACACAAGCTGTTACTATTTTACCTCCAACAAAAAGATACTGAATCGATAATAAATTCTGCTAGCACTTCGACATTTTCAACGATGGTTCAGATTCCACAAAGTGAACTTGACAAACTTCTCCGTTTTCAATCCACCGTGGCCAGTCCGCATGCTACTCATGCATCCTTGTCAGGTACTGATACTCATATTGCTTCCTCTAATCAACCATGGGTTATAAACTCTGGAGCTTCCTCTCATATGACAGGTATTAGAAACAACTATTCCTCCCTACATTTTTCAGATAAATATCCTCCTGTCCATATTACTGATGGATCCTCTTCTTCAGTTATTAGTAATGGAAAGTTCACGCTACTAATTCATTAACCCTTGATAATGTTTTATTTGTTCTCAATTTTCCTATTAGTTTGTTGTCTATTAGCCAAATTACCAAAATTAACAATTGTTCTGTAACATTCTTTCCTACTTATTGTATTTTTCAGGACCTCCAGACTAGGATGAGGATTGGTACGAGGCGTGAGCAAAAGGGGATGTACTATCTCGATGAGACATCACCTACAGGGTTTGTTGCTTCCTCCTCTGATTACCTTTTACAGTGACATCAACGTCTTAAACATCTTTCTCTCCAAAATCTTCATCTCGTTGTACCCACTACGGCTGGCATATCTACTTTACATTGTGAGTCTTGTGAACTGGGTAAACATCATCGTGTCTCATATCCAAGTCGAGTTAATTCACATCGTAGGTTTCCATTTTGAGTTAGTACACTTTGATATTTGGAGTCCATGTCATTTTCTCTCTTTTAAAGGTTTTAGGTATTTTCTTAAATTTGTAGATGATTTTTCTCGCATGACATGGATATGTTTGCTAAGCAAATGGTCTGTTGTCCCTAGTATAATTGAACTATTTTATAAAAAAAAAAAAATCAATTTTCTACATCTATTCGAATTTTGCGCACTGATAATACTAGAGTATATGAAGATTGGTGTTTACTTATTTTGTACTAATAATAGAATTATTCATCAAATTTCTTGTTCTCACACATCCCAGTAGAACGGTGTTGCTGAAAGAAAACATAGACATATTCTTGATGTTACTCGGACATTAATGATTCACATGTATGTTCCAGATATTTGTAGTCTGATACTGTTTTGTGTGCTTGTCATTTAATAAATATGATCCATCATCTGTCTTGCATGGTAAAATTTCATTTTCCTGTCTTTATCCTAATACACACATGTTTCCTCTTATACCTCGAGTATTTGGTTGTACGTATTTTGTTCAAGATTTGTCTCCTGATTTGGACAAACTATCTCCTCGTGCTATATAACGTGTGTATTTATTGGATACTCTAAGAGACAAAAAGGATTAGGTGTTATGATTCAGTGTCTAAAAGGTATTTTGTCTCTGCTGATATTACTTTTTTTGAGTATGTTCCCTACTCACTTCCACATCAACATGCCAAATGGATACTTCTCTTCTTTTACCCCTACCTATCTCTACTACTGAGGTTGGACAAGTATCGGTGCCTCATAAAGGGGATGAATAAGTGACTCATAAGAAACCACTTTTGGTTTTTTCTCGACGTCAGAAAGTGCCTCCTCCCAGCTCACTACCTGTTGCTCCTCCGCCATCTCCAGCTGCAGGTCCCTAACAACCACAACATTGTTCTGCTTCTGTCTTTGATCTTCCCATTACTCTTCGGAAGGGTAAACACTCTAATACTGTTCATCTTATTTCTCAATTTGTTTCCTATAATCACCTTCACCCAATGTTCCGCCAGTTTGCCCTTTCTCTTTCTTCCGTCTCTATACCCACGTCATTTTGAAAAGCAGTGTTAGTCTCTGCCTGTCAGTTGCCTATGGATGAGGAGATGCAAACCCTTGTCTCTCGTGGAGCCTGAAATTTAATTTCGTCTCCGCCTGATGCCTGTATTGTTGGTTGTTGTTCGGTTTACTCTATCAAATACAAGCCAAACGGTTCCATTGATCGCTATAAAACTCGTCTTGTTGCGAAAGGCTTTTACCAGACCTATGGTGTTGATTACTTTGAAACTTTCTCTTCTATCGCACGTTTCCACTCTATTCGCATTATCTTTTCTCTTGTCGTGAATCTTGATTAGCCATTATTCCAATTGGATGTTAAAAATGCTTTCTTATATGGTGATCTACAAGAAGAGGTATTTATGAAACAACCTCCAAGATATGTTGTTCAATAGGAGAATATAGTCTGCAAACTCAAAAAAACAATTTATGACCTTAAATAGAGTCCTCGAGCCTGATTTGAGAAGTTCTCCACTGTAATTGCTACTATTGGATTTCAGTATTGTCACTATGATCATTCTATTTTTGTCCGGCATATTTGCTCTGGTATTATCCTTCTCGCTGTGTGTGTAGATGATATTCTACTAACTGAGAGTGATACAACAGCCCTCACTGAAACAAAGGATTATCTCAAGCAATATTTTGTAACTAAAGACATGGGAAAGTCGAGATATTTTCTTGGATTTGTTTTATCATAAACATAGATTACTTCTCTCTCAAAGAAAAATATGCGCTAGATCTCTTGGAAGAGACGGATCGCCTTGGATATAAACTTGCTAATACTCCAATTGAGTCAGATTTAGACGTATGGAGGAAAGATACTGCTTTGTATGAGGATATCAAATAGTATAGAAGAATGGTTGGCAAGCTTATCTATCTCATGGTTACTAGATCTGATATTTCTTTTGCTATTGGGCTGCTGAGTCAGTTCATGCATAAACCAAGGGATATACACTGGAAAGCTGCTCTGAGAATTTTGACATATATTAACAGCTCTCCTGAAAAAGGGTTATTTTATAAAAAATATGGACATGTTAAAATCTCTGCCTTTTCAGATACTGGATATGCAAAAAATAAAAGGAGATAGAAAGTCAACCATTGGATATCTTACATTTATTGGAAGTAATTTAGTCACATGGCGAAGTAAGAAACACGATGTAGTGTCTCGTTTTTCAGCAGAGGCAGAGTATTGGGTAATGGCACACACTACATGTGAATTGTTATGGTTAAAGAATTTGCTGACTGAATTTAGATTCAACTAAAAAGATCCTGTCTATATACTGTGATAATTGGTCAGCCATATATATTTCTCAAAATCCAGTGTTTCGTAATCGTACTAACCATATATAGGTAGATTGTCATCTTGTTAGATAATTTGGTGAAGAAAATAATATGTACTTCATTTACTCCTTTATCAGAACAATTGGCCGATATTCTAACTAAAACTGCATTACGAACTATGTTTTCTAATCTATGTAACAAGTTGGGTATGATTGATATTTATATCCCAACTTGAAGGGGAGTGTTAAATTAGAATACTATGTATTTGGTTTTTTGAGTTTAGTACAACATCACTTATTGAGTGGTTTATATAGAGTTGAGAGGTCTATAAATATATGCAATCCTTTGATTTATGAATAGAGATATTTAGTTTTAGTTCTCAATACTTTCTGACAAAGTCATCTATAAGCTAAGGTGGGCCTGTTGTTCAAAGCTTGATAAAAAAAAAATTTAAAATGAGATTGAAGCCGACGGGCAAAGAAATCAGAATATGCCAAAAAGCCTAGTAACCTGTAGAAGAAGAGAGAAAAGAATAAAGGCATAATCTTTTTAATGGATTAATTATGAAGGAAATATTTTGTTTTTGAAGGGATTTCTAGAAATTTCAATGAACGATTCACAAATACTTCATAGGACTTCTTAAATACTCATAGAACAGAAGAAAAACACTACAAGGGCTTTTGACCTGAAGTACTTTCAAATTTTAGATGTGGCATCCTTAAGTTTCTGCTGTGAACAGACCCAAAAAAAAGAAAACCAAAACCTTCCCCTCTCATAACCTCACATAGCCTTTCCTCATATCTTATCTCCTTGAAGAGGACAATTAGAACCTTTCCCATTAACCTTAGCGCTTGCTAGGTTTAGTCTTCTCTAATTTGAAGTGTCCAAAGTAGGACAAATGTTAAACAGAAACACTAAATTTATTTGGCCCAGAATAGGGCTCATAGGAACACTGATCTTACGTGGAGGCAACTTTTCTTAGCCAAATCCTACTTAGCCAGATTAATTGTCAGCAGTTTAAGTTCAACCAGTGCTGATATATCACAACCTGTCAGTGGATCCAATTGCAAGACAACTAGTTACTGAACTGCTGAAACCTTAAGCTGCAGGATTAGTTGACTAGGGTCAACCTACTGTATCTACCAAGTGCAGCTTCCAGATAACTGTGATCCATTTTTGCCAACTAGCATAGTATGCTTCCATCCACTACTTAACTGGCTGCAGCTGGGCTAGGTTGAGATTAGTCGAGTAGGATCAAGTGGTCAGATCCTTTTTTATCAATTATGAGTCATATTCTTATGAGTCTTCTGACTGGTCCCAGTTTGAAGAGGGTCAGAAAATAAGAGTAAACTAGGAATTGACTCTCTAAAGCCAACGAGCATCCAATGAAACTAGAAATGAAGCTCAAGTAGTGCATCCAGCATCAGTACAGAGGGACAATAAAGCATGACGAATTAGTCAACTGATCAAATAATCCAAAAATGCTTTCATTCGAACTACCAAATTCAACTGCCAAATATGACAAACTAGTCAAAACATCAAATAATCCAAAAACGCTTTCATTTGAACCAGCAAATTCAACTGCTGACCTCAAGCCTAAAATGGTAGTGACGAGGTTTAGGAGCAATTTTCATATAGACGATGCAAGTTTTTTTAATACGAGATATATTGGAAGTTAATTGCCAACAATGACCTTATGACCTTATTAAACATAAAGAACAATACTCATGGGAAACAGAAAACTTGTGCATAAGAGCAAGCCAGCATTCAACCATGACTTTTGCCTTTTGATTGCATGCTACTAAAAAGAATGATCAAATGTGATCTCACCAAGGTTCTAAATATCGGATATCAGCATCGTATCGGATGGACAACTTTTATATCAAATAACGAGATATCAGGTGATGTCGAGGATATGAGCCAATGTCAGGCTTCTTTATCGTATCGATAGACCCTCCAAAATGACATATCAAGCAATTTATCATTCCTTACGGCCGATATTTAGAACAATGATCTTACGATGGACAATGGGCATAGTTTTGTCGAGTGACAACTCCGTTAAATAGACAAAAATGATAAGTAATTGCAAAAGGTCATGTGCATGCAGCATAACCATTTCCACAGGGAAGTACCTCAAGCAGATCAAGTGCCACAGTTAGAAAAATGCCCAGGAGTGATCAAGCAAACACAAGCAGAAAAAAGAGGGAAAAATTTTATTTTGGATGAAGAATATATCCCAAGCTCCCACCTTATTAAATGCCAATTTCTCAAAAGAACGCTCCTATATTAAATGCAAGGCTTAACAATCAATAGAAACAAGATCAAGTCCCCTCTACGCTTTTATCTGGCTAGCTTACATCGTAACATGAATATAATACTTAATATAGCAAATTCACCTAATCCTTCTTTTGGATACTTCGGAAGGGTCTCCACTATTGTGTAAGCTTACACCGCATTGACCACAAAAGCTAGGTTTTCTTCAATGCTAGCATGTGAACAAAGACAAAACCTAGAGCAACGAAAGGACCCTTGGATTTCTAAACCGATTAGGACAGAGTAGAGTACGGTTAAACTTGAAATAACCATCAAAACCAACCTGAACAAATAAAACTGACTCAAACCAAAATAATTCGGTTCTTTCCGATTTCGCACTTTGAAACCCTAACTGAACTGAACTGACCGAATTATTTAATATATAGACACACAGACATAATACTGACCGAATTATTTAATATATAGACACACAGACATAATACCTGATTTCAATATTCCTTGTCCAGTTTATGAGCATAGGGGAAATATATTGCCTACTAGCTCTGAAATGATATTTTACATATAAAAGTCATTTTTATGGATTTAAGTCCATAAACTAAATTAAGAAAATTCCTTAACAAGGAATTTCTACATGATTGTAATAGATTGCTTCCTGCTTGATTTTTCTCAAGTTTCTTATAGGAACAATATATATGATAGCTTATTATCAAATATTTTTAATTCCATGAACTTTTGTCTCTCTAGTAATACTCCAGTATGCACTACAATTATAAATACTGACCCGCTTAAGTCTTACCCCTTAGTATTGTGCACAGTTCAAAGTATAGCATGCCACAAACCTCCCGCACCACAAACCAAAACATACCACAAATCTAGTAACAATAATACTTCTGTCCACATAACACTGACTTTATATATGCTGTCAAATCACAACCCGACAATTCACGTATTTTGCATAAATTGGTTTTCTTCCTGAAGTTAATTAGGATAAAGGTTATTTATGAAAATACAACATGATGCGATAATCATAAAACTGTTAACTAGGTGCCCCAGTTAGCTCTGGTGGTTTTGGGTTAATAAGCATAGACACATTACTAAATGTGCCAATCAGAGATTTTCCACAAAATAGTTAGAACTTGATCAGAAACTTCTACACTGAGTAACAACATGGTAGAACCACCCGAAAATAAAGACAACTTGAACTACATACTTCCAGCACCCTATCTCTGTTTAGAATATAACACATTAAATATATTGTTGATAGAAAGAAAAATTCAACCATTTGGCTAGAGAAAACTAAAAACAGTTTGATCACAAAAAACCATGACACAACTATCTCGATTTGCTGTCTGCCATCAGATGCCAAACTGCATTAATATTTTGATTGCAGTATATGAGTTGGTGCTATCAACATTAGTTTCAGCTTACTTTTTGAGACAGTATAATGTTCTGCATTTTGGGCTTCAAAAATGATAGAGCCACCCAAAGAGATTGAATGGTGCTGAAGGGAAAGTCTATTCACAGTATCACTATCTCGATTGACATAAGGGTTCAAAAAAGATTGAAAGTCAGGAAGTACAGGAAAAGGAAAACATGTCCTTGAGCAGTTTAAACAGCAACTGACCCAAGACCAAGCAAATGCACTTGGAGGAGGGGGAAAAAACTGACCGACAATGTACAAATATATGTATAGCAGGAAGTGAAGTAGTGAGATAATTCTGTGATAGGGATCCTTTAGAGAGGCAATTACTTTTGACTCTTAGGTTTCTTTTTGAGTTTTAGTGACTCTCTGTGATGAAAATTTTTATGAAGATATTTATGTCGTGATACTTGGTTATATTCTGACTCTTGGTTTTTGCACGTAATACATGTTATCTTTATTATAAATAATCTTGGTGAAGACTCCTAGAGATGGAATATGAAGATGGATTATTAAAACGATTTCTATGTGAAACTTTTGGCATTTGATGTACTTGAGATTTTTTGAGATGTGATTTTTCTAAAATGGACATGTAATTTGCGTAGGTGTGAAACTTGAATCATATCCTGTGTCATTTTATTTAATTCTTCTACCCATTTTAGTTGTTCTCTCCCAATTACCCCAAATCTCCACCATCATAAACTGGCCCTCTTTCATCCTATCTCATATTTGGTATAAAAGCCAAAGAAAATCCATCTCTACAATTCCGAATCTCCATCACCATCTCCACTTTTGATTTTTGTGACAAGAAAATCAGTGAAAAGAGGGAAGAAAAGAAAGAAGAAAAAAAGAAGCATTTTTTAAAAATCCAATTCCTCTATATTTAGATTCCGATCGTTATAGTGTTTCTAATCAACAGAAATATCATATTTTCAAAAATGAAATTTCAAATTTTATTATCCATATTGAGTGGGAGGCTATATCCGTGACCGATGACAAAAAAATTGAGATAGCAATACTTGGACTACTTTTTCTATCCAACTCTGGTTAATAAGCCCAAGATCTTAATGCAAAATTTGCTAATGAGGTTAGCTATAGATCATTTTTATTTAAATTGTAATTCAAATCATCCTCCTACATTCAGCAAATGTAATATAAAGGTCGTTCTCTCTCCAAAAGATTAAGGATCTAGCATCCACAGAGTGGTACTTATAAAGGTTGTCAATTGAACTCATATTTTCAACTATTGGGACTATATATCCCCATTTAATAATTCGTTTTTACACAATAATCCCAAATAAAAGCATATATGGTTCATAAAACTATGAAACATGATTCATAAAGCTGTCTTATAGATCTTTATAAGGGCATACTGACTTGGTTCTACGATTGGAGGCACAAATATAGTGTCAATTTAGAAATATTACTAAAGCCCATCACATGGCACACGATTCCATGGATAGTTTCATTCAACATCATGATAGAAGACATAGCTTACGATCATCGGCTTTGATCATGCCACTAGACATTTGATTAGGACATTAGACAAAAATCCAAACACTTTGTCACATCTATTTGATAAGAATACAGAAACGATCACAACAATCTCCCTGGTACCTACTGGAATATCAGGATCCGATTGGTCATGAATATCATAAGGTGTTGCTCTTCACGAATCCCAGCATATCCCAGGTTGGGATGGATAGGCCCATCAATTAACTTTCACTTAGTCGAGCTCCATTCCCACGAAAAAAAAAAAAACAAACTCCACATGGGAGTTTCCCTTCAAACGGCTCGAATCATTCTGAGATGCCCCGAGAGGCATCCTTTCCTTAATTTCCTTTTGGGGTTGTTCACGTGTGTGCTATTTTATTATATAAAAATTGGGTGGATACCCATTCTATCATTCACAATATTAAAGAAAATGAAGTCCCTGAAAAATTGTCCATTGTACATTTTAGAGAAGCAGACTCCTTGGATTTGGAGGGAGACCATATAAGTCGAACAAGACAATATGTACCTTTCTTACTTAAGAAGAAAATACAATGTTAAATTGGTGGAATGGGATTAAGGTTGAAGAAAAAACAACTCAGATATCTGATATAATAAAAAAGAAATTAAAAATACTGGACTAATCTACAGCTAAGAGATCCAGACAAAAATTCTCTTCCAAAATTAAAGATGTTTCTGAGAAAGTATCCTCAAGTGTCTTCAAAAAAAATTATGAAAGAATATCTCGAGCGCATGAAAAAATAGTTTTATGATATATTTGATTCATTAGATACTATGTCCACAGGTTCCCAGCCAGCAATTTAAACCACTCACGATCTAAAGACAAAGGAATTTGTTTTTAATAATTGAGACACGATGCACTTACTATACTAAACGACCGCCATCTATATAGCACATGAGAGAGTAATGTAAGCTCTATGCCTTTAATAAAAGTATAAAAATAATCCACAATGTTCTTCAGGAAGAGATGCCAAAATCATAATCAATCACAATAATGAGACGACAAAAGAAGACAGAGAAAGAAAATGATGGGTGCAGTGGCATTTTCTAAAGATATTTTGTAAAAATAATTCTCTCCTCATCTATAAATAAAGAAATGAACATGTGGGTGTGAGCTTCTTTAAGGGTTGAACATAGTCTAAGAGATTGTCAGAAGAGCAAAGCCCCTTATAATATAAGCTCTGTAAGAAAAAATAAATAAAAATCTCTTAGTCCTTTTGTGCATTCTCACGCAAGCTTTGCCATAAGGGAGAAATAATATCCTCTCTTTTGTCCTTTTGTGCACTCAATGCAAACAGTGCCGAATTTCTTCAGATATTTATAAGAAGAATCTAGAGACTGTATGTGAGAAACGGGCATAAAACTGTAGTATTGTTTATTTATCTTTTTTGAATTTATGCTTATACAGCAATATTACTATAGCATTATTAACTAGACTATATAAGTTTTTACTGTAACACTCAAGTAATTTTGAAAAAAAAAAAGAAAGAATTATATAAATAATACATATAAATAAATGCAGCATCAATTGACTATTTTGAAGATAGATACTTGCTAAAACGGTTAAAATATTAACTTTTAAACAAGTTTTTGGGACTGAATATAAAAACCAAACTGATTTAGTTCGGTTTGGTTTTGGTTTCCATTCCTAATTGGCTTTGCAAATTTTACCAAAATTGGCAAAAACCAACCAAAATCAATCTATCTCTAAAACTGATTACACTCAATACAAATGGTTAAGGCCAAATAGGATCTATCCTACATCAAAATGATTAAGAGAGTAATTTTTTATCTCTACAGCCCGTTCCAATCAATCTGCATACACAGCAATCTTAAGAACTAGACACCAGATCAAGAACATGAAATCTAAGTATTGGCAACCAAAATTGATCACAGATGAAATATCACTGTTTCTTAGAAACCGGAAAAACTTTAATTTATTTATAATCAATGAAATAAATTACTTTTGAATGAGGTAAGGTAAACCCTAGGCACGATCACGTCCATTAAACCCTAAGTTTATCTTCATGATTCTTACTTACTAGAAGCGGAATTATATTGTTCAAAAGTAACAGATACTTCCGTGGGAAATGCTAGCAGGGGAAAAAAAGAAACCCTAGAAAGTGAGCGGGGGGGGGGGGAGGGGGGGAGAGAGAGATCGGACCGAAGCCGGTGCAGTGAACGGTGACGGTGTTGCCGCGGACGACCCTGGGGCCGCTGCCGGCCTTGATCACCTGCTTCTCGACTCCCATTGACGGCTGATGACGATGACGGCGATGAGATTGTCGATGATGAGACGATCTACACTCCTGGACTCAAAAACAGTGGACCGAGAAGATTTAATTAGCTGTCTTGAACACGTGCAATGCACGTGATCCCGGGGGAAAGATTCGGCAATTCGTATTATTTGTTAGGGGCCTTACTTATTTAAAAATTTGAATTTAGTCCCCCAAATCTTCATATTTTGAATTTAATCTCTTAAATTCTTTAAGTTACCCCATTTTAGTCCCCGCCATATATTTTTATCAAAATTTTTTATTATACCCCCGAATTACTTCACTTTAATCATCTCTTCTCTCTTCCTCCTCTCTTCCTCTTCTTATTGGGTTCCCTCTCCATTCTTCTCCTCTTTCTCTCTTTCCAGTTAATTTCTAAAGTAAAATTACTCAAGAGAATCCAATAAGAATAGAAAAGAGAGAGAAAAAGAATAAAGAGGAGAATCCAATAAGAAGAAAAAGAGGAAAAAAAAGGACTAAAGTGAAATAACTCAGAAGTATAACGAGAAATTCGGACAAAAAATATGCCTGGGACTAAAGTGAGTTAACTTAGAGGATTCGGGGACTAAATTCAAAATACGAAGATTTGAGGGAGATTTGAGGGGCTAAATTCAAATTTTTAAAGATTTAAGAGACAAATATGTAAAAACCCCTATTTGTTATTATTCTCAAATTTTGTATCCTCTCCTATTGGGATGTATCTTTATTCTTTAATACTATCATAAAAAAATTCACAGAAAGACCCTGCTAGGATGTAGGTAGGGATGTTCAGTCGATCAATCGGTCGGATATCAGAATTTTCCGATCGAATTCGATGGTAAAAGCTGACTGTCGCAGGAAAAAAATTCCGATCGAACTCGGACCGATTTCGGTCAGAATCGGGCGAAGTTGTCGGAGTCGGTGAAAGAGTTTGTTTTTGGACGTTCAGTTGGTCGATTGGTTGGAAATAAGAGTTTTCTGATCGGATCCGAGAATAAAAAACTCTGACCACCGTCCGAAAAAATTTTCCGACCAAATTCCGATCGATTTCTGTCGAAATTGGGTGAAGCCGCCGAATTCGGCGGACGTGTTCACCCCCAGGTGTAAAGTAATAAAATTTGCTATTTTTTTTCAGGAGTCTCTCCTTAAGAAATTCTTAATGGGATGTTAGTGATACACTATGATACACTATGATAGTATTATATAGATAGTTATTATAATTAACTATTTATTTTATAAATAGAAAAAGTAGAAAAACACTCAAATTATCTCCAAATAAAATCTTCTTCGATATAGAAATCAGGATATCCCTGCAAATGATCTAAGATGTGTTTGGCTTTATAAAGTGTTTAAATTAACTCTTTTTATTTAATAAGAAATGAAAGTTTCAAGAACATATTAATCTATTATTTGTTAAAACATTTTCTCTCTTCACTTTTTATCAATTTCATCATTAACTTCTTCTATTTTTTCAAAAGAAGTTTGAAAACATCCTAACAAGACTCAGGAACTACTTTTTTCTTAACAAACATTCAAGTGCATATAAAAGTGATCTCTTGAGATTGATTGCAAAACGTGTGATGTTTGATAGCTTTCTTATGTTCAGATTACGGTACTTGCATTTTAAAATTCGCATATATTTTACTAGAGTGTTGGTCGGAAAATTCTAAATGCGCACCATATTTCACTAGTGAGCACCATTTTCCCCTATGTTGTAAATCACTTTACTATGTACTATTATGTACTATGTGGTGCCCACTGTAAAATGTGGTGCGCATTTAGAATTTCCCATGTTGGTCACCCCAATATTATTACCAGTCATATGGAACAATGAAATAAATAAATGGTTAAAATACCAAGTGAGTTAAAGTTAAACAGGAGTATAAGAATGGACATGAGAGTTTAACCAAGAAATAACAGAACATGTGAACATGAGACATCAAAAGGTATATTTTATTGGGAAGTGCATTGATTATTATGCTGAATTACTTAGCATTCTCTCTTAGATAATTACATTCTGATATCGAATTATTATGTAAGACAAATTTGAAACAACATTTCACTAACCAAATCAGAAGATATGAAGCACTTAGGCAAGTAAACATATTTATTTCTTTTATTCGCCATATAGAAGTGAAAGAATAAAAATACCTGATATTCAGAGAAAAAATTGAGATAGTTGATCTAGTTGTGGTTTGTACACAGTTAGAGGTTTCAGTATGTATTAATTCCTGATGATAAGTAAGATTTGCGAAGACAATTTTACATAAGGGATTTATTTGTCAGAGACGACTTAGTTTTTTGAATGTGTATGTGTATATTTTTTGTATGCTAGTGCATTTTACATATAAGGACAAGTGTGGGGGGAGTCATCCTTGTTTTCCTCTTTGATTGCAAAATTTTATAATTGAATTTCCAATTGAGAACATAATAAAACAATAATTTTGATTTTTGTTTGAAACTCCAATAATGATGATGTCGCAAATTTGTGTTCGAAACCTGAGCAAAAGTTATATGCTTGAACCAATAAATGGTCAATATTATATTATCCTATCTTACCTTAATGATGATTCTAATATCATATAATCAAGACTTATAACTTAATAATTTCACAAATACAAATATGGAGATGATACTTAAGATCCATAATTTGTATATGAGAATATAGAAACTCTAACTAGGACATAATGAAGATACGTCAATGCATATATATAATGTATACTCCAATAATTAGCAATGTAAAATGAAATAATGTATCGTGGATAATTTGAATATATAGAATATCGACCATCTAAATAACTAAAACATCAAGAATATAAATAATGATATGGGTATGTGAAATGTGCTCAAGTATATTAGCAGTGCGTTTAGATCGACATCACTATATTTTGTGCAATAGTCATGGACTATGAGCAGAACGTTTATATTGACTTGACAAGACACCCAGGCATTGAATGCAATAGTGGAAGGTATGATTTTTTAACGGGACCTATAACAAAGTATTGTTTAATCTTAGTATTGTAGGATGAATTTTATCTAATATTTTTATGTCTAAATTTGAATAACCTGGAAACCCCTATGCTTCAATTAGTTATACCACCATTCATAGGTATAAAGATGGTTATCAAATATATAACTGAAATAGAATGAAATTATGATAAAGAAAATTAAGATGGTTTAATATCTTATGAATCTCAAAGAGATGGACTACACTGTCATTTTAGGAGTTGACTAGTTATTAGCCTGTCATGTATGTATGGACCACTATAAAGAGACAGCATGAAGAACTTGGAATCTCAGAGCCTAGCTTTTAAGGGATAAAGAATAAACATATAGTGTTTACAATACCACCCATGAGATCCAATCAATTATTATGATAAGCTAAAGAATAAATACATAGTGCTTATAATACCAGCCATGAGAGCCAGTCAATTATTATGATAAACTTGTTACATATTTTTAGGAACAGTGTTGGATAAGAAAAAGACTAGAATTAAAATCTAATGTGTTTCTAAAAGAATTATAGATTTTATATCTAAATAGAGAGGTTGAATTTGCTATAGACTTATTGATGGGAATCATCAATAAGATAAGGGTACTTGTTGGTTGCTGATTAGAATCCAAATAAAGCCATGAAATAATTTCAGACACTAAATCCCCCTATATTCGAAGGAGAAATGAATCCACTGATAAATTTTTAATTGAAGAAAATTTTAGAGACTTTAAGTCATACTTAAGTGCATAAAGTATCATTTGTAATTTTTATTTTTTCGAAGAAAGATGGATATTTCCTGAGGACTTATTAAAGAAGAGTTGGAGGTTAAGTTAAAAGGTATACATTTTTTTTTTTCCATATGTCTTTCATAAAGACTTGCTACAATTAATCCTAAACTGATAAATAAAATTTGCCATAAATTGATATTAGGAATTGCGTCCATACCAAAAGCACCATACAGAATGGCTTTAGTAGAAATAAAAGGACTAAAAATCAATTAAACGATCTATTAAATAAAGGGTTTATCGAACTAGTATTACATCTTGGAAAGTGATAATATTGTGCATAAGAAGAAAAGAAGGTTAGGAAGAAGAGACTATGTATTGGCAATAGGGAGCTTAACATGGTCACCACTAAAGACCGATATTTACTTCCATGAGCGAAGGACTTGTTTAACATACTATATGATAAGGTATTTTCTGAGATTGACATAAAATTGGAATATTGACAGTTCATGAAGAAGAAGGATGGGAGTATGATACTATATTTAATTACAGAGAAGCATAATAAGTTCCTATCAAGAATTGATATTTGCTTTATAAAACAAATGATTTGTTTGATAAATTTCAATGTTTCGGTGTATTCTCTAAGATGGATTTGAGATTGGGACATCACTAATTGGAGATTATACATAAGATGTTCCAAATACAATATTTAGAACTAGATGTAGACATTTTTAGTTTCTTGATAATACCAATTGGATAATTAAAACCCTCTATGACATTCACAAATTTGATGAATGGGAAATTTCAGCTATATCTAGATCTAATTGCACTCACATTTGATGACTATATATTAATCTATTCAAAATGAAATGAGAAATTTGAGAATCACTTGAAAATAGTTTTACAGATATTAAGTGCAACAATTCTAATTTCTTTAATACTCAATCATTACTATAGTATCCAGAAAATCTTCCAAATTTTAGTAACATCTCATTTGGATTTCCAATTTTGGTTACAAGCGGCCTACTTATCATTTACATAAAATTACAGTCATCAGCCACATAATATATAAGCACAAGAGTACTCTTCATGGTATATCTATAAAATAAAAAAAATAAATTTTTAATAAAACTTCTCTAGTACTTGTTTGATTTGATGTATAGATTATATATTTGAAATCGGATAATGATAAATTTTACTGTATATAGATAAATGTGTCGAATTAAAGTTTACTGATTTTTCGATATCGAAAACTTGAGATCCAAATTTGGATTCGGGAAATTTCTATTGATTGCATACTTGTTGGTTATCTGATAGTATCATATTAATTTCTGAATTATTTTTGAGTTGTGTGATTTTCAAAGAGATACTTAAAGAAGGGAGAATGTCAGCCAGCAGCCTGAACCTCCAGTTCATGGTCCTGCATTCTCTAATAATGACAATTTTTCATTTGAATACTTGGATTGACTGATATAATTCTTAGAGTATTTTTATTTATTTATTTATTTAAAATATCCTGATAAATTGCAAGATTAGGATTTTTAGAATGATTATCGATATCAAATTTGAGACCAATATGATGGTTTTTAATATAATACAGAATAATTCCTACTCAAACTTTTCCGTTCTTGCTCAAGGATAAAGTGAAAATATTGCTTCACTCCATACGACCTAACTCCATCGCTCGCAGGAATGGAGTTTTTAAGTTCTTCCCAATATAAGGAACTAACCATGTAAGAAGGCATGTTATTACTTTCTAGCAACAAATAACGAACCATTCTTCTAGTGTTGGAACAAATTTAAAGATGTATTACTTTCTTACCCATATCATGGTTTTGAGAAATGGTGATGTGTTAGTTTTTTCTATCAAGCGGTCAATCCTACATCTCGCTAGTTTTTAGAAACCATATATAATGAAACATTCTTAAATAGATGATAAGGAAGGATAGGACAAGGAGGTTGTAGAGAATTCTTAGGTAAAGAATACTGAGAATATATTATACTGAGATATTACCCCAGCAAAAAATGGACTTAATAATTGAAAGAAGCAGATATTGTAACTACTAAACTTACAAGTCTCACGAAATAAGTTGAGGAGTTGAATACGCTGAGCGCTAAACCGGCCAAGACAATAAAATAGGTAGTTGAAACATACGATATATGCGAATTTCAAGGACATGTCAGGAAGGATTGCCCCACCTTGCTAGCACTTAAAAAAGTCCTCAATAAGTAAGCAAACACATTTCACGTGTTTCCTTAACAAATTAACAATCTATATTTCAACACCTACAATTCATGTTAGACGAACCATCTAAATCTTAAATGGTGCAAAACTAAGTTGCACCACAACAACAATTTGCTACTGCCAGACAACAATTTCAACAAGCACCAATAATACCTCTACAGCAAACAATGTGTACCAACAACCACAAAAATAGGACCCTAAGGATACGATCTATCAATTTATCCAGATGTAGTAAGAGGTAAATGCTTAGAATGCTACTACACTTACTCATCACACAAAAATATTGGACGATATCAAGATAAAAGTGAATAATTTAACTTCTGCAATACCAATATGCAAAAAAGGTAAATTTTTCAGTTATCCAAAGTCAAGTGAAAAAGATAAAGTTGAAAACATTAACTAGTTTTCTTGCTCTTCTAATGATGATGTTGAGATATCGGTGGCAATCAATCTAAAAAGCAACAAAGTACATGATAAGTCTATTTCAATAATTGCTGAAAAGAAAAAGAAGTTGGAGAATGACTCGACACCTGCCACAGCTAATGAAGCAAAACCTATACATTTTCCACATATTTTACATCGTCGAAGGTTCAAGAAGTCTTCCTACATTATACCAAACACTAATATTCTTACTATTTTCAAACAGGTGCGCATTAACATCCCACTACTCAAACAAGTTTTTACGCATGCTTTTTTTTTTTGAAGGAGCTAGTTACAGTGAAATACAAATACAACATGCAACAAAAGAACCTTCCTAATAAAGTAGGTAAGTGCACTCTTGTGAGCAGACATGCTGGTCAAGTACAAAGACATTGGGTTTCCAACAATTACAATTTTCATCGGCCAAAACAATGTTGACAGAATACTTATGAATTTGGGGAGTTTCGATAAACCTATTACATTACATGGCTTATCAGCAGATAGCTCTAAGTAAGCTTAAGTCTATGAATATGAAAATACAGTTAGCAAACTAGTTAGTATACTACCAGAAAGTTGCAGTTGAGGATGTGCTGGTATGAATTGAAAACTTCTTCTTTCCTATAGATATTGTTGTTATTGAGACTCCTCCAGTTGCTAAGACTTCTTTGTAGATAATAGTCATTTTAGGATGACCCTTCTTTTCTATTACTAATGTCATTGTTAATTGCATGAATGGAGCTATGAAATTCATGTTAGGTAATATGACCCTAGAAGTGTACCATTAATGTGTGTAAGCAACCTAACATTGATTATGATATCCAACACATTAGTTGAATTAATATAATGTCAAAAGATGATAGTCTATTTATCCTTTCTATCTTTGGCCCCTCAAAATTGAATTTAGTCCAAGTATTGATTTACTTGAGTACTTAGTACTAATTGATGCACTTGAACTCAATTCATACATGGATGTTGTTAAGATTGTGTCTTCCACAGGTTGGAAACTTAAGAAGAAAATTTTCAAGAAATTATTGTAACATTCACGTTTTGCAATTGCTTTTCAAAATGATGATGATACGTAATCTATACTAGATTATTCAATTGTGCTGAATCTTGGTATAACTATAACTACCACCACAATAGATCAATAAATAATATGCCTGTACCTGAAAGAATTTATTTATTTAAGCTTGAAGTTGATTTCCTAAAATGACATACTATTCTAGATTTATACAGAAAAAGAACCAAAAGAAAGAATAATGCTCGAGCAAAGAAAATATGACCACTATGTACAAGATCAAAAGTCTAATTACTCCTCTTCTTGTCGCTCTGCTTGGTTCAAAAAATAAGCATCTTCGGTTGGTGTTAGCTTCACATCATTGTCCCCGTAGCCTAGGTTTGTAGCTCAGGGATCAGACCTAACAAGTAACACATATAAAAGAAGATGTATTAACATAGTACTATAAAAATGAATACATGTTGTAGCAGTGTCGGTCATGTCCGCATGAGTCATGGAATATATAAAAGTAAAAATGTCTGACCTTTAATTTAAAACTTATAAAGAACATGTATCAAATTATAATTTGTCCCTGAATACTAATCCTAGTTCATATCAAACTACAGATCTTGGTATAAATGTATATAATTGGAATGAGATAAATGGATTCCATTTGTAATAACGAACATCCGACCAAAACTTGAGTTAGATTTTATACTGTTCATAGTATCAAATACTCCCAATTAGGAGACTTAAGATTTATTTCATATTGAATATGAGATGGATATCCCAATTAAGAGAATACTTTAGATTCCGTACTAAACACTGTAGTCATTCTAGTTAAAGAGATAGTATTGGTTCTATACTAAACATAATATAAACATCCCAATTAAGGGAATAATATTGATTTCATACAAAATATAATTACAGACATCTTAGTTAGGGGAATCAAGTAGATTCTGTACTGAATAAAGTTAAAAATATCCTGACTTGGAGACTTGAGTTGATTCTGTACTGAGTACAATTAGAAATATCCCAGTTAGGGGACTCAGTTAGATTCTATGTTCATTTCATGGCATCATGTCTTATTTACCATGTTAATTACATGTCAATAATTGGGTTAAATCAGGTAATCAAGTCAAGTATCATGTACACGTGAAGTGCCATATGCGTGACATGTATCTAAGTAATGTGTTCATATATTATGCATCATATATTACATATGCTAATCATGTATCCGTCATGACTTAATTGATGTCCTTAATCAAGTCTTCATGTCTCAGGATTATTAGTGTTTAGTTACATATATCACTTAGTATCATTGTTTCCAACTATAAACTAAGTATTCGTGCCAAGTGCTCATGGCCAAGTTTCATGTGTCTTGCATCGACAAGTGTCCATGCTCAAGTCAAGTATTAAATTAGTTACCAATTATCCCAACATGTTGTCACTAAATGGGTTCAAATATTTAGCACCAATGTCGTAAACAGATTACTGCATATATATCCTACGCCTTGTGACATGCATGATAATGTTCAAGTATCATGATATCATTTATCACTTATACCACAAAATAATCAAGCACGGTAATATCAAGCTAGTAGCTAGAAGAATCACAACCATGATATCAATACTATCATAGTGTGGGCCATGAAATTGATTTTATTGAAAACTCAAATAGAGATTACAATAGCAACGGTTGCCCTTTACAGAAAATGAGGAAAGTGATTTCTCTTTTTGCCAATGCTAGCATTTATAGTGGCTATGCAGATCGATCTTATTCTCCATTGATGATCCGAACAAGAACTCTTTGAGTTGGTAACCTTTGAAAACTTCCGAAAGCTCTGAATATGAGAACTTTTTTAGCACAAGTGCTCAGATGAAGATACAACCCCTTATTTTAGTTCAAATCTTGGATGTTTATAGAGGTTTTAAGACTTATAAATTAATGTAACTAACTAATTAAAAGCCTTTTAAAAGAAAATTAATCTCCTGCTTTAAATCTATTGAATTTGTAACTGTCATATTAAATTATCTGGATTTGTAAGTAAAACATAGATATTAGTTTTGGATCCAAATTTTGGCTCTTAACAACCGATCTTGCTTGATTAAATCCGCATTTGAATTGGAACGGAGATTATTTTTATCCCTTAATGCTTTAAAGTTAGAATGTGACCCAATGGGAGTCGCATTTTAGCCTCTTCTTGACTTGAATCATGGATCTCTATCTAGTTGATGACCCACTTTTGGCCTTCGGCAACTCATCCTACTTATTTAGACCCGTATTTAGCTGAAATACAAATACTTTTTACCTTGTAAGGTTTTAAAGTTAGTGCGCGACTCAATGAGTGTTGTATTTTAACTTCTTCATAGCATGAAACACGAATATCTCTCCGATTGATGATCCGCATTTTGGCCTTCACTAACTCATTTTGCTTTCTAAGACCCATGTTTGGATTGGAATAGGTATAATTCTTATCCTTTAAGGTTTCAAAATTACAACACGCAACAAGGTCGTGTTTTAGCCTTTTATTGGCTCAAAAAGAGATCTTTTTCTAGTAAATGATCCGCCTGTAAGCTATTTTAGATTTGAAATGTGGATCTCTATTTAATTAATGATCTGCATTTGGATTGAAATATGGAAGTTTTTCCTCAATATTTTAAAATTAAAATGTGATATATTAGGAGTCGCATTTTAGCTTTTCTAGCTTGAAACATGAATCTCTCTATGGTCAATGGTCCATATTTAGACTCTTTCATAACATATTAGCTCTGAAGTAGCCTTGCTTTGCTATAAAAATAAAAAAGCAAAACTCTTTAAGAGATAAAAATCTCTCGATTAAAAAAGATTTAAAACTGTTTAAGAGACAAAAATCTCTAAATTATAAGTATGAAAGAGTAAAACTCTTTACGAAATAAAAGTTTCTATTCTTCTTGCAAAAGTATATGAATAATCTGATAGAGATCATATCCTCCTTAAGCCTTAAGCTTGGCTTTTTATAGGAATTTTAAGGGTTTTAATACTGTTTTAATTGACTAATTAAAAATCCCTTTTAATAGAGATTTAAACTGTCATTCATTTGGAGAGAGTGGGTGTAACCCCTAGTTTAATTATCAATTGAATGAGAATTCAAATCACTCGTTAATTTATAGAAAGTGGGTGTAACTCCCACTTTAATTATCTATTGAATGAGGAATTAAATTACTCATTAATTTAAAGAAAATGGAATGTGACCTCCACTTTTATTAAATGAGGATTCAAATTATTAATTATTTTGGAGAAAATAAGGTGTAACTCCTATTTTAATTTGCAGAAAATTAAACTCCTTCGTTAATTTGTTGATTGTAACTGAAACGAAGATCATGACTCTGACCCATATTTTGACCTCTTGAAATGTGGATGAGAATGTTCGATCTGCATTTGTTCTTGATAAACACATGGTGCACTTTTGATCTGCGTGGATGACATTCATTGAGGTAAATTTGGATTTAAAATGTGAATGGAGTTTTGATCCATATTTGATGTTCTTGCATGATTTTCTCGTCAACACATAGCATTCATCAAAAAACCAAAGAATAATATCATCTAAGTAGTAGCTTAGGACAAAGGAATATGACTAAAACAATCTCACAGAAGCTACAAGAATTAGAGATTACCAAAATAAATAGTCACAGCTTGAGGCAAATAAATGTCTAAAATCCAATTGGAGTTACAAATCCGGTACTTAGAGTACTAATAGATTGGTGAACTTATATTTTCACACACCCTTATATTTTTTTAGTAGCTACATGGTCCCTATATTCCAATTAATGATGCAACTTAATTGTAACAATCTATATAGCAGTTAGTGATGTAACTTAATTATAACAATCTATAAACTCTGAAGTTTGAGAAAATAATAAATCTTATTTGGAGAGGACATGCTAGTGCACTCAGAATTAGACAATAAGGAAAATGATATTCTTGATTAAACATTTTACCAATAACAGAGTCCATGTACAAATGTGAGAGAATTGAAAAGAGTAAGCATGAAGAATATATATTAATGATATATCTAGCAGAAAAACAATGGGGCAAAAACTTAAAAATTCATGTACAAATTTTACCCAATGGTACATTATGATGAAACACTATGAAATCAATAGCATCCGTACAAGCCTTCTTTGATATAAATGAATTAAAGATATGTCTACCTATCAGTAAGGAAGAATATGAAAAAAAAAAGGGGAAAGAGGTGTTACTTACATAAATTTGACCTTTAATTTGCATAAATATTTCCCCTTGATAGATTTCTTCTTCTCTTGGCTCCAGTGTTGGATTTGACAGAGGTGTGAAGCATTGGTTTAATTTTGTATTAGAAAAAACAGAGAAATATGCGATAGAAGGTTATATATGTGCCTAATAGTATAATTGTAAATAAAATAAAAGTTAATTAAGGATTAATCACCTTATTAATAACTATAGTCTCATTTGTGGGCTTTAAAACTCCTATATCTTCTATGGAAAGCCACTCATGCACCATCTTAACTAATGGTGGGGAAAAATAAGGTTTTCTTAGTTAATTAAATTGATTTAAATATTAATTTAATATCCTCCAAAAATTACCTTAACAGATAATGTAGAGTCAATGAGAGAAGTACTAAAAAAAACTTTCTATATAAATTTTTTATGTCTCAAAATTAAAGATAAAAATTGTCGAAATAATTATCAAGACAATTTAATATTCGGTAATTAGTCAAAATTAGTATTTTTTATAAAATTCCAGAAAAAATAAAATTCATAAATATTAGAAACATAATAATTGCAAATACTAAAAATTATTTCGAATTATAGATTTCAAGTTACGCCCAACCGAAAAATTATTTTGGTATTTGATTTGACCCAGATAACTCTAGTTTGATGCAATTGATTCATGAGATAGAAATGAAGATTAATATAGAGTAGACACATCCTGAATTAGACTATTATTAATAACTCAGGACTTTTATGGATTGATATAATTAATACGTAGTGTACTAAGTTAGAAAGCTAACTGCTTAGAGGCGTTACAATTACTGTCGCTGGAGAAGAAGTTGATTCCTTCTAGCATATCAGCTTCAAAATCAGATTTAAAACTATTATCTTAAGAGCTTAAGTATATATTATTGGGATATGGAGAAGTCTTCCATGTAATCATTTCTTTACAACTAAATATTCATCAAGAAGGAAGTTTTTTGGAGATACTACGAACACATAAGGAGACATTAGGATGGAATATGGTGCAAATAAAAGGGATGGAATAAGGTAATCTGCATTGCACTTGAAGAAGACATAAAACTCATTTGATGTTGATCAACTTAGTTACCATTCATCTTATCAGCAACAATATGATCCAATTCTCCTCGATTCTCTATAATCAGCTCAACTAACAAATCTCTTATCTATAATTTAAATATTTCTTTTACAATTTATGATAAGACTAATTTAAACTGAAAAATCAATGCTTAAATTTCAGATATTAGATAGATTTCAATCCAACTATATCTGGTTCAGTCTTATCTATGTGCAAAGGAGCCCCAGAGAAGCTAACCTAACGGATGATCTATGATAGGCTATCTAGGCGTTTTGAACAGTCTATCATAGGTTGTCTATAGAATTTGGAACGAAAGTCGATTTTTTGGCTATTTAAAGCCTCCATCTCCTCCATATTCATAAGAATACACTTAAAAACACTTATAAACTCCAGAGATCCTAAAAACCTTCATTTTCGAAGCCTCTTTAAACATCTTAGAGCTCAAACAATGTCCGAAACGTGAGAAATCGACGATCGGAGGGCATTTTTTTTCGAGTTTTGGGAGTCCACTCTTGAAGTTCATGGGTTCAAATGATCTCAATTTCATCCACGATTCTTCTCTATCTAAAAAAGCTTTTCTAAACTTTCTCCTCATGTATTTAATTATTTTTATATGATTTATTTTTTATTTTATCATGAAAATTAAGTTTTTCTTGGTTTTTAGTATTTTCCCTAGAAATACACATTTCTTCTTAGAATTTGTTCAAATCACCTCTAAACATCATAAAATTATTTCTTAAACAATTATCCACTGTTTTAACCTATTTTAGGTTAGGGCTTCAATTCCCAAAAGGATAATCTTTACGGGTAAGAATTTTTATACTCAATATTTTCTTTTATATTTTATTTATTAGATCTAGTTACTACACATTGTTTTCCAACTCCCTTCCATTTTGTGCTTGTTTTTGTTTCATTTTGAAAGGTTTGCGAGATATAGAGCGAGAAAATCAAGCGAGCGATGGAGGTCAACTTTCAAATAATATAAACTCACACTTTTCCTGAGTTCTAGTTACTGATTCCGATCCAAAAATACCCATAAGTCGCAATCCTATTTTGTTGTTTTTCCTACGATGTTGTCAAAAAATTCTTCCTCAACTTCTCGATAAATTGTCAAAAAGGTAATCCTGCCTTTATTATTTTAATTTTGCAAACTACTCCTCTTGACTTAGTGCTAATCTCTTCCAACTTTTTGGTTGCGCAAAACCATTCACAATGATTTTATCTTATGGAATCAACTCCTTTATCTCAATATTCAAATGTGATAGTTAGTTTTGGTGATATAAGTAACTTCTAGTTGCCTCGACTTTTTAGATATCTTCTTTATCTTATGGTAACCATGAATTGACTTTAAAGGGTTAGCACTTTGCACCGATTAGCGAGCACCGACTACTCAGATACTATTTTTTCCCTTAAAAATCAAGGGAAAAAAGTTCTTGTGGAGAAAGAAATTTAAATCTTTGTTCATAATAAATACAAATTTATTTAGGCCTCAAACATCTTAATTAAAAGGTTTTTTTTTTTAACTAGACAACAACTACTAAATTCTAAAACTACAATAACTCTCTGCCTTATAGTTACCATAATGAATTAAAATTGAATTATATTTCCAACACTAATGACTCCTATTTACCTCATCAGGTTTTCTTACTGAACATAAACCCAAGTTAATCCAAATCCAAACTAAAATCTCAACAAATCCATAGTTTTAGGTTTTTTGTACAAAACCTTTTTTGTCTAAAAGAAAGGATAAAAGCCTGATTTAGGGAAAAGCTCGATGATATAAGACATCAGAACGATCTAGAAGGAAATTCTAAGCTCGACGTTGTTGAGGCGCTTTTCAGTTGGTAACCCACTATGACACAACAAAAAAAGAGAGAAGAGAGAGTGACTTTGTAACGCGCCGCATCCAAAATACGGGTAGCGTTCGACGATGAATCATAAATACGCCAAGTCTATAGTACTTTTAATAAATTAAAAATTACTGTCACAAAATTTTACACATATATACTAAGAGAATATTGAGAAGACTATAAACAATCTTTTTATTTTGCTCCAATAAAATATTACTACGTTCATGAAAGAATCCAAAAAGGACAACACTTATGACAACTTTAAAATTTGAGTTTTGGAAATAGCAAACCAAAGTTGAAGAGACAGTCTGGAGAAATGAAATAATTAATAAATCCCCTAAATAACGACTTACAATGAAAAGGCTACTAATTGTCTACTGACTCCTCGAAATATTACTCCAACTGTGGTGGGTCCTCCTCCTTAGTATCCTGCAAATTATCTAGACGTGTCAAAGTAGGGTCATTAGAACGACCTAGCAACAAAGAGAAAAATATTAATACACAGACACGCTATGTGTATATATAAATAAAATATAAAACTGAATAAAATCATGATAATATCAAAAATTTAAATTAACTGTTAAAAAGAATGTGAAATATAGATTTAAATTATATTTGTCTAAAAATAATAATAAATCAACCAGTAATAGTGAAAACATATCTTGAGTGGTGTTGGAATTTAACGTGTCCGTAAAATTTATATGAAACTGTAAAATTATGAATGCATACAAAATATAAATCTTTAAAAAGAAGTGAACATGAGCAAATTTGCAGTTATCTTGAGGATGATAATGGTCAGAGGTACATCTGTATACATATGTCATGGATAACCTTATAACAGAGATATATATAACAAAATTAACGCACATGTGAAATATGACATCATATCATATTATTTTTTTAGTTAATTTATTTGGAACTGTCAGAAATAGTGTAACACATATTTTACGAGTCATGTACATCCCGGGACCACGGCCATGATTCCTGACACTGTCGCAGGACATACCACTAGGTACTAATGAATATGAATTTTGATGAGCCTAAGCTCCAGGCACGCAGCCATATATACTGATGGTGATCCAGTAATCACCCAGAACCCCATGTTTGGTCCTAAATTTGGTTATACAATATCAAGAATGTAAAACTCCTAAAACATGTGTATAGTTCATTCTTTGAGTTCCCTCATATCCCCACAATTTTATTTCTAATAACTTAAAATGAATTCGGAAATATAGATTGTAATAAGTCTTAACACTTAGGTTACATATTATTTGAGTTGAAATGAATCTTTTACCATAAATATAAATCATAAGCATACATGGAAAAAAAAAATTGAAGCAACGTCAATATATTTGAAGATGTGCAGGCAAATAAAAATCAATCTGAATAAGTCGTAATCAACGATACTAATTTCTACAAAATACATAATAAAATAAATTGTTCTATCTACAACAACAATAGACATATACTTTTCAAACTTTCTTTTTAAATTATATAACACAGGAAATGTACTTTATGAATAATGATTTTAATCGAAATTTATTTGTTTGAAATTGCCTTAGCGACAAAATTTAGACTATAGAAGAACTCAAAGTAAAAGCTAATGAATGACGACCTTTTTTTTATTATCTAATATTCATTTATAACACATAGGCATAAAGCTTAGCAAAATGAAAAGAAATATGATATTTCTTTATAACAAGTATATAAAATATAAAAAAATATATATAAAATGTAAATATTTGAAAAAAAAACAAGTATATAAATATGAAACGAAAATTGTAATATTTGGACACTATATAAATATCTTTGATTCTTATCAATAACAATATAAATTAATATCGCTATTGTTCCGTCCTCATAGAAATATATAAATGTATTGAGTGCTTAAATATTAACCTTACAGATATGAGAATAAAGTGTGGTTAAATATCCAAAGCATTGTATCTTCTTACTGATTTTTTTAAAGTTTTTATTTTGTATATATATATATATATATATATATATATATATATATATATAATCCTTTCTTTGTGTTGCAACAACACAGAGAAAATGGAGGATTTTGTATTTCTTTTTGTTTTTTTGTTTCATTATTTTATTTATTTATGTTTTTTTTTTATCTTCCTCATCTCTGCTCATTGCTCAGTTGCTGAACAAAGAGGAAAGAAGCATTTTTTTTTTTTAAATCACATTGTAAACATATAAGTTAGAATGATAGAAAACTCAAAGTATTTATTCAATAATTAGTCAAAAGCCAAGATTAAGGTCATAACAGTGTAGATTTTAATTACTCCTAAATTACCCTATTAACTCAATTAGTTAATAAATCAGGAAAAAGTCATCATCGTAAAAAATTAATTAATAGAGAAACTTGTGAGTTTATAAACATAAATTGGTCTAATCCTAACAACATGAAACCTAAAATAAAAATAAGATTTTTATTTGTAAACCAATATAATTAAATAAGGATAAAATTTTAGAACTACTCTTTCATACATGAGGAGTCAAAACAAACTAAATAACCAAAATAAACTTATATTTATTCATCTTCAAACAAAAAAATAAAATAAAATTAATTTTCACTTAATTCTCATGAAAGAAAAATATTAGAAATAAGAGCAGGGATAAAGATCAAATAATAATAAAGGAGGGAAAGACAAAAAAGCACTACATCAATTCATATATTTAGGGAAAAAATATTAAGTTGTTGATTAAGAAAGAATATAGAAGATTCATACAATAATAATAAAGCACTTGTCTTTTGTAGAAAACTCAAAAATTTGAACGATCATTATTGCTAACATATTTGGATCTTCTCTTTTCAATTTCTTTCTTTCTTTCTTTCTTTCTTTCTTCTTCTTCTTCTTCTTTTCTTTTTTTTTCTTTTATCTTTGTTTTTTTTTTTCTTTTCTTCTCTTCTTTTTTTTCTCACTGTTTTTCTTTTGTTCTCTTCTGCCTAGCGACGGAAGAGGAAAAAAAAACGTGTTTTAGTACCTTTTTTATATTTATTTTTTTAAATATTTACAAATTTAGCTTAGTTTAGAATAAGTTTAAATACATGATAGATTTTCCTAATCCAATCTAGATTCAGTTAGATTTATTATAATCAAACTAACTAGTATTTTAGATAAACTCAAATCATAAAATAGATAATAGATAACATAAAAATATGTAAATTATCATTTTAATATTTATAGAGTGTATGCTATTTGCTGATGATATTGTCTTAGTTGGTGAAACAAGAGAATGGGTAAATACCAAGTTAGAGTTATGGAGACATACATTAGAATTTAGAGGTTTTAGATTGAGTAGGTTTAAAACAGAGTATATAGAGTGTAAATTTAGTGAACTACAGAACATAGACTATAATACTGTAAAACTGCATAGTTAAGAGATACAAATGAGCAGTCAGTTTAGATATTTGGGTTCTATTATTTAGAATAATGGAGAGATCGATAATGATGTTAACCATATAATACAAGCTGGCTGGTTGAAATGGAGGAGGGTAATGAGTGTTTTATGCGACTGTAACATTCTGTTAAGATTGAAAGAAAAATTTTATAAAACTGCTATTAGGCCAATTTTATTATACGGCATGAAATATTGGGTTATAAAGAAACGTCATTCAAAGAAGATAAGTGTAGCAAATATGCGCATGCTCCGTTGAATGTGCGGCAACACTAGGAGGGATAAAGTAAGAAATGAAGATATTAGTGCTAAGGTAGGTGCAGCTCCCATCGATGAGAATATGCGAGAAAATCACTTACACTGGTTTGGTCATGTGCAACGTAGGCCTACAAGTGCATCAATTCGAAGAAGAGAGTTTATCAATGTAGGACAAGTTAAAAGAACGAAGGGAAGATTGAAAAAAATATGGATGGAGATGATACGCAAAGATATGGAGTCTAGAAGTTTAAATAAAGAGATATTACTTGATAGAAATGAATGGAGAAGGAATATCAAAATGATCGATCCGGCGTGATTCTTTTTTTTGGTTCATGTAGCCTACCCCAAATACTTGGGATAAAAGGCTTAGTTGTTGTTGTTGTTTATCACTTTAATATTTATGATAATGAATTTAAAAATAAATAAACACAAAAATATTGTATAATCAAACCAACTGGTGTTTTAGATAAACTCAAATTATAAAGTAGATAATAGATAACATAAAAATATGTAAATTATCACTTTAATATTTATGATAATGAATTTAAAAATAAATAAACACAAAAATATTGTATAATCAAACTAACTGGTGTTTTAGATAAACTTAAATC
Organism: Dracaena cambodiana; assembly: GCA_036321105.1. NCBI lineage: Eukaryota > Viridiplantae > Streptophyta > Magnoliopsida > Asparagales > Asparagaceae > Dracaena > Dracaena cambodiana. Next base: position 40,465,653 of record JAYEPQ010000010.1, on the reverse strand, counting down.
ATGAAGTAGATAATAGATAACATAAAAATATGTAAATTATCACTTTAATATTTATGATAATGAATTTAAAAATAAACAAACTCAAAAATATTATATAATCAAACTAACTGGTGTTTTAGATAAACTCAAATCATAAAGTAGATAATAGATAACATAAAAATATGTAAATTATTATTTTAATATTTATGATAATAAATTTAAAAATAAATAAATACAAAATATTGTATAGGGAAACGGGGTGTTAAGCTGTCACATGAGATGGAGGTGGGAGGAGAGTTGAGCAAGGATAATTTGGAGCTTTTAATTTTAGCCAATCATATCCCTACTATTTTAAAACTTCTTGATGAAAAGATTAACAAATTGACAAACAATATATAATTTATATGATTTTAGAAGGATTAATCTGCAAATTTCAAGATTTGCATGGCTAATACAAAAATACGAAGATTTGGGCCTAATTTAGCAACATAGTTTTAACTTATTAGAAATTCAAAACCATAAAAGTGGAACCATGTCAAATTTGAATGCTAAACTGGTTTCTCGAAATCATGACTTGGAAACCTAAAAAAAACTATAAACCATAAATTAGAAAACTCTATATTGATTAAACTTTTCATAGTTTTGTAGTTTTTAAAAATGTTTAATCGCGACAATTATTATCAGATATATATCATTAATACTTTATTAAGAATTTTTTATTATATCGGAGACTTTTTGTTTTGGAAATTCTAATTGATCACAGGACTTTGCTCAGTGAACCTACCTCCTAAAGTTGTTAAGAATTACAAGTTTATAATTATTTTTTTGCTACCAATAGTGTTAAACTCGTCCAGGATTAGTACCCGAACGAGGTATGAATTTGGGGATTAACTAAGAACGGTAGGCACAATGCCCAAATTGGTGTGCTTAAATAGAATTCCCCAAGAATTTCATAAACCTATTTTCCAAACTAGGCCTTGAGGGGCTGCTATCGGATTACTGTTATTCTATTATTTTATTTTTTTTTTAATTTTTTTTTTCCAGTGACGCGATTCTCTCCAAGCTCCTGCTCTTTTGATTCCTCTCCCGAGTCCCCACTGAATCGAGATTCATAGTCCCTCTAGCACTCCTCTCGGCTCCCTCTCGAAATTGAAGTCTCTCGATTACTACATCCAAAACACCAATCTCTCTCTCTCTTTGCGAAATTGAAGTCTCTCGATTACTACATCCAAAAGCACCAAACTCTCTCTCTCTCTCTCTCTCTCTCTTTTCTCGATGAAGATCTTGCAGTTGGGATTGATAGTTGCTCTGACGACGGGCATCGCAGCGATTCTTATCTACATAAGCAGCGTCTCCGATTTCAGTGATATTTCTCATCTCCCACCAAAATTGTGTTCTCTACCAATTTTTGATCTCTCGTGAAGATTTTAGGTTCTAATTCGATCAATTTTTTGATTTGTTTGTGGCCGTTTCGATTTTGGAAAAAGACGGCAGCTTTAGGGTTTCGAGCGAAGATCTGAACGCCTTGGCGTCGCTGCAGGACGAGTTCAAGAAGTGCGTGGTGAGTTTGTATTGATTAATTCGTAGTTCTTTTGAATTTGAAGGTGCAAAATCATATAACCTAAATTTAGCATTCGGATTAGAGAAAGTTTATTCAGTAACCATTATCCATCAAATCTGCGGTGATACAGTTTTGTGAATAGCATTGCTAGTTCTATGGTGACGATACATAGTGGAGATTAGGATATTATCTGGAATGCAGTTTAGTTTCCCAAACTGAAGTTTCTGACAACGTGGAGGAGAAGAAACTGGTGGTCTGTTTGGACTCCATTCTGGAGTTGGCCAACGGACTGGTTTCAAACGGTGACTGCATACTGCAGTCTGGGACACGTATTATGTATTGCTGAACACTAGCTATGTGGAACGGAGATATCTCCAGAGCTTCAAAAGTTTTTTAGTTATCCTTACGATAATCCTTTGACATTTAATCTCTATTTAAATTTTGACAATTGATAAAACCAGTGGAAAGTGATTGAGAGGATAATAAATTTTTTTTTAGGTAGAATAGAAGGAAAACAGTAAGTTGAAGAGTGTAAACAAGAAGAGAGGTCATCCTGGTTAAGTTTTATAATTAGACTAAGTACATAAATACAGAGGCGCGCGCGCGCACACACACACACACACACACACACACACATATATATATATATATATATATATATATATATATATATATATATATATATATATATATATATATATATATATATATATATATGCAAAAATACAATAAACCAAGAAAATAATCAACATAAATATTTTGGAATTACACATGGGACAGAAAATCTCTGTGATTCAAATAAACATATTTTATTCCAAATAAGCGATCTAAACAATATTTCTGCGGAGAGTACTGCTGAGGCTACTCATGTTTTGAGGCTGCTCACATTTTCTGTATGCATTTTCGTACTACATATCAAGTTGATCCGTGTATGCAGTAAAACTGATTTCAACCTCTATTTCACATCCTGACTCGATTTTAACTCCATTTTGAAATAGAATTTTACAATTGATTTAATCAAGCTCTTGCATGGAAAATTGGGTTCTAGACGAGGCTTAGGCAGTAGTGGGTCTAGCAAGGAGGGAATATAGTTATGAAGATTCAAAGTAGTTGATAAAATTAATTTTATCATGAGAAGAATTTCTTTGATAAGATCCTCACAAGTTAGAACCGAAGATGGGAAAGTTAATGAATTTCTAATTCTAACTGTTTGTCTTTTTGCCTACTGAATGCACAGCAACATATTAGATTGCGTGGTATTGAATGTTGTTTAATTTGTTCACAATATTTTGCACACGCCTAGCGTGCACTGGGTACGGCAGAATGTTGTTTCCTCTGCTTCGTGCTTCATTTACAGAATTTAGACAGCCTATCATTTCATTTCTGCATGGGACTTTGGCATCTTACAGTTACTGCGCTCGATATTTTTTGGCATCTTTTGAATATAGATTTCAGATTTACTTTGAAATTGAGTTCGCGGAAACAATGCTTAGATAAATAAATGATTAAGATCTTCAGTATGCTAATAATCAAAATAAAGCATCGTATGCCTTTAATTTGTCAACATATTGAATTTTTTAAACCTGTTGTTGGATACTTGGAAATCCAAGTGGTTTGTGGCATTTAGAAGAACACGTAGCTGTTTTTAACCAGCAAAAGTGGTTGTCTTATTTCAAGAAAAGGATGGAGCTTGGATACTCTATTAGTTATACCCCTTTGTGAAGTTTGCGCCCTTTATAAGATTTTCTTCTTTCTTGTAATGATGTTCATTAAGGTGCCGAGAAACTCTTTAGACTGTAATGAGGGACCAAGGGTGTTATCTGTCAGAAAGTAATGAGAACCAAAACTCAATTTCTATATTATTATAAGTTAGAGGAAAAATATATTTATAGACCTTTTCACTCCATACAAACCACTCAATAAGTGATGTAGTATTAAACTCAAATTAAATTCAAATTTAAGATAGTAGTCTAATTTAACACTCCCCTTCAAGTTAAGATATAAATATCAATCATACCCAATTTGTTAAATAGATTAAAAAACACAGTTGATGATACACCATTAGTTAGAATATCAGCCAATTATTCTGACGAATAATTAAACAAAGTACATATTATTTTATTCACTAAATTATCTTGAGTTAGATGACAATCTATCTCTATATGTTTTGTATGATCATGAAACATTGGATTTTGAGCAATATAGATTGTATGTTCGAAATTATAGAGATTTCTTCCATTGTAAATTTAATTTAAAAATTGCAACAATAAAAGAAATTATATGAAAAATCAGAATTACAAGAATGAGGAAAGATTGATTTCAATTCTTCTTTTTAATTCGTGGAATCTAGTAGCGGTAGAGCCTCACTTTTGCACTCTGTTGACGATCCGATCGGGAAATCCTTTGCGCCAAGCTCTTGAGAAGAAGACGTCTCTCTCTAGATTTTTCTTCCTTGGACTCTCTGGATTTTTCAGAATCTCTGGACTCCGCTGTATTTCTGTTTTTCTTCTTTCTGAATAGCTTTCCTCTAGAAACTCTTTCCTTTTATTTTTATAAATTGAGAGAACGTAAATGATCCCTCAAAATTCTCTCCGCATCACCAAATCGTGAGCAAGCACGTAACACGTCAAACGGGCGTGTGGTCAGGACTGCGCGTGGGCCCCCCTGGGTGCACGCGGGCCCCTGGGCGGAGCAGGTGCGTGCGTGCGCATGGGGCCCAGGGGCGCGGCCCCCCACCCCGTGCGCATGTGCGCGCACGCAGGTGTGCATGCGCATGTGGGCCTGGGTGGGCCCCACCTCTCGAGCAGGTGCGTGCGCACAGCTGTGCGCCTATTGGGCCCGGGCCCCGCACATTTTTTTAATTTTTTTCTTTTCTTTTCTTTCTTTTTTTCTCTCTTTTCTTTTCTTTTCTTTTTTTTTCTTTTTTTCCTTGTGTCTACATAAATAGCAGACTAATTATCACATTACATAGGCATAGAATCTGGCTGAAACCAAATTCAGTCAGTTAGTCTTTTAACCATAACAAATCACACAGTGTGTACCATTGTCCAATACTGCCTCAGCAGAAGGTCGATACACTACATATTGTTTCTTACTCAATGTGACTAGATTATCTCCAATAAATGTAAGGTATCCAGTGGTCGACGTTCTATCTCATTTGTTACCTGCATATCCAACATCTGAGAAGGCAGAGGTTTTAGCATGTCCATATTTTTTTTATAAAATAATTCATTTTCAGAAAAACTCTTAATATATACCAAAACTATCGGACCAATTTTCCAGTGTATGTCCTTTAGCTTATGTATGAACCGACTTAGTAACCGAACAACAAAAGAAATATCAGTTTTAGTGACTGTGAGATAAATAAACTTGCCAACCATTCTACTATACTGCTTAACATTCTTATACAAAATACTATTTTCACTCCACACGTCTAAATCTGGCTCTATTAGAGTATTAGTAGGTTTACACCTAAGGCGACTGGTCTATTCCAAGAGATCTAGCGCATAGTTTCTCTGAGAGAGAAATAACTTATGTTTATGATAAAGTATCTCAATTCTAAAAAAATATCTTGGTCTTCCCATATTTTTAGTTACAAATATTGCTTGAGATAACTTTTTGGCTCAGTCAAAACTGTTATATCACTCTGTTAGTAGAATATTATCTATATATAAGGTAAGAAGTACAATACTAGAAGAGTATGTAGGACAAAGTCAGAATGATCATAATGACAATGCTGAACTCTAATACAAGTAATTTCAATGGAAATTTTTTCAAACCAGGCTCGAGAACTCTGTTTAAGTCCATAAATCGTTTTTTTGAGTTTGTAGACTACATTCTCCCGTTGAACAACATATCCTGGAGGTTGTTCCATATACACCTCTTTTTATATATCACTACATAAGAAAGTATTTTTAACATCCAATTGAAATAAGGGTCAATTGAGATTCATGGTAAGAGAGAAGAGAATGTGAATAGAATTGAGACGTGATACAAAAGAGAAAATCTCAAAATAATTAACACCATAGGTTTGGAAAAAACCTTTTGCAACAAGACGAGATCTATAACTGTCAATTGAGTTGTCCAACTTGTATTTGACAGAGTATATCATGCGACAACCAACAATACATACATTAGGCGGAGAAAGAACCAAATCTCAGATTCCACGAGAGACAAGGGCTTACATCCCTCATCTATGGCCGTCTGCCAAGCAGAAACTAATGCTGCTTCCTGAAAAGATCTGAGTATAGAGACGGAAGAAAGATAAAAGACAAATTGGTGGAATATTGGGTGAAATTTATTATAGGAAACAAATTGAGAAATAAGATAAGCAGTAGCAATGCATTTACCATTCCGGAGAGTAATGAGAAGATTAGAAGCAAGAGTAGAAAAACGTTATAGTTGTTGGTAATCTGCAGCTGGAGATGGCGGAGTAATATGTAGTGAGCTGGGAGGAGGTACTTTATGACAACGATAAAATACCAACAATAGTTTCTTGGAATGCACCTACTCAACCTCTCTATGGTGCACCAATACTTGTTCAACCTCAATAATAGAGGTGGGGGTAAAGAAAGAGAAGAATCTAACTGGTGTGTTGATGTGGAAGTGAAGTATGGAACAAAGTCAAAAAAGGTAACATTAGCAAAGATAATACTTTCTAAACACTGGATTACAACACTTATATCTTTTTTGTGTACTCGAGTATTCAACAAATACATACTTGATGGCACGAGAAGATAGATTTTCCAAACCGAGGGACAAAGCTTGAACAAAATATGCATATCTAAACACTCAAGATATATGAGAAAATATGGGTGTATCAGAATAGAGACAGTAAAAGGGAGTTTTACCAGGTAAGATAGAAGAGAGCATCCTATTTATTAAATGACAAGCACATAAATATCACACCACAAATGTTTTGGAATATGCGTATGAATCATTAATGTCCGAGCAATATATAGAATATGTCTATGCTTTCTTTCAGCAATACCATATTGCTGGGATGTGTGAGAACAAAATGTTTGATGAATAATTCTATTATTAGAACAAAATAAATAAACATCAGTTTTCATATACTCCATAGTATTATCAGTGTGCAAAACAAGAATAGAGGTAGAAAATTAATTTTTTATTTTTTTATAAAATAGTTCAATTATACTAGAAATATTAGATCTATCTCTTAACAGATATATCCATGTCATGCGATGCGAGAGAAATCATCCATAAATAGAAAAAAAAAATACCTTAAACCCTTAAAAGATGGAAAATAACGTGAACTCCAAACATCAGAATGAACTAACTTAAACGGAAAACTATTATGTGGATTAAGTTGACTTGGATAGGAGGCTCGATGATGTTTACTGAGGCTACATTACTCACAGTTTGACTTAGATATACTAGACACAGTGTGTAAAACGAGACGAAAACTCTGAAAAGAAGAATGTCCAAGACGTTGATGCCACTATAAAATGGAATTAAAGGAGTAAGCAGCAAACCCTGTAGGTGATGTATTAATGTCTCATGTAGATAGTACATCCCCCATTGCTCACATCCTGTATTAATCCTCATCCCAATCTGGAATCCTAAAAAACACAGTAAGTAGTAAAGAATATTACAAAATAATTGTTATTTCTGGTAATTTGGCTATTGTCCACTTTTCAATAATGTCTGGATGCATAGAAGCTCGTAACTATTCGAGCATAGGCATGTTGTCCTGTTGTGGGGTATACAACAAACTGAAGGCTTGTGCTTATATTCACAGAAGTCATATCTATGGTAGAAATTAATGATGAATGACAATCATTCATTCATTCAATTATCAGTAGGAAAACTAACATCTTCATAGGATAACTTGGTAGGTCAAATAACAGAGTCAAAACGAAAAAAACTACTCTCAATGGGATGGCTTATTTTATGTGGGACATGGTTTGGACTGCAGCCATGGGAATATTCTGATGCATGACATTTGGATATCTATTCATCTGGTAATGAAAATTGTGCACATATTATAGAGGCATAAACCAAAAGAATAGGAGATGCTGCTAAAATGGTTTGGTACCATTGTCATATAGAACATAGGAGGTACATGCTATTGATACTTGGAGCATGTCACCTAGCATTCAACTATTCAAGCTACGTCTCCATATATATATATATATATAATTACTCTTATGAACTTTGGCCTTTATTTTTTAATTGATCAACCTTCAACATCATAGTGAAGATGTTGGTTATATCTCTTTCACTGTAATGGTTGTATCCAATGTTTAAAATAACGGTAACAGTACCGTAACGTTTTGTCTCTGTTAGGTTATATAGCATATAACGTAACGCATAATGTAGGTTATGCAATTTTCTATTTATTTAATAAAAATAAATATAAAACTATATAAAATAAATTTCATAAATTGAAAATTAAATTAAAAATTCTAAAAGAAAATATAAAAAAATTATATCCCAATATTAATTTTAAATTCCTAACAAGTTTCACAGTAATTCTCATATTTATTTTAATAAATTAAATTACATTCATACCCATAATTTCAGTCATTATCTAAATAAAAAAACAAGATTTCCAATTTATTTTCAATTTTATCAATATTGTAATTTATATTTTGTAATGCTCAATATATATTATTTTAACTGTATATTTTAGATTAGCTAAGAATTTAATTTAATCAGCAGGTAAGAAATTTCAGTAATTGGAAAGGAATTATAATAAATAAAATCCAGTAATTGGAAAAGAATTATAACAAGTAAATAAGTATGTACAAGTTAACAATGTCATAAGTGATCAATTAAGCAAATAACAAGCCGTCAAGTGAAAAAAACTACAGTAACTCGCAAACAATCAAAATAAATAATCGAAATCAATATAAAAACCAATAAAAAATTATTGTAAATAGCATAACATAACGTAATTTTACGTAACGTAATGAAAAATAGCGTAAAATAATATAAAAAACACACTGTTACGGTGCATTGAGTTATTTTCGACTGTTAAGTAACATTGGCTTTTGTTAGGTTTCATAACGCAACATAACGGGTTTCATAACGCATTATTTTCAACATTGGTTGTATCTCATATCAAATAACAGATCTGTTGGTTGATCAAAAGTTGAAATGGATGCGGTCTACTGTGAAGTTCTAGGTGATGCGTCAATTCATCTGAAGCTGTATTCGTGTTAGCTGCATCTTTTCTTTCTCTGTTGCATTGCGTGAGAAATGTTTAAAAGATTTTTGTGTCTTCATTCATCCAAAAGTAGTTACCTAAATTATTGCCTATTTTTAATAGGTTATGAAAGAGATTAAAGAAATATGTAAAGCAGAGGGAGATTAGGAAGGTACTTCCAGAAGAACAGTAGATGCTTGGTTATTTCACAGTAAGAAAAGGGATGAAAGAGATTAAAGAAATAACCTAAAGCAAAGGGAGACGAAGAAGTTGCTTCCTTAGGAGCTGAAGATGCTTGTTTTTTTCACAACAAGGAAAGGGACGCAATGAAAGAGATTAAAAAATAAAAGAAATAATGTAAAATAAAGGAGATCAGGAAGGGTGCTTCCTGAAGAACTGAGGATACTTGGTTATTTCACAGTAAGGAAAGGGATGTACAAGTAAATCAATCGGGGGAAGATGAAGGGAAAGAAAAGGCATAATGCAATTTCTCTCCGAGTTCTAGCGTATCCTACTTTAGCTCTCTCTCAGTTGTGGAGTGGTATCTCTATAAAAGAAGTTTGTTATTTTCTCCTGTCTGTTAGTGATGATGGTACCATTCTGATCAAACTAATCCTATTAGGAAGTGGAGATAAACAAGAATAATTTCTTGTGGATAGAAGATAAATTTCATTCATTAATTTAGATGATCAATGCATAAACTTCGCTCTTATATATAGAGTATAGAGTTTAAAGATTTTAATGATTTTCCCAAAACTCAAAGGGTCATCATCACTTATTAGGAGTCTAACACAACTTGCAAAAATTATTTTGTGTAATTTCAAACTATACAAAATTCTAAACAACCTTTAACTTATCCAAGAAGTCAAATTCAAAGTAAGCATTCTCTTAATAGTGAATGCATGCATCTGCTTCATTCTCCCCTGGTTAAAAGTTCAATTCATCCCCAATTGTCCACTTCTTCTAGAAGATATGGAATGAGGTCAATTCGATAAGCATTTTCTCTACTATTCTACATAAAATAATATGCTGCAGTGTCATTCTTGCCTCGTTGGAAAAAACTCATCCTCTAGTTTTGTAATGAAGAATGATTTGCAACTCATCTTTCTACTAGATGTTCTTGGTATTAAAAATAGTAAGCTTATTGAAATTTAATACGTAAACAATTCACAAGCATTACTCGAGCATTGTCATGATTTTTCGTTCTATAGTCAATATCAACAAGTTAGCCATTTTAGAAGAATCCTTCTCAAATGTCTTCTATAATGGTGACTCTTCAAATGGCTCTTAATCAAATATAGGCAGTTTATTCCCATCAACTACTATATGTGGAAAAGTCTTCTCCGGTGTGAATGGCCATTGTAGCTCCAATGAAAATGTCACTTGTGCCACTTGATGATTTAACTTCCAATATGCATATGTTTGAGAGACTTTTTCCACCTCAAGTTCAAATTTTGCCATGGATAAGAAGATATTGTCCTCTACCTTATTGTTCGGGTGTTCTCTCATTTCTATAGGGCCCAAGAATCACCTTTTCACCATCTTTGTCACTTTGTGGAAGGTGTAAATATTTTTTAGCCATCATTTCTATCAAATAACCATGATCGTCCCAAGAGTAAATGACAAGCATCCATACGAACCACATCACGCAATATTTTGTCATAGTAAATTTTTTTCCAATTGAGAAATGAATGAGGCAACGATGGAAAGTTTTTACCTTATTTCTTTCTTGAACCATGAGCGTGAGTGGGGATATTGGTTTGGTTCCATCTTGTGTTTTAACTTGTCAATCATCTTCTTAGAAACATAATTCTCACAGCTCCCTCTACCAATGACAACATTGCATACTTTTGCCATACACGATGCAACGGGTATGGAAGATTTGTCGAAGGCACATTTTGTCATCTTACATTGTACATAATTGAGGATTCGGCATATCAAAAGTGCTTCACTGGGATTATTGTAATTGATTATCTTCAGATTCGTCATATATGGGCTCCATCTCTTGCTCTTGATCTTCACCTTCTTCTACAAGTGAAATAAGTCTCCTAATTGGATAATAGATAGCCAAATGTCGGAAATCAAGACGACAAGATACTTGAAACATCGAGGGCTATATGTAGATGAACAAGAAGAAGAAGAAACATCTTTTTTCACCTTTGGAGCTTGCTTGGGAACTTGGAGATGAGATGCAACCCCCTTGTTAGAAATGTTCTCAACTTTAGAACTTCGACTTCCAGGAGCATGCTGGAGCATACGCTTAAAATTTATCTTGTCATTGTGGAAGTTGATATTTTACTTTTATGGAGAACTTAACAATATCATTCAGAGTTATATAAGATTGGAGTCGTACCTTATCATGAATATCACATTTTAATCCTCTAAGGTAGCATGCTATAGTTTGCTCCTTGGGTTCGACTATAAAGCATGAGATTATCAAATTCCTCCATGTATTCCTCCACAGATTGTGCTCCTTGAGTAAATTATTGTAAGTCAAGGTAGGCTTCTTGAAAATATCCTTGGGGAGGACTTCTTGCGGAGATCTTGCTTCATATTTTTCAAGTACTAATCTTACTTCGTCCTTCTTTTTTTCTTTGAAGAGACGCTCCCACCAAATAGAAGCATGCTTGCGTAGTTTGATTGCTACAATCTTCACTTTATATCTTTCATAAATCTTCTTGTAATAAAAAAATTCCCTCAACAGTGTAATCTATGAAAATGGCAGGTTGTGTATTACCTTCAAATTTCGGGATATCTGCCTCCTTGTGGTTAGGTAGTTGATGATGATGGCATTAAGTCTAAGAAGAGTCATTTACATTATGGTCTTGATAATGACCTCTTCGGTGGTATTATCCTCTTGCTCACTAAAGTGTCACTCTTGATGGCCAATCTCTCTGTAGGCTTAGACTTGTTGCTGTAGCTCTTGGATCTTTATATCACGAAGGTCCCACTCTCAACGAGGATCATATTCGCTATTAGATCGTCGAGTGGATCAGCCTGCCATGGAAAGTTTGATACTTACGTCAATGTTTTCAATGGAAGAGAACGTAGGATCTCTCTTCATACTTCAAGAGAATACATCTATGTTATGATACCATTTGATACTGCTCAGGTCATTTCTTGTAGATAGAAAATAACTTTTATTCGTAAACTTGGTTGATCAATGCTTAAACTCCTCCTCTATATATAGGTCTAAAGATTTTAAATGATATTCCCAAAAATTAAAGACTCATTTTCACTTACTAGGAGTTTAACACAACTTACAAAAAGACTTCTACACAATTCTACTCAATTCCATATTACACATGAATCTAAACAACCTTTGACCTTCCAAAGAAGTCAAATTGAAAGTAAGCATAGTCAGTGCATGCATTTGCATCTATGGTCCTGACTCTTCCAAACCTTCTTTGCAAGTTACGCTTCCCATTACTCCTCAAATGTGAACCTGGTAATGATGAAATACCACATCCATCTTTGCACAACTTCTATTTTAAGACATCCATTGAACTCCATGTTTACATCTTCATTACACAGCTGACTGAAGTTCAAAAAAATTAAAAATGACACCAATAGACCGAACAAGTCTCCAAGGAGAACTAGCACAACTATTTGTGTTTAGCCCAAACACTCCCTGGCCTCTTCTTAAGTCCTTGATTCTATGGTAGGATTGAATCCACTGATTACCTGTGCAATGTGTACTTGAACTCATTCTTGGAAGGTTACGAATAGAAAATCCGTGCTGGATGGACTCAAGTATCTTCATTTTCCAGTTATGATGGCAGATCTTTCCATTGCCAAAACAATCATTGAAGCTACTTCTCCGTAACATGGTAACACCACAGCTTGTGGGCCGCCTATTACCAGATGGATGCAACTAGTTCAGTTGTCTAATGGCTATCTTTGGAGATTGAGGTCTACATATTTCAATTTCTGTTTTTTTTTTTTTTTTTTTCATTTTTTCAAGCTTATTTATGTTCTCATCGAACAGCTGTATTCTGTTCAACACCTTCTCAAACTTGGTTTTTGGTGGTACTATTTATTATCATAGAAGTGCCTTTCATGCTGTACAAATTATGCAAGCTCTTCCTTTATGTTCATCCAATTTGGTTACTATGAGGCCTCTCTGTCTTGTTATTAAGCAACATGGCCTTTTCATAATTCTCCTGGCATTGAGGTTTTGCATAGTCATTTGTCGTTGTTGTCTGCTTATCCCCTAGCAAGAACCACGAGAGTGTTCTAATGTCTAATATCTTATCATGCTTGACTGAACACTAAGCTGCTCCTACCACTAGCAAGCTTCATTTGAAGTTTTGGCTAAATAATGTTGTGTTATTAGCTAAAGTTTACTTGCTGGCAAAAACTAGGATGGTGCAGGATGGGAGAGGATTAGGATTTATGGTGGTAGGGGTTTGAGAGAATTTTTTTTTTTTTTTTTGGGGTGGGGGGCTAAAAAATGGTAGGAAAATTAGATAAAATTATAAAGGATATGAATTGGGCTTTTCATCCAAGCTAGGAAGCACGGATATGGGAAGCACGGATATGAACATCACTATAGACACGAGTACAAATATGAACACGAGACATGACATTTTTTGAAAAAATGAGGACATGGAAAAAATATAAATATAAATATATTCTTCAATTATTAACGTAATAATTTTACTATTCAAATTTCCTAAAAGAATTCTTCTATTATTAACATGTAATTTTACTGCTCAAATATCCAAAAGAAAGTTCAAAAACCCAAAATAACAAAAAGAAAATAAATTCATGAAGAACTTAAATGTTAGCTGTGTTATATCCATTAAAATTTAATAAATTACCTAATTTCATGAAGAACTTAAATGTTGCATTGCCATGAAGAATTTCAAAGTTGAATTTTATACTAGAATTTTTTCTGTGTCCATGGCGTGTTTGGTCCTCGCTATTTTCTTCATTTATTTGATACATCGACATGGCATGTCCAACAAGTTTTTGCCGTGTCCAAGATGTGTCAGCATCGGACGATAGATCATGCATCCCCAATTGCCTTGTTCATGCTTCCTAGCATACAAACAAATCACACGCCTACTCACATATCAAAGATTTTCAAACACACCACATGCTAGAAGTTCCACATAGAAACCATTTTCAAAACTCTATCTTCATTCTCCATTTCCAAGAGCCTCTAACAAGATTATTCATAATAAAGATAATGTGCATGGCACGTATAAAACCAAGTCACACAACATAAAAAGAGTAAAAACATAAATAAATAGCCTCATAAAGAATCTTCATCACCAAGAGTCACTAAAACTAAAAAAACCAAGAGCTAAAATAAATGCTTCTCATGAAGGATCTCCATAACTTTTTCTGGCTTTGAAAGATTCAACATTAGTGAATAAGGCGGAATACACATTCAAAATCATGTAGCAATACTTTAGCAGTCAAAGTTGTAACTGTATGGAAGCAGAATTGATTTTTCTAAAAAAAATTCTTTATTTTTTTGATATTTTTCTCTGTAGCACAGCTCTGTAGCAGCCATAATTATGTAGAAACAGTGTAACAGTAAAAATCTATAGTGTTAAACTATAGAGGAACTGGATTTAAAATTTTTTCTTTTCTGTTTTTTTCTACCTCTTTTCACTATTTTTTTATTGCAAAAATAAAAAATGGAGAAGTTGATAGAAATTGGAAATTGTGGAGATGGATTTTCTTCGGCCTTCATACCAAATATGACATAGGACGAAAGATAACTATGGTTTATGATGGTGGAGATTTGTGGTAATTGGGAGAGAACAACTAAAGTTGATAAAAAATTAAATAAAATGATACAGGATATGATTCAAGTTTAATACCTAGGAGAATCACATGCCCACTTCAGAAAAATTACATGGCGAAAGATTTTAAAGGATATCACATGATAAAAGTTTCATATAGAAACCATTTCAGTAATCTATCTTCATTCTCTATCTCCAAGAGCCATCGACAAGATTATTTATAATAAAGATAACATGTACTACGCGTGCAAAAACTAAGAACCACAACATAACCAAGTATCACGGCATAAATATCTTCATAAAGATTCTCATCACCATGAGTCACCAAGTCACTAAAACTTGAAAAAAAGGAAAAAAAAAACTTAAGAATCAAAGAAATTGCTTCTCTAAAGCATCCCTATCACAAGATTATATCACTATTTCACTTCCTATTATACAAGTATTTGTACGTTGTAGGTTATTTTTTTTCCCTTCCTCCAAGTGCATTTGCTTGGTTTTTGGTATATAGCTGTTTAAACCACTCAAGGACATGCTTTCCTTTTTCTGTAATTCCTGTCCTTCAATCCTTGCTGAACCCTTATATTGATTGAGATAGTGATACTGTGAATAGACTTTCCCTTAACCACCACTCAATCTCTCTGAGTGGCTCTATTACCTTTGAAGACCAAAGTGCAGAAAATTGTACTGCCTCATAGAATAAAGCTGAAACTGATATCGATAGCGCCAACTCATATATTGTAATCAGTATATTACTGTAATTTGGCATCTGATGGTGGACAGAGCAAATTGAGATAGTTGGGGCATGGTTTTTTGTGATCAAACTGTTTTCAGTTTTCCCAAGCCAAATGGTTGGATTTTTCTTTCTATCAACAATTTCTTCATATTTAAGCTGTTTTATTCTAAATAAAGATAGGGTGCTGCAAGTGTGTAGTTCATGTTGTCTTTCTTTTCTGGTGGTTCTGCCATGTTATTACAGTATAGAAGCTTCCGGTCAAGTTCTGACTATTTTGTGGAAAACCCTTGATAGACCCATTTAATAATGTGCTTGTACTTATTAACCCAAAACCACTGGAGCTAACCGGGGCACCCAATTAGCAGTTCAATATCACATCATTCTGTAGTTGTGTTTCCATAGATAACCTTTATTCTAATTTACTTTGGTAAGAAAACCAATTTATGCAAAATACTAGAATTGTCAGGTTGTGTTTTGACAACATATATAAAGTCAGTGTTGTATGGGCAGAAGTGTTATTATTACTAGATTTGTGGTATGCTTTGGTTTGTGGTGCGGGAGGCTATGGTATGCTATACTTTGAATTGTGCACAATACTAAGGGGTAAGACTTAGGCGGATCAGTACTTACAATCAAAGTGCATGTGGGAGCATTATGAGGGTCATTTTGGCAGGTATACATATACCATTAGTGTGAATGTGGATGTAGAAGAGCATACATACACATTCAAAGACATGTAAAATTAAGATTTTTATTGATTATAGAAATTTCTATCTTATCAAAAGAAAGCAAACTACTTCCACTGAAAAACATGATAGGATTCTAATCATGTAAGTAATTAAAGTTAACATTTCAAACTTCAAAATTCAAAGCCATACGAAAATCTAAAATAGTGAAAATAAGCCTATTAGAAAATGCCTATATACTAATGCTAAAACATTAAAAAGCTCATTGAATCAATAGCCTATATACTAATGCTAAAACATTAAAAAGCTCATTGAATCAATAGTCGTTAGATCTCATCTTTTAGTTCTCAGGCTGCTAGTTTTGGTGATCAAGGTAGGAAGCGCCACAGTTCAGTATGCACTTGCTAAATCTCGGTTTGGAAGTGGTGGGTGGAGTGAATTACTTAATAATGCGGGAGCTTTTGTGCCCCTTTGTTTGAACTTGTTTGTGAGGGCAAAACAAATTCAGGTAAATAAATATATCTAAATTGACATCGATCAGTTTTGAAACTAGTTTGTCAGTTGTGGGCACCAACAATTTATAAATTAGACTTGACATTTACATTCTTGTAGCCGTTAAACCCAACAGAATGAAGCTTGAGCCGCTTCCCCTTCATCATTACTTAGAATCCATGGGCTGTATATGGTGGTAGTGATGAGGGAACATCGAATGATAACCAAAACATTAAAACCATGAAGAAATACTTGGTTGCATCATAAGTTGCACATTCATTGAAAAATTTAAGCTTAGACCTGAGTGTTGGTGTAGAAACCTGAGGTTAAAATCTGTCAGGGAAGGTCAGGTCATAAATTGATGCTGACTTAAGGCTGTCTAGTTCAATGGAAGGCTCCTCTTAAATATACGAAGTTTAGGAGATGGGAGAGAGAACCCACATCCAAAATTTTGCATGAGGGGTGAGTTTCAGAGGGTTTTGATGGTTGGGCAGGGTTCCTCTTCTATTCAGTAACTCTGTTACCCTGTCGTACTCTTAAAGAGTTTAAATATTTATCTTGAACTAATAGTGAACAGGTTATATGTTGAGTGGGGTTGGAAGCAGATAGTCAGACACATGCTATTCAGCCAAGTTACATGAGGACGTAGACTTACGTAGACTTCAAACCAGTATGATTGGTAGATAGTTTGACCAGTGCAATCAGATAATGATTGTGGCGAATATTTCAGTTAATTGGTATATGCTGATATTGTGTTTGATTTTTTTCTGGTTGAGGGCTATCAAGATTCCTTCTATTATGACCACTCTTGCATTTGTTTTTTATTCATGCCCTACCTTAGGTGATTGGGCTCATGCCCCACTCCCTTCTTCTTTATCCTCATTACAGTAGCTATAAATATTTTGTGTCTCCAGAATCATAATACAGCTTTTAAGGGGAAAAAGAGAAAAAAAAACCATGCATTTAATTTCTCATGCTTTTTTATACACTATTAACTTATTCATGATTTTGTTTGAGGCTAGTTTAAATTTACTTTCTCCAATCCATAATTTGATGTTTTGCTATATAGTTTTTTTTTTTTTGTGGTTACTTTCATCATCAACAATTCCACAATCCCTTTAAATTTTTTAAGTATGTCCAGTAACTTACTTAATATGGAGATACTTTATATGGAGATGCTTTATTTGGAGATACTTTATATGGAGATGCTTTATTTTCATTTCATGGCCTTGATTTTCCCTTGCTGTAGAAAGCAAACGGCTTGGGTCTACGTGCTTTTGGTGGCAGGGATTATTGTCAAGTTACAATACAGTTCCCCAGCGACACTATACCCAAGTGGGTAAGTTTTCTCTACGATTTTTTGTATTAATTATAGTTGAAGAACTTATAAGAAGGTTTAATAAAAAGTTTGAGATTTGGATTAAGAAAAAATTGAGTCAATACAAAATATTCACATATGACAAACTAAAATTAGTTATCAAGGGAAAGAATTAAATCATTGACTTAGTACTGCGTGAAAGTAGTATTTACCTTTTATGTACCATGTAGCAAACTGTTACAGTCATGTGACTAGAGCATCATATTAAAAGGGAAAAATCTAAATTGTTATGTTGTGAATCCACCACATAACATGACGTTCTAATACATGAAGGTCAAGATATAAGCTTTATCATGTTTGGGCACTTATTCATTCAATACAGTAGTATCAAAGCTATCAATGACAGAATAGTAACTTTAGTTGTTTATTTGCAAGACAGTTAGGTTTTCTTAATTGCATTACATAGATACAGGTTATTGCATATTGTTATATGAATTATCTGCCTGTTGGTCTTCTTGTTTGGTATCTGCTAATGCTGAGACAGCTGGAATCTGTATTTTCATGTACTCATACTGATATTTTTACTGTCATCAGAGGGATCCCAAGACTGGAGAACTTGAAGGCCTGTCATTTCATTTTAATCTCTGTGAAGCAGTGGCCACATGGGAGCAGGTGAATTTGCTTATTTTGTATTTCTGGATCTCATTAAGCTATACAAGACTACCATGTACAACTGATACCATTTTTATCCTATGAATAAGACACATTCTTTAGTATAATGCTGATAGATGCATATAGTTATGACCTTGGACATTTTTATTAGATGTCTATCATCTTATTTCCAATGCTTTCTTTTTCTTGTGTCTTCTCCCATGTTTCATTGAACATCAGGGATAGATGCATATGCATGAGTTTTATATTTATATTGATTCATTATTCAAGTACAAAGCCCATATCTATGTGATGTTTTCTTTTCCTCTTTTAGACCAACAAAATTCCTTCAATTTATTTTCTAGGTCCGAAACAGTACAACGATATTAACGAAGGAGTTCATTGATGCTCTACCAAATGGATGGGAGGAATATGCATGGCGTAGGATCAATAAGGGAGTACATCTGTAAGTATAAGTTAGCTGCAACATTAGAGAATATATGTTTCCTTGGTAGTGATTATGCCAAGTGGCTGACTGACAACTGTCATGCATAGACAGTTAAAAATGAACCTATAGGTTTTATTTTTCAATTTACATGGGAATACTACTGTTTTTTCAATGTTTTGCTACACATCTATAATTCATAGAGATGCTGAGTCTTTCCTGTCATCGTTTTCTTGGTGCTTTAGTAACCGATGTCAGAACAAGACTCTCTGCATGGAAAAACTTGCTCTAGTACTTCCTGAGACCCCACCGTACACGCCGCGGCAGTATGGTAGGTGTGCAGTTATTGGTAATTCTGGTGATCTTCTTAAAACGAAGTTTGGCAAAGAGATTGATGGTTATGATGCTGTTGTTCGGGAAAATGGCGCTCCAATTGAGGTGTTCTAAAATAACTTATGCCATTTTGTCCAATTTGCTCTATGTTCATGATCAGCCTCTTATTGGTATTTTTCGGCTGCAGAATTACACTGAATATGTTGGCAGGAAAAGCACATTTCGTCTTCTTAATAGAGGATCTGCAAAAGCTCTTGATAAAGTTGCAGAATTAGATGGTATGACAACTGTATCATCTATTTTTAAGCCTTTACTCTGTGATATAAATATGCTAAAATTTTCAATTTAGCAGAAACTGGGAAGGAGGTGTTGATTGTCAAAACCACTATCCATGATATCATGAGTAAAATGATACGGGTAAGTAAGCATCATCTTAAGTTACATCATTGTTTGGTTGAGTCCTGCTCCTAGTGATGCAGGATAGTTTCATGTGGAATTTCTGTGGACATTGTAGCTTAGAAGAACAAATAAGACATTGACAATAGCTGGACTTGGTGATCTTGTTTCTCTCTCTAATGATCAACGTACATGGTATCTTGTGCATAGGGTTCAGAAGTAGCTTATTCTTAGTTGAATTGCATTGCTCATCTTTTTAAGTTTCTTAGGGATGCACAACTACTTTTAAGGTATCAAGATGCAATATGAGTATGCGAAAAAGACTGATGGACAGACATAATGGTATTTTATAGTTTTGGATCTTTGAAAACGATGACATATTATATATGTGTTCTCTATTATTTTTTCAGCAAACCTTCTGTATTAGTTAAATACTCTACGAAACTGTACGAATGTTCTACTTGACATCAATGCTATAAATGGTTGTTAGCTTTGTATCCTAGCATCCCCTGGAATTTCAATTATGAAACAATTATGACGTTACTTGCACTCTTAGGGGGTAGTTTTTCAAATCCTTGAGATAATAGAAGTATTTCGGCCTTCCAGAACTAGCCTGGTATATGCTATAAAAGGTTTAACTGAGCTACATCAGAATTATTACGTTTATCACTTTTGAATAATCAAATGTAAAGGCTTTATTACCTTTTTCTTCCCGTCCATGTCAGGTTGCAATTAGAACTGAGATTCTTTTGAGAAATTCTTCTATAGGTACTAGTTTGTTGAATGTATACATTATCTACCTAATTTCATGATAAGTTCTGTCACTATTTTCATAATTTCTGTGGTGTAGATGGAAATGATTATTGATTTCATGTGAGCTTTAAATGCATATGGTTTTTAGAATAATGTCACCATAATGTGAGTTCATCATGTAGGTTTATTTGGGGAATCTGATAGCAGAAGTATGAGGTTCTTTGTTCAGATGCATCTGTGTGTATCAACTAGCTTAACTTTAAGGTCTTATTTTTTTGTAGGAAGTACCAATTCATAACCCTGTATATCTCATGCTGGGTGCATCTTTTGGTTCTGCCGCTAAAGGAACTGGGCTGAAGGCTCTAGAATTTGCTCTTTCCATTTGCGATACTGTTGATATGTATGGTTTCACGGTGGACCCAGGCTACAAGGATTGGTAAGTATAAGCAGAATGCCTTTGTTTTCTTCTAAAGCTGCTCGTGGTATTGTAATGTTTTCATTTAAGGTGAGTTTTTTCCTCTCAGGTCAAGGTATTTTTCAGAACCTAGAAAAGGACATACTCCATTGCATGGTAGAGCATATTATCAGATGATGGAATGTCTTGGAGTGAGTTTGCAACCACTGTTATTATCTTCAATCTCATCATTATCGTGATTATGTAACATGAGTTAGCCTCAGTATGTTATATGACATTTATATTTTTATATGCAGCTTGTTAAAATTCATTCTCCAATGAGGGCGGACTTCAGCCGCGTCGTGGAGTGGCTGCCAAGTCGGAGTATTATTGATGCTGCACGAATAGCATCAGAGAAGCTTCTGAGGTACCTATTCAATTAATATTCTTCTGTTTATGTTACCTTGACTCATATTCCAGAGGCAGAAGAAAGAGCATATCTATGAATTAGCATCAATCTGAGTATCCTACTTAATTTTTCTTCTGAACAATTTGGACTGCCACAGAGGGATTGTATTATTTGAATTTTTATGAAGAAAGTAATTCATTGTCCTACAATTAGCTTAGAGTTTCTGCTCCTTTATTCGATGACAATTGTTTCTGGTTAGCACATAAGCAAGGGGTGGTTGCTACTTTCTCTGATCCCAAAGAAATAGACTAGCAAGGATGGTCATCAATTTCACTTTTTATTTTGTCATGCACGTCCTACCTATCTTGCCTGACCTATCTTGCCTGACGAGCTCTAGGGGATTATACCCCACTGCAAAATTTTGCAGATCAAGGGAGTCAAGGTAGATAAAGATATGTGTGGCTGCTGTGCTTTTTTTAGCCTTATTATTTAATTTCTACTCTTCCTCTAAAATTCAAAAGGTAATGTTGCAAAGAAAGTCAAGATATTGCCTCTAGTTTTTTGGAGGTAGCAGTACTTAACTCCAAACCCTAAGGGCCGTTTGGAAAAAGTTTTGGATTGGGATAACTTTGATTACTAGGCCAAAATAATGGAGATGATAAACCAAACACGTTACCTATCTCATTATAATGCAGTCGGTAATGTAGCAGGGGCCAAACGCACCTTAACAGTCAAGAAAATACAAAGCAATGTAACTCAACATTATTTTAAGTTAATTTTTAAAAACTTATTTTACATTAAGAACATTTGAGGTGAAATATAAAAGCTTGAGAGAAAACCTCTCGACCCAAGCCCTAGATGGTTTTTTGTCCCCAATTCTGCTAGGGTGACTAGCGTGATGAAGAAGGCTCTAGTGATCCCCACTTTCGCTGGGGTCTCCTCCACTCGATGACTCTTCTAGCCTTTAGCAAGTCCTCTTCTTGACAAACCTCAGGCCTCTGGTGAGGCCTCTCTCTGCTTGCAACTCCTCCAACCTCTCTCTCTCTCTCTCTCTCTCTCTCTCCCACTCTTCTTCTTCTTCTTCTTCTTCGACTCAATTCCTTTTCAATATAAAGATAAATGTGAAAAATTAGTATGAAACTTAGAAAATTAGAACATTCCTATGTGTTTGGGGATATGTTTATATTCTTTTTCTAAACTTTTAAATTATTCCTGCATGCATCGAATTCTTATACGCAAGTTTATATTTATTTTAATTAAATAAACACAACATCACATAACCTATGGCTACATTATGCATTATGCTATATATGATTTTAACCTAATGGAGACAAAACATTATGTTATATATTTTCCTTTTTTTAAATATTACGGAGGCAATCATTAGAATCTATAGTCGATGAGACGAGAGCAGGTATAAATGTCAAGTTGGAGTTATGGAAAAAAAATTAGAATATAGAGGTTTTAAATTACGTAGGTCCAAAACATAATATATGGAGTGCAAATTTAGTAAACAAAGAATATGCAATTATAGTGTTGTAACACTGGATGAGTGAGAAATACAAATGAGTAATCAGTTTAGCTACTTGGGTTATATTATTTAAAATGATGGATTGATCGATAATGATGTCAACTATAGGATATAAGCTGGTTGGTTCAAATGAAGAAGCGCAACGGGAGCGATTGTAACGTTTTGTTAAGATTGAAGGGAAAATTTTATAAGATTGCTATTAGGCCAGTTTTGTTATATGGCACGGAATGTTGGGTTGTAAAGATACATAGAAGATAAGTATAGTAGAGATGCGCATGTTTCATTGGATGTGCGGTAATACAAGAAAAGATAAAGTGAGAAATGAGAATATTTGTTCTAAGGTAGGCGTAGTCTCTATCGAAAAGGATGTGAGAAAATTGCTTAAGATAGTCTAGTCATGTGCAATGTAGACTTATAAATACAACAGTTCAACAAGGGGAGCTTAATAAAGTTGGAGAAGTTAAAAGAGTAAAGGGAATACCCAAAAAAATATGGATAGCGGTGATACGAAACGATATTGATGCCAGAGATTTAAATAAAGACATATTACTCGATAGAAGTGAGTGGAGAAGGATTATCTGTGTTATTGATCCGATGTGATTCTCTTTTGGTTCATGTAGCCTACCCCAAATTCTTGGGATATAAGGCTTTGTTGTTGTTTAAATATTATGGAGGTATCAAAAATCTATTCCTACCTCCATGATCTTACTTGTTGATTTTTCTCACCACCTAATAATGTCCTTCTTTCTTAATGTTGAGCACAAAATAAATTATAATTCACAAGACTGGAATAAGAGCTACAGTTTCATATAACCCGTTATGGAACCTTTATATAACTTTTTGAGAATACATTGTTGGATAATTGCTTTAGATAATCTAAATGTTGCATAACCTTGCATGATTTTGGTTATAAGGAGTACTTGGGTTATGCTATATTGTAACCTGACTTGTTATTAGTTTTTTTGGGATACATATATCTTGCAACCCCTCTCCAGACAATTACCACCTTTCTCAAAGTTAAACACATTGTAAATTAGAATTTACAAAAACTAGAGTTGAAGCCATAGTTTATATAACCCATTACGGGTAACGGAACTTTTATGTAAGTTTTTGTAAACACATTGTTAGGTAATTGCTTCAAATAACTTAAAATGCCGCATAATCTTGTATTATTTTGGGGTATAAGGAGTAATTGGGTTATTTTTTATTGTAACCTAACTTTGTTGTTAGTTTTTTGGGATACATAAAATTTGCAACGCCACCCCACTCCTTGATGGACTACCTTTCTCCCAATTAAGCCATAGCCTTTTTGGATTTTAACACTCCTGCATATTCAGACGTTGATTTTGACCGTTGACCTCAATTCCTACCTCGAATTAGACTTTGATTCTCAGTGTCAACTGGAACTTCAAAGCCAACAATGATTCTCAACCTTAACTTTGACTTTGACTCTACAGATGCACTCAACTTCTATTTTGACCCCTTGTTCGAACATCAACTTTGATAATATTTAGATTTTTTTTTATTTTTTTGATATTGATAAAGTTTATTATATTTTGAAATTATTGTGGATATTTTTATATTTATTCTAAATAAAAAATTTAAATTTTTTTAGCCTACGTAATATGTTACACTATAAGCAATAGTAGCCTTACAAATTAGAGTTTGAATAACCTATACCTCCACTTAAAACTGCCTTGAGCTATCTAAGCTCCTTTCCCAAACAGTGCCTATTATAGTTGCATGATCCATAAAGAGAACTAGCAAGAGAGCACTATAATGGCAAAATAAAGTACCATAACCATCCCATCTTGCGGCAACTAAATGGGCTAGATATATCAATCCTTTTTGTATTGGTGAAGGCCATTCTGTTGCTGCGTGATGCTTACTCAAATCTCTTCACATAACTTTCATTTGGGGAAATTTATAACTGGAAATAAAATTGCTAAGATATATATTGAAATACAAAATTCTAAATATAACAAATATATATCCTAATCATCATCATCTGTAGACATCAACATTCATGAATATATTGAATCTGCTGAGAAGTACATTGAAGAGTTTACATACTAAATAACAAAAATGTAGTCAGCTTGGCAGCTTAGGGTCTTAACTGCATTATCAACTGTTATAGGAACTATAGTGGATGCTATTTGGAACAGGGACATCTTGACTGTCAGTTCATTTGTCTATTTGTTACTTGAATTGTGCACCTAACTTTCTGTTTTCCCTAGTCTTTCTTTCTTTCATTTCGTTCTTCGTCTTTATGCCAGCCCTGATTCATGTTTCAATCACTTAATAGTTAACTGTTTTTGTTTTATCCTTATTCTTCTTTGGCATTTTAACTACTATTTGAAATGACATAGTAACTATTTTTTATGAGAACTCATTGTTTGCATGTTGACTTTTCTTGCGTAGGAGGGTTGGAGGTGGGAAGACAGACCCATGGCGTTCATGTTCTATCATCAAGAAGCGATATAAGGGAAAGACTTCAAACAATGCTGCTATTAGAGTCGCTGCTGTTCAGCATCAAAAATATGTGAGAGGTGCAACAATGTATCCTCTGGAGCATAGTGTTGGACATGGAGCAATCTGCGTGGTGCCTGACACGTAACTCAATGAGGATTGTGTTTATCAGAATGATAATCACCAAATTTCCACGAAAGAGTTTTCGGCCATTGGGTGGTCAATCTACAAGCAGGTCTTAATGCTGCCATTATCAAACTTGGTCGAGCCCATTTCTTGTTCCAGGATACTAAGCAGTTCTTCTGAACTATTATTGGACAGCAATCATGAGAAGCTCAATATCAAAAGGAGTGCAACTTCAATTTTATGACTAGGATTCTTCGAGTTTTGTTAACAACATCACGGTGGTATAATTTAAGTTCTTGAGTGTAACATCAAAACTTATTCTTTCATTTAATTCGTGCAATATCCAATCCATAATTCATGTTCTGGCATATGTGTGGTCTTCCATTTGAGATGCGTGTTTTATGAGTTGAGAGTACATTTACATTGTTTGGTCTTTGTTTCTGTGATTAATTACTTCAGGCAGATGTGCACTCCAACAATGTAATCCAACTGCAACTCAATTCTGAGAACAGCTGGATTAATTTACCTACTGTATTGGTGTTCTTCAGCTGCATGCAATAATGGTTCATGCTGAGAAGAGAGGCTTGCAATGTAATGTGGGCCAACATTACCTTTGATCATGCCTACTGGGTAGCATACACTTGCCTTGATGTAGCATATATCCCATGTATTTCTGTAACAAATTTCTAAAACATATTTGAAATTGTTGTTAACGAATTTCTAAAACATATTTGAAATTGTTGGTTGATAACTGTAAAAGATGCTTTTAAGTCTTCAGTTAAGATTAGGGAATATTTGTATGTGGGGTTCCGATTATTTGTAAATTATTTTATATATTATGTGGTAACATCCTCTTCTTGCTTGATATCTGCTCCTACATGCTTGTGTTGTTATTTTGTTTTAGTCCATGTTCTCTATTTCAGCGCCTTTCCTCCAGCTTACAGGAAAGCCAAGGTATGATCATCAAATATTCTCTCTGTTGAGGTGTATTTGTTATATTTTAAAATCAGTAATATTTTTGTTTGTGTATGATTTGCAGAAGCTGAGGTTTCTAATTTGTGTAAACATGTTGGTCGATTCCTATGGCCTTGAGCAGGTATTTTTCTTCACCAAAATATTATCCAGTGCTAATTTATGAATTGAAGAGCCTTGAGTCCTTTTTATTTAGGAAGCTTTGATGATGGATACAATAGTTATGCTGAAAGTTATGCACTGTTGCTCTACTTTAACAGTACATTTTACTGTTTAGCCCAAAAAAAAGGGATAAATTCTATTTACCTTATTAGACATTCGGTGTCATCTATAGCACTTTCTTTATTTTTGTATATCGAAAAGATGTTTTTACTGATGCGGGCCGGGGGGGGGCGGGGGGGGGGGGGGGGGGGGGGGGGGGGTTGGTGGGGGTAAATAAACTGATGCTTATAATTGTTTTCATTTACTGAATTACTGTTCATGTATGAACATGAAATGCAATTACAATTTCCAGTAATCAAACTATGATCTGCTGTCATTTAAGAACTCCTTGTGGACTTATCCATGCACTAATGTAATGCTAAACTTTGACCTTTTGGGTTTTTGGGAACAAGAGGACTTGAAAATAAAAATGGTACAGTTGACATGAAGAAATCTACCTTACCGTGCCTAACCATTTCGGGCTTATGACATAATATAGCAATCCTGCATTAATTTCTTGTGCTTCAGAGTCTTCTTAAGGTTGAAGTCACTATAATTTTATGGATCATGAATATATATAAGCCCTTCAAGACCATACTAGATGGAAAACGACAAATAGTTCAAATGTATTTTCTCAACCCTAAATTTCATTTGAATAGGTGCTCATCTTTCCTGCATTTATTTTGTATAATTGCATCCTGTTCATATATTGTTTCTGGAAAATATATGCTAGACAAATGGATGAAACTGCACTTAGTATGTATACAAATTTCGTCAAACATGTATTCGTTATTATAAAGATCTAGGTAAGTTAAGACTCGAAATATTTCCATTTTAAATATGTGACTCATCGTTATTTAATGACTTAAGGTCTTGAATAACATGGAAATCAACTTTCTGGAACTTCACGCTGACTAAAATATATTGCATCCTGTGTTGCACAGTCAATTCTTTCGAGAAACTTTGTCATGTCAGACTCATGTAGTGTGTGTATTTTGAGAATTTTCAACTTGTCGGGAACATATCGGTGTGTCTACATTCATGCAACAGTCTGCACCATAAACTTGAAGCAAATTCAAGGTTCTCTCTTATATGGGTTAAAAAAAAACTTTTGCTGACACAGAATCCCTCTCTAAGTCGAACTTTTTAATTTTTCATCCCTGAAGTGATCCGGAGATTTTTAAATTTAAATACACATCATGTATGAGTTTAGGAGAATAAAACTAGAAACATTTTGAGTAGCGTCAAACCATGTTAAATAACCATGGAAACTGAAACTTACTCAACCTTCTCTTTTCGGTACTTGTTTTTGGCGATGCCTTATTATCAAGGTCTGAAATATCATAATATATATCAATATCGGCTGATTATTAATGGTATTGGAATTGGAAATACAAGGCATGTTATATCAGCAATATCGGATCGGTGTATATGGTAAATGTATATTATGTATCGAATACCGTGAAAGCTTATACAATATATGCGATACATATTGGTATTGGCTAAACTAAACATTGCTTATTATACTACACCTTTTCCTAATAACATCTCATAAATATCTTCTAAACCTTGTTGAAACAATTAGCTGAAATGGCCCAAGGAAGAGGCGATCAGATAGTGGAGTGGCGAACTGGTTTTCCTTGCAATGAAAGGTGGACTTGTGTGCATGTACATTTGTCTCTCTCTATTTTTTTTGAGAAGACGGTTCTCTCTATTTTTGTGCGCAAGAGATGGTGTGTTCTTGTTCATGCATTTGTTTGTTTGCTTATTATTATTATTATTATTTTGGTTTTTTTTGTTTTGTGTGTGCGTGTGTGTGTGGGTTGGGTTGGGTTGGGTTGGGGGGGGGGGGGGGGAGTGGGAGAGTGGGGGTTGATGGGGTTCATAGGAGCATCCTGTTGTCCACAATTAGATTTGCGACCATCAAGGTTTAATTGAACGATATAGCCTAATCACTCATTGCATCAAAGTTGGCAATATCAGACATAGCATATCAACATCAAGCTGATATTATATGGTATATTGCACGAGTCAAATACTTCAATATCCGATTCTATATATATTGGTACAAGTGATATTTAAAACCGTAACAACCAAGCATCCATCGACCACTATAAGTTTTTAATGGCAGCCCCAGTAACAAAGTAAACTCTTTTTATCTCTATACTACTCTAAACCACACTCTTCTTTTTCTGTCATACAACCCTATTCCTTAATGAGATTCCTTCGACCAAGAAGAGTTTTGTCCCAAGAAGTAGTTTGTCCATGGATAAGGCTAATATATCTTTGTGACATACTATCTCATCCTCTCTCAATATGATAATTACTTGTCTTTGTGGTGGAAGCCATTCATCCCCACCCAGTTTATAATACTTACTGAGATACAAGGCGTAGCCTGCTAAGTAGGGATGAGAATAAGTAGATCCGAGAGCCAATTCTTGGCCTGCCCTGTTAAATTTTTTGAATTAAAAAAATAGAACTTTCATTTTTAATTCGAAATTTTAAATTGGACGGGCCAAAAATTAGCTATTGGACCTATCCATTCTCATCCCTACTGCTAAACCAAATAACTTTGCTGAGACAGATGTAATAAGCCCGACTGTGCTATCATCCTCATTTTCTGATTCAGCCATCCCATAATTGACAGAGTACCCTTGGGGAATATCTAGTATGTTACATATTTGCAAAGGATATGATTTAAGACCATTAATGTACATGCAAGGTAACATGAGCCCTCTAACCATATGCCAAAATTTATCTATGTACTTAATCATGCAAAATGGGGTTCTGATATATAGATGCGAAAAATTATTTCATCTTAAACTTACTGCTTGGCTCGTTTGATGATGTAACAATAATAACAAAGGTTAAGGTTCATTGTGGTTAATTCTGCTGGATTTGTTTCTGACACAGTTCAAACACATCTTACAGGTTTGTTGATGTTCCTGAATTCTCTAGAAAAGGAACTAACTAGAGTATATGTCAAAGCAAAACCAAGGTCTATCAGATTTTTGATGTACGCTGGTCTTTGCAGATATTTCCGATGCTGATCGGGTACATGATACATCAATATTGCTGATTCCAATATTATAAACCAATAGTTGGTCGATGCATTAACCTTGTGTGTAAGTTACTGACCAAGGATAGTTGGACACTACCCTTCGAGGAATGGAAAGTTTTTCAACCAAAAAGGTTGTTGCCAGAAAAGAAATTTGGCACACAAGATAAAAGATATATGCTGTAAGGCTCTGCTTTCTGCTAAACAAAAAAAAAAAAACATGACAATTTAAAAAAAAAAAAAAAAAAAAAAATCCAGTTTTCTATATTTAATTAAATAATTTATCAACTTTATATTTATTTAATGAAAGTGAACAACTTTGAGTAATCATCAGCTTTCGTGTCTCAAGTTAGTGGGTTTACAATTTTTTGATCACCAAGTTGTGACTTTTTACTAATTAATAATTTATCAACTTTATATTTATTTAATGAAAGTGAACAACTTCGAGTAATCATCAGCTTTCGTGTCTTAAGTTAGTGGGTTTACAATTTTTTGATCACCAAGTTGTGACTTTTTACTAATTATGCATCATATCAAATTTCTTCTCAACAAATATCACATGAAAGGAGTACATGTGGATCATCTGAAGTAAGAGGAGCAGGAAAACTGCAGAAGAAGGCTTCATTGCTGCATCCATGCTGAACCGAATGGGGGAGGCTTAAGTAATATAGATTTGAACCCCTTCGATTTTTTTTTTTTTTAATTTTTAGAAGAGAGGTTTGAAAATTCTCGTTGTTGATGATATTACAAGGTGCTCCAACTATTTCAGTGAGGTTTCTAAGTGATAAGATGTGGATTTATCTATCTATATGTGAGTTATTCTTCTTTTTTATCCTTGTCGTATCTTACAACTCTCCTGCATTTTTTGCTTTACACTGAAAATGTTCTATGCAGATCTCAGGCTTGGTTTTGTACAATTCCATGCTGATTATGTGCCTTCTCAAGCATATATTAAGTTGCTCAAGAGTAGAATATGTTACACGAGCAAGGAGCAAAACAGTGAACACGTCCCATTGTTCCGAGCGGGGCCAGAGTCTATATGTAGTCACTGACAAAGGTGACTCGTGTGGTTGAGATGAGAGATCGATGGAAGACATTCATACTATGTCCTTGCTGCTGATTTGAGAGGCCTGTTGTGCGATTTCAATCGAGTTGCGTTTGAAAGACTTGTAAACTGTACCCTTGGCATGCAAATAGAGTAGATTGACAACACCAGTCTACCTTCAATTGGAAAAAAAGGGAAAAATAAGGTGATGTTTATTTTGTGTAGTCTTGATAGTTTTAATTACAATTTTATGCTATTTGGTGAGACGACTGGCTTCCACGTTTAGAAACCAATATATATAGTGTGTGTGTGTTTTGTAGACATAAATGAGCGGCTGAGATGTCTAACGTGTATGTTTACACACTTTACCAGGTTTCTGGCAAGCACGGGCAGACACGGATGCGGCTACAGTAAATCAAAATTTGTCAGATTTTCAAGGCAGCCAAGAGTCCAGCACAATGCTGGTTCCGACAGGATCTCAGACGAGATATGGGCACTTTTGATTTTGCCTGAATCATATGATGTTGCATGAATGAGAGCGAATGAATGGCTGCTTGTAGACTGAACTGAAAGCAATGTTGTGTTTTCCGTACAATCCTCCTCTCATGCTGTGATCAGCCCATGTGTGTAGAAGGCGAAGACGCAGCAGCAGCTCTTGTGCATTTACAGGGGTAGGGTCTCCCAACACATGATCTTGTTCTGGTTGTTTCTGGGGGAGGAGCCTACTGTGATGGTGATGGCTAATGTGGCCAGCTCTTTTGGTGGCCCCTTGCAGTATAGTTTGGTTTCAGGCATCTTTCATCTATTGGCTCCTAATTTTCTGGTCTCATCGTTTCAATGTTTCTTGTCGATGTAATAATTCGTTTAATAAAGTCTGCGTCGTATGATGCAATGCTTTTATTTATGGATCTTTATTGAGCAACAATACAATTTACATGTACAAATTTGCTTTTCAACATTGCAACTGCTTTAGTGAAGTTTCCAAAGCAGCACACCATTTTTCCTACTTCCTACTGAGCCCACTTTTTAAGAGTCCGTATTTTAAGAGTCCGTTCGGACAAAAAAATATACTAGATAGTGGGCTCACTATAAAAAGTGGTGTGCTCCTTTGGAAACTCCCTTGCTTTAGTAATAATGATCATCTAGTAACATGTTAGTATACTTTTTTTTTTCTTTTTAGTAAGAGATTCTAAATTTAACTCTCCTCGTGATCAGTCTATATTTGTTTATTTGTTTATTTTTTATTTCTAAACATAGTCTAGATAATTGGAAACACAAACTGTACCAGTAGTAGTGATGTAATGATAAATTTGCACATTATTAGCTTCCCCAAACCTTGAATTGAATTGAATAGACTAGACCTCATCCCACCACCCTAACCTAATTGAAAGAGAAAGGGACCCAAACTCACCTATACTGCTCCCATAACCCAACCACACGAACATTGAACTCTCTCTCTCTCTCTCTCTCTCTCTCTCTCTACAAGAGCACACATGTAGAAACCGGCCCACCGAGTAATGCCAAGCTTTCAAGAGGAGGGTCTAAGGTCCACCGAGTAATGCCAAGCTTTCAAGAGGAGGGTCTAAGGCCCCCCTCCCGATTTATGAGCACACATGTAGAAATCGACTCAGCTGGTAACACCCCAATTTTCAAAAGGATAGTCTAAGGGATTTTTTTTATTTTTTATTTTTTTAAATGTCGATCAGTAGATTTACAACTCGTATAATTAATTTGGCCACGTACTCTATTATCAAACAAAACAAAATAAAAAAGTATTGAAACCAGCAATAATATCCTCAAATGAGGCAAACTCATTTAGCAAAAGTTTAGAAAACTATTTCTAGGCCCCTCTATTTAGGATGAGTTTTATCATAATTTGGATAGGCATGAGCGATCCAGTGCTTGAGCCATTAGGATAATGTTTCTAGAAGAATGAGAACAAATTAATTTTGAGAGATAATTCAGCTTATCTCTTATTCCATCTATATAGACAAATTAATTAATCTCCATTTAATACGAGTTAAATACTCAAATTTTTAATTATTTTATTTTAATATATTTAGTCAAAAATCGCTCTAATACACAAATATGTAAATCAGGATAGAGACTCTTTAACTCAAAAGTTCAGCCACTCGAGCCCTTAAACTTTTGCTATCATTAAGAAACTTCTTTGTATTGGATGTGAGAATAAACTAAGAATACTCCATTTTCCAATTTAAAAATGAAATGCTAATGTATGTGTACTCAGAAAATATTCACACAATAATTTGCATGACCAAAAAATAGATTTATAAGAGTAAAATTTTCTCTTAGCCAATATAGTTTAATATGTGAATGTAGAAATATCAAAATCTAAGAGTATTTAAGAGTGAATAGAAAATTAGAATAAGGTACATGACAGTGACTCAAGCTTGGTTCAATAACAAAATACACTTGTAAGCTGTGGGAGGTGTTTGTATAAAAAATTGTCCGACTAGGTTGGTTGAGAGAATCTAAACGTCAAACAGATAATTTGTGCTCTGGATAGTTCTCGAGATAGGTTAGATTTCAAAAGCTAGCCTCCAACTTTGTATAGTTTGGGCGAATAACCTGCAGAGAGATTATTAGATAATAAAAGTAACAAATAGAAATGCACGTTATTGAAAGATTTTATAAAGTCCGTCAGAGACGGACCTCGGGCCTACATCCTCCGGGAAAATTCGGTCGTTTGACATGGTTTTATTGGAGAATAAGAGATAAAATCTCTCAATGGATCTCTCTTTTATCTCTCGAGAGTACAAACTATAGGTTTTTCTCGGGTATAGAGAGAATCACTTTTTTCACGTGGAGGATAGGAAATATTTATAGTAAGGAATTCATGGGAGAATAGGAATTATACTCCATCTTGAATTCATTAGCTTCCATGGTATAGATAGATTCAGTTTCCTTAAAAAACTTGATTTCATTATCCTTGGAGATTGGTAATAGTTTAACTGGATCAAAGATCTCTGTTTTGAGATAAGCTATTTAAATCTGGATACGACTTCCCATAGAAAGGAATCTATGATCTAAAAATTGTCGAGCTGGCCTTCTTTTAAGCTGGGCCTACAAACCTTGTTGGGTTTTCGCTATGAGTCTTTGCGGATATGGACTAGTTAATTTATGTATCAACAGTAGTCTCATACTCCTAAATTAACTCCACTAAGATCTTGTAAATATTTTGTAAACTTCTAACTTGGTCCGCTTGTATGGTTGCCTCAAGGACGACTTGTTGCCTAGCCGCCTTGGGGCGACTTGTTGCAAAGGTTGGGTGGTCTTGGGCGGTTGAGATTCATTAGTGTTTGAGCATTAAATTGTCTCACAAACCATTGCACCAATGACAATGTCCATGCCATTGTTATGGCTATAGAAGTCCTTATCACTGACCCAAGAAGATTGCCTCAGCTCTGCTCTTGTATCTTCGCGTCCAATCATGTGGATGAGATTTGTTGTCGATGAATTTAAATCAATCCATTAATCATTCGCACGATCAAGATGATCTCAGAGAGACGAACCATCACAATCATTCTTGCTCTAATTATTACCCTTTGGAGCTTCAGCCCCCGGGGGAAACCTATAAGTTCATGATTGAGTGTTGGTGAAATCAATCATAGGTTAAGAGGCATGATCTAAGTTAGGTGTCTGGAAAATAAAATGCAGCCACAATAAAAAAATCACAACAGAACGCATGGAATTTTTGTAGTACTTTGAGAAATTTCCTCTATCCATTCTTCCTCTCAATCAGAGGGGCTTTCACATTCAATATGAGAAATTCTAGATCACAAGCGCAATACAAGTCCGCTCCCTAGTTTTTCAAAGTATAACCCCAATATCCTGCTAGTGACCCTCAGTTATTCATATCTTAGTGTGCCATATAAACTTCCAATCACACAGATTTTTGTAAATCTCAGTTCAATTGGTTTGATTGCTCCATAGGAACCCTAATCTAACATATTGCAAACCTCAATTATATTAGTTTGAGTGTGCTGTAAAATCCCCAATCAAATGGTTGTACACCACAATTAGCACCTGCTTGAATTGGCTGTAAACCAATCAGACAATTGTAAAGAAATAGTTTTGAGAATCACATTGATATTATCAGTTAAGCCCATAACAAAAGGATTTTATAACCCTTATAGATTCATCTTAGAAAGATGTATAATATTGTTTGGGGGAAAACGATTGAACACGTTGAACTCCAGTTGTGATGCATTCCTCAAATAAAAATATCCATGTTGTAGTGCAATTTTGGTAATGCATGAATAATGAAGAAACTCAAAAGTTGTCTTTTTCTTCAAGTTCTTCCGGAAGAATTTGCTAAAAATCTTCTTTTTTAATCTCCTCAGAAAGTCTTTTATAATAGTAATTTACCTCTTCAATTGATCCAATCTATTGATTTAACAGAGCTTTATCATATTTCTCAATTTTAAAGAGTCTTATTACAATTTGAATTGATTTGAAGCAGATCCAATCAAATTTGCAATCTAAACTTACCAAATAAAGCCCAAACTTGCGGCTGGGTACCTAACCTACTAGTAACATAACGATAGGTTGCCTCGGGTTGAAAATAAATCTAACCTATTGGTAGTCCTACTGCTAGGCATTGGCTTGTTGTATCTTCTTGCGTTGAGGTATAGATAGACTTACAGTAGGTATTGTGTTGTTACTTCAAAAATTTCCAGCTATCTGTAGGCCTACCGGTAATTGGTCATCTCCAACCACTATAACTGTCACTTCAACTAACCATAACTTTCTCGTTTCCAACCCAATTTTGCTCATTACAGTGGCATTTCAAAAATGATTTAAAGTACAACAACTTTGTGGTTGACTCTATACTTCGATACAAGTTGTAACTTTATCTAACTTGATCGTAAAGTTTTATTAGCATCATCACGTCGATATTAGTCATATTAGTTATATTGATTGTTATCGTACTTGATTTTTTTATATACGATATGCACATACCCTACCAAATCTATCATAATACAAATAGAGTTTGTTATTGATCAAATTATGAATATATATTGACATAAACTCAACAATCTCTCTCTTTTGATAATAACAAACTAAACCATTGAAACACTGATATATGACGAAACCATGTATAATAATGTCATATGCAGTGTCATGATTCATGATATAAAATCCAAACATGCAAACATGAACATGACTTATAGTATGAATGAAGCAAGTATGTATCAAAACCTATCAAATCTACTTTTCCCCTTTAATGTTGTCTCTCCCTTAATGTGTAAGTTTTTTAATCAATTTTCCTCCTTTTATTATTAGCAAAAGATATCACTGGTGAGAGGATAAACAATACCATAATGGCTATTAGAAGATAAATATAGAGTAAAGAAATAACAAATTATGAGTCCAAACATGTGCAATGCCATGGTTGAATACCACTACTAAGTTAGGAAAATAAGGTTGACAAGAAGACAACAATATAAGATGTGATTCTCAATAACATAATCTACATGAATATGCAAAGCATCACACAAAACATAGTCATAAAAAACCAAGGGAAAATATAAAAACACATGTCCAAACTCACGAAGTATGCAATTAATTACATTCAATTAAAGTGGTTAAGATGAAACTAATCTCAACTTTCACAGAAAGAGCGAGATATAGACCCTACAAATCTTAGGCAGATTGGGCATATAATGAGGATCAATAGTGCTTAGTGGGTAAAATCATACCATCTCTAAACATAAAACGTCTATTACAAAATGAATACTTTTTTGAGAATTCATGCAAATGACCAAACTGTAAGTGCGGCTCTTGACATTTTTTTACAGACATTCTTTGTATGGATTTTGAATGAGTATTTTGAGCTTAAATTATCTCTTTTATGTATTCATCTTGAATCTTTGATTCATATATGTAATTTTTCTTGAACATATCAATGCATGTGTTTTTATCTTGAATAAAAACTTATTGTGATTAATATACACATCGAGTATGAAAGGAAGTGAACTTTAGAACCAATGACATAAAAGAAGAACTCTGTATTATCGAGATGACTTATATATGCATATATCAATGGAATAATAGAAAAAATAAAAACACAACCAAGTATAATAGTCAAATAAGTCAGCAAGATACATATAAACTAGATTTGTTAAAATGATGGACTCATCAAATCACTTTTATATGCCGTTAAGAAAATTATTCTATATATAATAATAGATGCATAATTATTTATTAATTTATTTATATGTTACAAAGGAACTAAAAACAAAGAAACCTATAAAATCTAGGAAAAACGATGCGAAAAATAAAGAAACCTAGGGGGAAAAAATCAAAAACAAAGAAACATACAAAAAAAAAAAAAATGTTACATTAATGTATAAAACAACATGCATTGCTATCAAACTTTTCTAATGAATTTTCTCATGTTCAAATGATAACATATATAAAAAAACACAAATATATGCGACAATGAGTAACTTATGATAGTGGGCTTAAAAGAAGTCACCACCTAAATCTATGTCATGACTAGATCAAATATTTCTAAATGAAACATATATAGATATTCAAACGTACTTCTCAGGTCATTCCTCTTAAAAGAAAATCTTATGAATTTACTTTTGACACATCTTCACAACCTTGTTACCCTCGAATGTAGTAAGTGCTATATCTCTAGCGAGTTCCTTCTTGGAGAGCTTACGCACAATGATAGTGTCCAACTATCTTATTCCACAAGTCAACATTCTCTCATCTTATCCATTATTGCCAAATACTACACATTCACTATCGTTTTTCTTTAGGCTATAGAACATATTTTTAATTACCTATTATGTGTCAAGCAATCAGAATCCAAATACCATGTAATGTCTTGCTCCTTAGCATGTTATTACACCTACATAAAAGTGTTAATGTGTGACCTAGTTATCCACTAGGTCCACTTTGGTAGGATTGGTGTCCTTCAGTACCCAGATCAGCATGACAATTTTTCTCCTATTCTGCATGCGACACAAATTTGATAAATGGCTCGTTAACCACAAAGTAAATGCATGTAATAGAAGATGCATTGTAAATATGTGCTTGTAGTGTCTAGTTATTATATTTTATGTATGAAGGTTTGAAACTTTTTTCTTCACTGAGTATGAGTACCTAGGTCCTTGTTTTAGTTTCAGCAAACAAATGACTAGGTAAGACTATTTTTAATCCTTTTGATCAAATAGTAAAATTCTTTGTTGCCTTTTCTAAATGAAAAAAAAAATTAGACTTGAGTGGCTCATTCTCAACCAAGTCTTTGTTTTTGAAAGAGGATCTTACGAATTTGTCTGTGACATATAGTTAGCAACCTTGTTACTCGAATGTAGCAAGTGCAAACCTCTAACTTCTTTCTTGGAGAGTTTTTACAATAATATAATGCTAGCATATCAAATCTCCTATTACACAAGTCAACATTTTCTCTTCCTTTTCCATTGTTTCCAAACACCATACATTCACCATCCTTCTTCTTCTTCATGTTAAGGAACATAATTTGATTATCTATCATATATCGCAAATAGCTAGAATCCAAATATCACGTGCTGCCTTGCTCCTTAGCCCGTTAATGCACCTATATAAAAGAGTTAATGTGTGATTTAGGTTTCGATATATGTCCACTTTGGTTAGGAATGGTGTCTTTCAGTACACAAATTTGCTTGACAATTTTAATTCTATATTGCATACGATACGAATTTGATAAATGACCGTTAAACCCCCAATTGTGCATATAATAGAAGAAGCATTATAAATAGATGCATGTAGTGTCAAATTATTGTCTTTTACAAAGATCTTTGAAGATTTTTTTTCTTCGTTGAGCATGAATACCCAAGTCTTTGTTTAGTTTTACCAAACTGATGATTAGATAAAACCATATTTAATCCTTTTGATCCCAGAATAAAAAAAAAATTCAGTATTTTTTAAAATAAAAAAGTTTGGACTTGAGCAGTTCATTCTCAGAAGCAATACTAGTGCAATTGAACTTCAAATTTCTTCTGTTCTAGGGAGAGTTTGTATGATAATATTTTCCATCACAAACAACCTTTTAATTTTTAGATTTTACCACATCTAGTTTGTTAATCAATTTTTCATTCATCTCCCTATATTATGACCACTCCAAGCAATCACACAAGTCTTTGTTTTCTAGACTCATTTAGTTTTAAAACAATTTTTTTCAATTAATCTTTTAAACTCAAATTATATTTTTAGGCTAAAATAGTCTTAACCAACAATTAATTTATTAGCAAATTCTCAAATTTCCTAGAATCTTTTTATGTTTATCAACAAACTCATTATAACTAGGGTTTACCTCATTGTTAGAATCATTGTCTTTTGAGTTACTTGAGGAGTCCATCTTCACTATCAAAATAAGGCGTGCTTGTCTTTTATCATTACTGGAAGATGACTCCATCTTATTCTCTCCACTTAATAAGTGGACTCCATCTTATTCTCTCCATGTTTTCTTGCTTTTTTGCATTTTTCTTGTTCAAGGGCAATTAATTGCATAAATGTCCTAGCATCCTGCATTTATGATAAAACGTGGTCAGTGTCAGAATTAGAATTTTCAATTTTATTCTTCATACTTACCTTATTGATGAATTGTTTTTTTCTGTTCCATAGGAATTTTTAGCATTCTTTTGTCATCAAGAAAGTCTTGGAATCTTTGACTAGTCAACTAGCTTTAGCAACATCCTCTTCATAACTGGAACTAAGCTCCACTATTTTATTGCCTTACCCTTCTTCCCTCTTAGATCTACTAGATTTTTCTTGATACCTTGCTCTAAGTATTTCTTGAGCTCTTCTAATCTCGTCTCGTGCATTGTGAGATTTCCTACAAGATTATCAAGTAACATTTTATATAAATCAAAAGACTTCTTGATAGCAGTTAATTTGGAGTCGCAATCAGACATGAAAAAGTAAAGGACTTTCTGATCGGTTCTTACTTATCAAACTCTTTTTTCGACCTGCATGCTTTATTTATTAAATCCGTGAGTCTTATGAATATGTCCTGAATTGACTCTGTATCTTTCTTTTGGAATTAAATCCGTGAGTCTTATGAATATGTCCTGAATTGACTCTGTATCTTTCTTTTGGAAGTTCTCATAGTCAATCATCAATAGTGTCAACTTCGTTTCCTTGTGAGTTTCCTCATGGGTGACTTCTAGAGTTTTTCATATTCCTGGAAAGTAGCACAAATAGATACACGGTTTAATTCTTCAATGTTACATGAATAATATAATGCATTCATCATTTTAGCATTGATAGAAAAGACTTTCTTATCATTAGCATCTCATTTATCTCTTGGTATGGCCATAATTGAGTTATCAATAGTAATTGTGGATTTATGGTAATTAAATTCCATGCTATGTTAAACATCGTAGCTTGTGAACAATATGAATACTTTCATATGAGCTTTCCAGTAAGTATAATTTGTATCATCATAATAATGGAAGTTTGTTAATTACATGATCTTCAGGAAAAGCTGCAAAATATGAGATTCGTAGACTCGCTATATGTCCTAACCAAGCTTTAATATTATTGATGGGATTGGTATGATAGGGATAAGTAATTTTAGTTAATAAATTAACAGACCTATAATACAACAGAAAAATAAGATGCAGCCACAATACAAAAATAATCACAGCAAAACATTATTTTTCTAAACTCTCTTGTACTCTCAAAATATTCTCAACAACTCTCTACTTTCTTAATCTCCTAGCTCAAACTTTTATTTCAATTTTTTAAAACTCTTTTATGTCATCTCCATCCTACCATATCAACGAGATCGAGGTTACACCCTCTCCCCCTTCCCCCGGCTAACTTTATTGGAAATTCCTTTTACTTTTCTTAATGAAAAAACTATACAACCTCCAACTTCCAAATAGGTACAATCCGACGTGTGGATTTTCATCGAATAGATCACCGTCACAATAGCATTGTGACAACGTCAAGGCAAAGTACCATATTTGTAAGAAACTAGTAACAGACTATCACACAAGCGAGACAACTCACTTCATATAGTAGGTCACACAGCAAGTGATAAGGAGCCCAACGTAACATCCATCAAGGTATGCTATCATAGTCATCCTCGACAAAAAGCCTTGGTATGTTATCACAAGATGCTATAAAAGCTAGAAAAGCTATTGTCGGGTATGTTATTCTTAGAAACTTGCCTTCTTCTAATATAGTAAAGAAGTGAAATTAAAGAAATAATTAAAGAAGTTGTTAATCTGTGTTTTGAAAAAAAAAAAAAAAATTAAACTTACCAACGCGATATTATTAAACACTATTGCATGAAAAAGAAAAATTAATTTCTTATTTTTCAAATCTAAATTCTTGAATTTCACTTACTTCTAATATTTGGATATTTAAATAGTAAATTAATGTCTTACTACTACTGCATATTGGATTTATGAAAATTGAAAAATGCAAAAAAGAGTTTTTACTCTAATTGTTGATTTAATTTGGCATAAATTGGCAATTATTAACTAGTAGAAATTTTTTTTACTCTTTCCCTAAATAATGTTTCCAATAAAAATTTAGCTATAGAACATGTAAAAAAAATTCTTTGTGACTAGCTTGTATTGGTGACAATAATTTGCTTGATATTAGATTATTTGTCACATTTTTACTCTAATTGTACAAAATGTTTATGATAATATTAGAGACATGATAGAAAAAGTTAGAAATATTGGAGTTATTTCTAGTTCTATAATAATATAAACAAATATGTAAAAGCAATAAAGTAAAATCTAAAAATTTCTCCATGATATTGAAAATAGATTGAATTCAACTTATATTATGTCGAAAATTACATTAGAATATAGAAGAATTATAAATTAATATATTGTGCGATATAATTGTTTTTATCCAAGTGTTCCTCCTGCTATGAATATAATTACTCAAGAGGAGTGGGATACTTTTAGTTGTTTAAAAAAATATTACACAATTTCTATATTATTATTGTTGCGTTATTTGGTTAGTATATAGTTTACAAACTTTAGCCAAGTCAAGTTTTAATAAATTTCGAAACAATATTACTTTTGGATATATGATTAAAAAAATAAAGTAAACGTTCTCAAGTATTACTATCTAATTTTTTTTATTTACTAGGTATTTTTATTGATCTATTCAGTAAAAATGGTTTATGATTGTGCCTTCAGGATTGGTGGGTGACTGAAAAGAAGCAATAAAGCTTAAAGCATATAGAAGCAATTCAAGACTTAGATATAGAGTTAAAAAATAATATTTTTTTCTTAATATTATTTTTAAAAGGAAATAATTGTTTTTAATTTGAATTAAAGGGAGTCAATCTAATTGAGATATACTCATACTATTGTAATGCAATAATTTTCTTTAACTTGTAATACTACAAAAATCAATTTTATAGAAAATAATATTAATTTCTTAATGAAAATATTTCATGTGCCCTGGCATGATTTTTCTGAAATTTTAATAATTTTTATTTTATTTTTAATTATTAAATTCTAAATAGGCCCCCAAACAGACTTTTTCCAAGATATCAAGGCCTAGACCCGAGTCTAGCTATAGTCCGCTATGACCCAAGATTTGTCCGGATCTACCATCTGTATTTATTTTGAAAGAAAATAGAAGAAAGAAAAAGAAGGAGAAAGGAAAAGAGAAATGAAAAAAAATTAGGATTAGAAAATTGTTTTTTTTATATTTTGTTAGCTCTTAAACCAAACAATAGAAAACGTTTGGAAAATTCTAAATGAGCACACCACTTATTGAGCATTTGCTTAGCGAGCACCACCTCTTGTTTTAAAAAGAGTAGGTTTTTCTTAGTAAGTACTCATTTTCTTTCAATTTTAACCTTCTTCTAACCCATTTTCCTTATCTTCCCTCACTTTTATCCTTTCAAATCACATAGTCGTCCCCTCACCCCTTCCCCTGCTCACTCTCTGCCATGTGCTCCCTCATCCGATCTCTCCTCTCCCAACTGATCCCTCCCCCATTTCCCTTCACACGCACAAAAAATCTAGTTTTTTTGGTTTAGATGTACTAAAAGAAATACACTCTTTGCTGGGTTTGGGAAGAAGAAGGATGGTGAAGGATAAATTTGTTAGAAAAATAGTAAATTTGTAATTATTTACAAATCAGGGTATGACACTCACTAAGCCAAGTTGTATGCTCATTTAGAATTTCCCAAAATATTTTCTTTTTTGTTTTATTTTTTGTCATCTTCATTTTCTCTCAAACCAAATAGAGCCACCGAGTCTAGTTCCGGACAAAAAGTGAAATGTAGTCCGTTTGTAAGACCTACTGGGATGTAAAAATGCTCTTTACAATTACAATTACATTATAAAATTTAAAGGAGCTCGGGAAATGCAACCACTTTGCTCAGGATACCAAAATTTCTTAGGCAGAGATTACTCCTCAAGTGGTTTTCATATTGGTTGGGGATTAGTTCCCAAATATGTTTAAAATCAGTCGGAGATTAATCCTGGACCATACAAAAATATAATCACAAAAAGTAATAGCAACTTGTAATTTTTTACAACTTTAAAAGGTGAACATAGCGATCAAAGTATAGTGATCAAAGTGGTGTGTGTGTATAGAATTTCCCAAGGAGCTAACATAACATCACCTCATCCTATCCACTTGGAGTTTCCAAAAGCGCACACCAATTTTTTTTAGTGAGTCTACTTAACAATTGTCTGGCTAAAAGTCTGGACCAAAAAATATACTATCCAGCTGGTGCACTAGGAAAATTAGTGTGCTCATTTAGAAACTCCCCTCTTCCCATTCTACCCCTACCCTCACCAGTCGCCATAAATCCCCAGTCCAAACCCTCCCCTCTTCCATCATTTTTTTTCTGACCTCACTCCATCTCCTTCCTCCTCTCCCCTGTCCCTCTCCCTCCACTGGTGG
>JAYEPQ010000010.1:39740332-39812832 GCA_036321105.1 Dracaena cambodiana | reverse complement strand
TTCGAAGTCTTCTATTTTTCTTGGATAATAGCACAAGCAAATACACGTTTAACTGTTCAGCAGTTAGCGAAGAATAAAGAGCATTCATAGCTTTAGCATTAGAAAAATAGCCTCATCATTGGTATCTCATTTATCTCTAGGTTTGGTTTCAACAGAGTTATCAACAACAACAACCACTAAGCCTTTCATCCCAAGTATTTGGGGTGGCTACAAGAACCAAAAAAGAATCACGTCGGATCGATCACTTTTATAGTCCTTCTCCATTCATTTCTATCAAGCAATATCTCCTCATTTAAACCTTTAGAATCCATATCTTTTCGTATCACCTCCATCTATATTTTTTTGATCTTCCCTTCGTTCTTTTAACTTATCCTACATTGATAAACTCCCCTCGTCGAACTGGTGCATTTGTAGACCTACGTTGCACATGACCAAACCATCGTAATCGATTTTCTCGCATATTCTCATCGATGGGAGCTACACCTAGTTTAACACAAATATTTTCATTTCTCACTTTATCTCTCCTAGTGTTTTCGCATATCCAGCAGAGCATGCGCATCTCTACTACACTTATCTTCTGTGAACGACGTTTCTGTATAACCCAACATTCCGTGTCATATAATGGCTCATGTCATAATATGTGACAATGCTTTACGTTTGCTGTCACCGGCCTACCACAACCCTTCTCCTTTATCCTGATTTGGGACAGACAGTGAAAAGATAAATATTTAAGCACATCACTGGCGGAGTTTTTCAACAGAGTTATCAATAATTAATATTGGCCAATGGTAACCAAACTTGATATTTATCAAACATTGTAATCTGTGTAGAAAATAGGACTTTTATCTTAACTTTCTAGTAAATATATTTGTGCCATCAAATAGTGGAGTTGGTTATGATTACTCCCTTCACCTCCATACGAAGGTACTTCGAGACACAATAGTAATATGAAATGCATGTCCGAACGTGCAGGTTAGACAAATCAACCTATCACCGAGCAAGAAGTTGGTAATGTTGATGATGCAATCTATCATCGTAGATGCTGCAAAGATAGTCTTATACTTGAACATTGCTAGCTTGTTCTCCTATTCATGAACATGCGATTTAGCCAGTTTCTAGCCACAAGACAGTGATCCTGTCATTCAGCGAGTTTCCTAGCTA
Source organism: Dracaena cambodiana (assembly GCA_036321105.1). NCBI lineage: Eukaryota > Viridiplantae > Streptophyta > Magnoliopsida > Asparagales > Asparagaceae > Dracaena > Dracaena cambodiana. The sequence goes on along the minus strand of JAYEPQ010000010.1, from coordinate 39,811,671 downwards.
GAAGGTGTTATCTATGGATGAACACCTTTTGCCTCACACATGAAGGTTTGTCGAATGCATGCCTGAATGATAGGTCAGCTAACCTCTTGCTTGGCATGAAGCCATTGACGCAAATTACACACTTACCATTTATAGGGTGTGTGGGAGTCTAGGCTTCCGAATTGTCAACTTCCATGACATCCTATTTGGTTTGGTCTAGGATGGATTCTAGGGCCAATTTTTAGCCTGTCCTATTCATATATTTGAATTAAAAATAAAAGTTTCATGTTTTCTTTATATAATGAGGCAAAAGCACAAGTTATTCTTACCATGAGATGTTGAGATGTTAAGAAGTGAATTCTAGTTAGTTTGGACATCAACCACCAAATGAAGTACACATATAGCTCCTACAACTATATAATCATATATAAATTTTTATGTGTAACACTATCATATTCAACTCCATTTGATACTTTCTTGGTGGTTATTTAATTAAGTGCAAGGAACTAAACTGATAGTATAAATTAATATGACTAGAATAATAGAAACATGTTATATATTATAGACTCATAGCTCCTCTTTACTTTCAAGATAAAAATTAAAATAAAACTCTATGGAATAAGGAGAATAATGGGAATCATGTAACATAGGAGGGAAAAAAATAAATAAATTTATACGCTCCACAGATTTCACAAGTTTCTTTTAATAATAAAAGTAGGAGGATGATATAGTTCTCGAGTCATGATAAAATTATTCACTTGCATATTTGCTCTTACCATAGAATTGTCGGGTTACCATACATGATAGTCTGGTGGATCTACAAATATCATAGACTTTATAGCAAACATGGCCATTGTAAGAAGTTATATATCCATCCAAGAGCGAAAATTTGAAACTCGAAGAAAATTTGAAATTAATTAATTAAAATTTCATAGAAACTTGAAGAAAATTTGAAATTAATTCATTAAAATTTCTTAGAGACTAGAAGAAAATTCGAAAATTTCTGAAAAGAAACAAAAATGAAGACAGAGAAGTTAGTGGATAAAATTATACTACAAGAGAATCCATCTCCAAATGAAAAAGGGAAAAAAGAAAAAGAAGAAAAAAATACCTACACCTAAGTGCGTGCACACATAAAAAAAAAAAAGGAGATTTTTGAAATAACTCTTATAGTCAAGAAATTCTCATATATTCTTCTCCTCATACGAAAATTGAGTAGTTCTACACAATCTCAAGTTAATAACTAAATAACCTTTTTGTGATATGATGACATGTTATACAAAGTAGTTAACTTTGGTAGAACAAATAAGAAAATCAATTTTGCGTCAAAGAGAAGTAAATAGTTACTTATCCTTGAACATTCCCTAGAAAATAATTCAAATTAGGATTCAGAAGATCATAACAAAAATGCAAGATCTACAAAATAAAAATGCAAAATGATGTGTTTGTACTTAAATAAGATCATTCGCCATTTTATATTCAAATCTTTTTCTGAATTGATTGACCGTAACAATTTTAATTATTAGAAAAGAGAGAAGAAAGAAAAGAGAGAAATTAAGATATGATGTCTTAGAAGATTAGTTTGCACTTCTATACTCAATAAAGCACCAACTTGGACATGATTATTGGAGACAACTGCACTGGTTTAACAAAAGAAAGAGTAAAAAAAAAAAAAAAAAGAACTGTTCCAATTGTCAAATTTTTAAAATGAAATTTTGAGTTAGCATTTTGGACATTAATTGGGTCTCAAATTACAGACAAATACAGAGATGAAGTTTAATATGCAAATATAATTATTGCCGAACCATAATTGGGAAAAGTGTTTTCAAAGATTTTGGATAAAGGAGCGCCACAAACTTGTGATATTTCCGATTACATACTCTAGCTAGCAACAAATCAAAAACAAGAAAAAGTGAGCCATGTCAAAATAACTAGAGGAATTAAAAACTGACATCTTGGAAGAATATTGTGGATACCCAAAGGATTGTTTGGTTAGAGGTTGCAATTCTTAGGCCCTATTTGTTTGCACTAAAATGGTAAAGGAAGTAGGGAAAGTAATTTACTTCTACTACTTCTGTTGTTTGTTTGGTTCAAAAGTAATTTGAAAATTACTTCCTATTTGCGGAGTTGGATCCTACATGCTCAGTGAATTCTCAAAATTTCTTCTGCCCCAAAACCATCGAAAGAGAGAAGGATCTCACGTATCGAGAAAAAAAATAATTAAAAAATAAAAAAAATTCTTTCTTATTTTCATCTCTCTTCCATGATATCTTGAGTCCCTTCATCTCCTCCTTCTGCAGTATTCTCTCATCTCTTCCTATTTGGAGCAACCCTTTCCAAAAATGAAGTTTTGATCTCAAATTTTTTTCTGAGAAAGTTTTTTAAAAATATTTCTTTGAAAATAGGTGCGATTTTTTTTCTCAAATCTCTCTTCCAAATAGTTGCGAATTTTTTTTTTTTGAATTATAACCATAATCTATCTATTTTTTTTTTATAGAAATTTAGGGCTTTACCTTCACATATTCGATGCTAGTTCTCACCATTCATTGTTTTTGTGAAAATTGGAGATTTTTTGTTCAAAGGTGAGCCTTAGGGTTTCTCCCCCTTTTTCTAACCATTATTTAGTTGGTAATTGTTTAATTTGTAAGTTTGTGTTGATTAATTTCATCGTGGATTGAGTGATTCCGCTGGTTAGGGTTTTGATTTGATTTTAAAGTTGAATTTGTACATTTTTTTAAATTTGTGGATTTTAATTGAATCAACTTTTGTGATTCTGCTAGATCGCGAGAGTTGATTCGATTAAATTTCTTCTAGTTCCATACAAAAAAACTGTATTCGACACTTAAAAAAAACAAGTAGAGACAAGTAATTCTTTTGGTAATAATACATGGTGGAGTAAAATCAAATAGGATAATAGGCATTTTGGTTAATTGTGAGGACCCATTTTCCTTCCTTCCTATTAGGGGATAATTAAGCTAGGTTTCCAATTTTCTTTTATCAATTTATATTTTATCAATTGGATTTCTTCAAATCCTGGATCCGTCCATGAGTTAAGGAGTGTATGTTTTGTTGAGATCAACTAATCAATAATATAGGGTTTTATTTTCTAGAATTTTTTTTTGTCGATGCAATTTTCTAGTTTTGTTTTAGATTCTATGAAAAGAACGGTCTAAGAGATTGAAAAGTTCAATTTGATTGGGTCAAGTTATGATCAGTTTTTGTAGAAATAAGCTTAATCTAATCGGGATATGATTATTAAATTTTATTGTAGCAGAAATTGGAGCTTTTAGCAGTTTGTGCCTAAAGAAATTCAGGGATTTAGACTTATTTTTATTTTTTTTAATATTATAGGTTAATAATGTTATTATTCATGTAATGGACTGCTACAATGTGACTACATTAAAGAAGAATTCAAATTAAGCTTGCAGCATTTTTGCTAAATGGGTTCTGTGATGCTCATGCTTGTACGCATTTTGGTTATGATATTAAGCTGAGTAGTATGTTATGGTTGGTTGAGTTAAGCTAGGTTTTGTATATATTAACAACTCACAACAAATAGCAATATGTTTGTTGGCAGTGAAAATTTCCAAGTAAAATGGGGTTTTCCACAACAGAACGCGGAGCGGACTCTGTAGCTCCGCGTTTGGCTATCTTAGCCTCGTGTTTGAGCAAAACGCGGAGCTAATCAATAGCTCCGCGTTCTGGTCGTTTAGCTCTGCGTTTTGATGCAATTAGCTCCGCGTGAGCAGATAACCAGAATCATAAACTGATTAAGATTAAGATTTGGGCTTATCCAATACCTAAACCGAGTCCAATCAGAATTCTAAATCAAGAGATTTAAATAAAAACTAAGATATTTGATTGGGATCCTTGATGAATACAAATTCTATTTAAATAGAAACTCTCATATTATCCTAAGGTTATAGATACCCCTTTGAGGAAGCCCTAGGGATCTTTTCGATCATTTTTTGGCATCTTGGAGATCATCTTTTTGGCATCTTGGAGAATTCGAGTTACGCATAGAGCCTTGAATTCGTGAAGACCAGAGAAGATCAAGATCAAGTCGGCCATCATCTTCAAAAGAGAAAATCATCGACGTCAGATCGTCAAAAGGAACTACTAGTTAGATCCCATCGCCACATAGATCCCACGTTTTTATTGTAAAAGAGAGCGATAAATATAAATCCTCTCGTTTGTCTTTTTCTTGTTCATTTTCGTTGTAAATCAAGTTATTTCTATGGAAGGAAAACAAATTTCTACTGCAAATAAACTAGCGACCACAGTGGGAGACATCTCTTTCACCAAAGAAGAGATCGTGGCGCAATCTGACGTCGAGAGGATCGGATCCGACATGAACATGCTAGTCGTAGAGATCGACTAGCAGAAGTATGAAGAGTATCTCTCCTCTGAGTCAGGTAACCTGACCGAAACGCGATGCTATCGTCGCGTGCGCTCCAATACCCGTGGATCGGGTAATCGGAAATCCACCGATAACCGGGGACCCGTGGAGACCGCGGCCATAGAGCCGTCATTTAGACAGGAAATCCTAGCAGAGGATGGCCTCTTTACTGCCGAAGAAAGCTCGGGAACTGGATTGACCAGACCCCAACTCCGAAATAGAAATTGGAGAGCTAGGCGAAAGGCTCTCAAAGTCCGCATTGAATGCGAGACTAACTTCACAAAATGCGAGGCTATGGTCCCTTGCAAACTGGCTCGCGTTAATTGCAAGACCAGCCAATATCGCGATAAACGCGAAGCTAAGACTTGCGATAAACGCAAGATTTCTAACACTCGCATTAATTGCGAGGATAAAATTTCCTTAGAGCCAGCGTGTGATTCTCCACGCGAGGCTACTACTGAGCTTAGCGATAAACGCGAAAGCAGTACAACTTGCGATAAACTCAAGATCTTTAATACTCCCGTTAATCGCGAGAATAAAATTTCCTTAGAGCCAGCGTGTGATTCTCCACGCGAAACTACTACTGAGCTTAGCGATAAACGCGAAGCCAGTACAACTTGCGATAAACGCCAGATTTTTAACACTCGTGTTAATCGAGAGGATAAAATTTCCTTAGAGCGAGTGTGTGATTCTTCACGCGAGGCTACTACTGAGGTTAGCGATAAACGTGAAGTCAGTACAACTTGCGATAAATGCAAGATCTTTATCACTCGCATTAATCGCGAGGATAAAATTTTCTTAAAGCTAGCGTGTGATTCTCCACGTGAGGCTAATACTGAGCTCAGCGATAACGCGAAACCAGTAATACTTGCATTAATCGCAAGACTCCTTTGCTCCACGTAAATCGCGAAGATGATTGGCAAATTTGCATTAATCGCAAAAATCGCGCTAAACGCGAAGTTATGACTTGCGTTAATCGCAAGAGTAAACCAGCGTGTAAGAATTTTCTTCCACGCGGGACTAAGATTCCAGAAGATAAACTTCTGCAAAGACGTCAAACCAACGTAAAACGCGAAGCTAACGTATCCAAATGCGAGGCTATTTCTCAGCCCCGCGTATCAAAAGGCGAAGCTACTTCTCAGCTCCGCTTATCAAAACGAGAAGCTACTGCTCAGCTCCGCGTAAATCGACGTGAATACAAAATCAGGGTTGATCATTGCACTGTTGAACCAGGACTTGACTCCAATGGTTCCAAGAAGCTCCAGTGGGCCCCTAGACCCTCTCAATGGATGAGTGGGCCCCACAACTACATGTCTAAAGCCACTGACCTCAGGGAGTATCTGACCAAAAAAAGGAATATGAACCAAGTCCAATCTGAATCTACTTGTCATTGCCAGCAGCTTATGACAGCAGTATCTGCTGTAGTGGACAGTTGTTACTGCAGCAAGAACACTGTATCAGTGTTCGACCGGTTGACTGAGTCAGATGAAAACCCTGCTAAAAAGACAAAAACTGCTCCCCGAGAAAAATAGTGGAGAGTTGAACTTCTAATATGGTCGGAGGTCGGAAAGGGAAAGAAAATCGTAGAAAAGAATGGTGATTCAGAATCAAGCAATGAAGAACCTCATCATTTTACTAGACTTAAGTTAGGCGCTATCCCGACCCGAAATTATAAGAAACTTGTGAAAGGTTCTTATGACGACGATAGTGATAATTCGGTCATAGCTTCTCCTCGTTCTTCGGTATCGTCCAAATTGCAGAAGTCAGCATCACATATGATGGATAGATCTGGCGATATCGACCAAAGATTTGAAGCCCAAGAACAAATGATCCGAGATTAACAAAAGACGATCAAGGATCTTAAAATGATGCTCTCAAAAGTGATCGAAAATACTCAAAAAATTATCAAGAATAATGCCAAGAAGGGAAAAGAAATTCCGTTCAATAAAATGAACAAGGAAATGAAGAAGAAAAGGCTCACTCGATACATGAAGACGAGGATAAGTATTCTTTTCATGACCCTCATGAAGAGAAAATCGAGAAGTTACAAAGCTAACTCGAGGCATTAATGTACAAGAAGGAGTTGAAAGAATCAGGTGTCTCAATGCCATATCCACCTGAATGGGATTTGGCACCATACCCTGAGAAATACAAACCGCTCAAATTAGAGCCATATGACGAGAAAGGATCTCCCAGTCAATATATTTACTACTTCTTGTCCCAAGTAGGACATTTAATGGGCAATGACCCAGTGATGACTAAGGTATTTGCAAGTATCTTACGAGGGCCTGCCTTCACATGGTTTATGCAGCTGCCCCCAGGTACTATCAATATCTGGTTTGACGTTGAGAAGTAATTTCTCGCAAGTTTCTTTGAGAATGATACCGAAATATCGGTTCATTCCCTCCTTGTGACAAAACAAGGAGAACAAGAAACGGTAAAGGATTTTATAGAAAAGTTCCGGGAGAAGTCCGCGCATTGCAAACACGGAATGGTCCAGGAAACTTTGGTAGAGATGTGTCGGCATAATCTCAAGACCAACGTGCTCTTAAAAATGGGGGCCGTAGAGTCTAAGACTTGGAAGGATTTGCTCAAATAATGAGAGCAAGCCGAAAACTTGATCCGCAGAGTTGAAGAATCTCGTGGACCAAGAAATACTGGAAATAATAGGCCGTATACACAAAACAATAATAAGAATAATGGTAAGCGGCAATGGCGTCAGAGGCACTCCACGGAAGACGAATCCTCCGAGCCCAAAGCCCCAAAATCAAAAGGGCACGAGACAGAATAGGCCCCAGCAAGAAAGGACATACACCTTTAAAGCGGAACAGACGCCTACACTCTTCCATCTGCTCCTTAGGAAGGAAATGCTGAAACTTTCAGAAAATAGAAAACTGGAGGACGCTGGCAAAACCAACGACCCCAACTATTATCTCTACCACAGGAATGTCGGACACCCTACCGGGGACTGTTATCCTCTGAAGAACAGGATCCAAGCATTGATTGAAACTGGAGTCTTAACGCTAAAAGAGGAGCAAAAGAAGGTCACTGCCAATATGGCAATGCTAGTGGTAGGAATCCATGAGTTCCCCGCGGGGGTAACCCCAATACCGGAGGGGAAGCTGGTCATAAAAAATCATGACCCACATAAGAAGGCACAGAAAAGACTTGTCCCCGTAACGACTCAAAGAGGGGAAGTCATCTGGGTCCATCCTGATCTATTACAAGATGAACAGTGGACCACCTCAAAAAACCAGAGGAAAAAGAGGTCTATTAGTGCTATTTTCGCAAAAATAAAGGAAGAATACATAGTCTCGGGAGCCTTCACAGATTCTGAAGAAGAGTCCGAAGCGATGGCCACTCATTAAAATGGGGCGGGCCCTTCCAATACTCGATCTGGTAAACCATACCTCAAAGACTACACTAGAGTGGACCCAAAGAATATATACGGGGAACTCGCGAAGCCTGCAAAACAAAAGGAGCTTCGTTTTCAGAAAAATCCTGTAAGAGATGAAGAAGCCAAGGAGGCTGCATTTAAATTTGATATAATAGCTCAGCTGACAAATATTCTAGCTCGAGTCACGCTTTATGAGTTGTTGTGATTATCAAAATCAACTCGCGAAGCGTTAAGAGAGACTTTGGCAAACTCTGAGTCATTTTTAGCTCAGATTGTCGAGCTGGCCGACGAAGAACAGGACTCCATCCTCCACTGTCATCAAGTGAGAAGGCAAGTCCCACAGATTATTTTCTCTCCGGAGGATATGCAGGTAAGGAATATAAAGTATAATAGGCCTTTATATTTCACTGGATATGTCAGATCCGCAAAGACGGACCGTATTCAAATCGATCCGGGGTATGCATTAAGCGTTATTTCCAGAAGGCTGATGCAGCTATTGGGAATCTCTCCCTATCATTTGACACCGACAAATACTACTATATACGGGTTTAACGCTAATGACAGCTGTCCTCTTGGCAAAATCCGACTTCGGTGTCAGATCGGAGATTTGAGGACAGAGGTTATATGCTATGTTATAGACGCAGATACGTCTTATTACATTTTACTGGGGCGACCATGGATACATGCCTATATAATAGTCCCATCGACTCTCCACCAATGCATGAAATACTGTGATGATCAAGGAGAAGTCCGGACATTAATTGCAGATAGGCAGCCATTCAAAGGATTAGAGAACTATTTCACGGATGCTATGCTCTATAAGCCAGCCCACGAAGTCTCTAACAATAACTGCAAAAGGCCCCAAGAACCCGAAGATAGTGGCAACGAGGCCGATACTGAGTACGAATCCCCGAAAGAGGATAACGGGGGTGATTACAAAATTAACCCTCGCATAAATCTTAAAATGAATTTTGATAATAATGTAGCCAATGTAGCAGATGATGAGTGGATTATTAATGAAAATATAAAATTAGTCTACGAACCTGCTGTAGCTACAGAGTCTGAATCTTCTTGTACATCCACCGAGGCAGATAACCTATCCGAACTTGAAGTTTTGGCAGCATATCACTTGCCGATAAGGTCGTCTCTTATCTCTCGGTCTAAAATAACAAAAGGACGAGCTCACTTCTTTGAAGTACCTCCGCGACATGTATCGCATAAGCCAATTGTGTTCGGCAAAGTGATCACATCGCCTAACCAACGACAAAGTAGTGAAAGTGATGAACAAACATCACCTCAATTTCACTTATATGAACAGAAATCCCGACAAATGATGGAAAAGATGGGTTATAATTTTATCCAAAAATCGGGATTGAACTTTGGGAAAGGGCGACGAAATCTCATACCCTCGTTTAGACCAAGAGAGAAGAGCCCAGACTATTATCAGAAAACTAGAAGGGGGTTGGGCTATGTATCTACTCCTCCCTCATCACCATACAAATACGAAGAGAACTCTTTAGCAGATGAAGATTTACATCCACTCGACCAGGATTCGGATCTAAGTACTGGCGCTTGGTTTCGATCTTTAACAGCAAATATGGTTTCAGCTGCACCTGAAAGCGACGAGGAACCGATCGATGTGCAAGATGATTCCTGGGCAAAACACATGAACACTCTTTAAGATGTCCGCTTTGAACGGCGTGACCCGCCTACGAAGGATAATATAGTACAAGTTAACATGAGGACGGAAGAGAATCTGAAGCCCATTTTTATAAGCAACACACTGACTCCTTTGGAAAAGGAGGAACTTATATCCCTCATAAAGGAGTATATAGATGTGTTCGCATGGAGCTATGAAGACATGCTCGGTCTTGATCCTCAGATTGCCACACACAGGCTAAATATTAAAGACGATGCCAAGCCAGTCAAACAACAGCAAAGGCGTTTTCGACAGGAATTGATGGAGGCGATAGTCGTTGAGGTCAATAAGCTCATAAAATCGGGATTTATCCGTGAAGAGCAACATCCCGATTGGGTGGCTAATATAGTGCCTATTCGTAAGAAAAACGGCAAGATCCGGATATGCATCGATTTCCGGGATCTAAATGCTGCATGCCCTAAGGATGGGTTCCCACTCCCAATTACCGATGTAATGATTGATAACACCTGCGGTTACGAGAGGATGTCCTTTATGGATGGCTTCTAGGGCTATAATCAGATCAAAATGCGCCCAGAAGATGAAAAGCACACGGCTTTCAGAACGCCGCTAGGGGTGTACTGTTATACAGTAATGCCTTTGGACTAAAGAACGCTGGCCCCACCTGCCAACGTGCAATGAGCATCATATTTAAAGACCATCTGCGCAAAACGGTAAAGTGTTATATGGATGACCTGACACTCAAGAGCAAAAACAAAGAAAATAATATTCAGGATCTAAAAACAGTCTTCAATCTTATGCGAAGACATCACTTGAAGATGAATCCTACTAAATCCTTCATGGGGGTGTTAAGTGAAAAAATCTTTGGATTCATAATTACTTCGAAAGGAATTTTCATTGATCCTGAAAAAATAAAAGCGATCATCGAGATGCCGCCTCCCTGCAATCTTAAAGAGTTAAGGGGGTTAAAAGGAAAACTGGCCTATATCCGGTACTTTATCTCCAACCTATCAGGAAGATGCCAACCATTCTCAAGACTCATGAAAAAGGGGGTTTCCTTCATATGGGATGAGGCATGTCAACAGGCGTTTGACGATCTTAAGGAATACCTTACGAAACCTCCCGTCCTCCTGGCACCTGTTCCTGGACAACCATTCCTTATATATATAAGGGCCATGGATAATGCGTTAGGAGCATTACTTGTCCAGTATAATGAGAACGACCATGAACATGCCCTTTATTACTTAAGCCGGACAATGATCGGGGCCGAGCATCGGTATACTCCGATTAAAAAGGAATGTTTAGCCCTAATGTTCGCTGTTCAAAAGATGTGACACTATCTTCAGGGCAAACAATTCATGTCATATCACGGGTTAATCCTTTGAAAATCTTAATGACCAAACCAGGGTCTTTAAATGGCCGGTTGGCGAATGGGCGTTGTTGCTATCGCTATATGATATACACTTCGTTCCTCAAAAAACAATGAAGGGACAAGCGATCGCCGACTTTCTAGCGAACCATCCAATTTGGTCCAACCCTAAACCAACATCAGATGTTAATACAACTAGAAAAGAACAACCATGGCAGATATTCTTTAATGATGCTGCCAGACAATCTGCTGCTGGAGTGGGGGTTGTATTGATATCCCCGCATAAACACATACCGCCTAATGGCTACTCACTAACAAAGACGTATACAAACAATGTGGCGGAATACAACGCACTCATTATTGGTTTAAAAATGACTCTGCAACTGGGGGTGAATCATCTAGAGGCATGTGGAGACTCTAAACTCATTGTCAATCAGATGACAGGCGAATATGAAGTCAGACATGAAGCTCTCATCCCCTATCATCAGCTAGCCATTGAGCTAGCATGATATTTTGAACAATTTTACATCTATCACATATCTCAGAACGAGAACGTCTATGCGGATGCCCTTGTCGCACTAGCTGCAACGTTGGCAATCCCACCAGGTGCGGCTAAAAGTATCACTATTGGTAGTAGAGAACTTCTCCATCTGGATACTTTATTTCAAACCAGGAAAGTGTGCCAAACAGGCTTAACTCTGGAACCTCGTGATTGGCGATTTCCATTTGTGGATTATGCCTTATATGGGATGCTGCCAGAGGATCCGAAGGAAGCTGCCACGATAAAGAGGAAGGCTCAAAGATTTTATTATGATCATACGCTTCAAAATTTATACAGAAAATCAAGTGATAGTCTCTTACTACACTGCATATCAAAAGCAGAAGCAGATGAAGTATTGAGAGAAACGCACGATGGAGTGTGTGGAGCTCATCAGCCCGGCCCAAAACTTGGGGACCGCATAAGAAGGCTAGGATACTACTGGCCAAAGATGATTACCGATGCAATGGCATACGCTAAACGATGTCATGCATGTCAGGTCATGCTAACTTTATCCATCAACCCCCAGAATATTTGCACAGTACTGTTGCTAGCTGGCCATTTGAGGCATGGGGAATGGATATTGTGGGGCCGATAACTCTCCCGTCATCCAGAGAACATCGGTTAATCCTCGCGATAACCGATTATTTTTCAAGGTGGGCCGAAGCCGTGCCCATGAGAGAGGTAAAAACGACGGATGTGATTAAATTCATTAAGCATCATGTTATTTACCGTTTTGGCATCCCCTAAAGAATCATTCACGATAATGGACCGCAGTTGATCAGCCAGGGGTTCTCAAGATTCTGTGATAAGTTCAGGATCAAAGATGTTGCTTCAACGCCATGTAACCCTGCAGCAAATGGATTGGCCGAAGCCTTTAATAAGACTATTATTAAACTCCTTCGGAAGTTCGTCTCCTCCAACAAACGAGACTGGGATGAAAAGCTGTGAGAGTGTTTGTGGGCTTATCGCACCACTGTCCGCACCCCAACAAAAACTACCCCGTTCTCCTTGGTCTATGGAAGTGAGGCCGTCCTGCCTCTTGAAGTCCAGATACCATCATTAAGAGTGGCCCTAGCCACAAAGATGACGACGGAAGAACACCATCAACTAAGATTGCGAGAACTAGAAGCGTTGGATGAAAAATGTCCCCGGGCTCAACTGCAAATTGAGTTGTATTAAGCCCGAGTCTCGCAAGCGTTCAATAAGAACGTTAAACCAAGGACCTTTAAATAAGGAGACTTAGTTCTGGCTATTAAAAGGCCAATGATTCTAACCCACAAGACTAAGAGTAAATTTGAACCCAAGTGGGAAGGACCGTTCATCGTGGAGATAGTATACTCTAGTGGAGCTTATCACTTAATGAACCAGAATGGTGATAGAATGATGATGCCGATCAACGGCAAATTTTTGAAGAAATACTATGCCTAATGAACCAGAATGGTGACAGAGTAACTGTCACATCTGGTTCATATCCCTAAAAGTATAACCATCTACTTGTTCAAGTTACGCATATGAGCACTTGAACTTCTTTACCAAACTAAGGTATGTGCAATTAGGTGCCTCTGTCTAAGTTAATGATCCTAACCTGTTCATCCTGGTGTAAGTAGTTAAACACTTTCACCAAATTATCATTTAGCTCTGTTCAAAGGGCTTTACCGTAGTTAGTAATTGTGACCCAGTTGGTATCAACGATTCAAGTTACGCAAATAAGCACTTGAGCTTCTTTTATTAAACTAAGGTATGTGCAATTAGGCGCCTCTGTCTAAGTTAATAATCCTGACCCGATCATCCTAGTTAAGTAGTTAAGCACTTTCACCAAACTATCATTTAGCTCGGTTCAAAGGGCTTTACCGAGGTTAATAATTGCAACCTGGTTGGTTTTAATAATCTAAGTTACACAAATGAGATTTGGATTGCTTTACCAAAAAACGATGAACTTTTTTTATGACAAGTTATTTGTTGTGCAAGCAAATTTTGTAGCCAACAAATAAAAAGAAAAAGAATTGTCTTTATTCATAATGCAAAAAGTTACAAAAGTAGAGAGAGTTATAGCTCTCCCAAAAACTTTAACCTATTCGTCGACTCATCAATAACTCGACGACGAGTCTCCTCTACGGAGTGTTGAGCTTGCTGGCACAAGTCATCACCATTTCATATGAATTGCTGGATCAACCGCTGATGAGATTCTTCAAAATCGCGGCTCCTTATTATGCCCTCCTATTTTAAATTATCCTGTTGATTGTACTGTGCCATACGAGGTGCATTTCCAGCTCAACTCCCTACTTCATATGCAAAAGATCTCCTCTGCAAATGTCAACTATGATCTGTTTTAGTAGATCATCTGAAGATACCGCTACAAGAATCCTAATGAAGATGCACAAAGTTGAATTCAACATGCTACAAACCCTTATACTTCATTGATGATCATTTCTATCGATTTGGAAAGCAACAGAGATTGTCATCTAACAGAAATGGTCCTCAAGAAAACTTAATGAGCTGCCGCAGAGTTCTTGTAACTCCTTCAAAAGTTTACCTTTTGGAGCCAGAGCTTGAAACTTGCAACTATGATGTAAAGCATATGCTTCTGGCTTTCTTAGAGTTACTTTTGCTGATGAAGATTGGTGCATGATTAGCCTTTGAAGATAGACCAGGGGATAACTATGCTCCATGCTGGGCAGAAATATCAGTAGGTCGCCAGACTGGTAGAGCCACATGCACTTCTCTTAAAAAAGGATCTGGTCTGAATGCCCCATTGCATCTCCAAAGAGAAAAACGAGCTTCTCCAACACTTCTCGGTTGGTGGCCTCGAAAACTGCATCGGTGATAATCTCCAGTGCAATAACAGGGTGGTACCTGATTAATTTCTCCCTGCGCTCCCTCAAGGCCGGCTTGTATGCAGCTAAAACAGTGGTGAAACGGAATTGGGAATTGGGCCGTCAGATCCGCACCCTCTGCGAATCCGAAGTAGTGCCTATGGGAGAGAGCGTCCACCGAATACCCCACTGCAAAAGAAGAATCGAGAGTTAGAATTTTTTTTATAGAAACTCAAAAAATCTTCTAAGCATAGAAACACGGAGCTAAAAATAACTCCGCGCGAAACTAAAAGTTAGTCTGCACGAAGTTAAGGAGATAGCCTCGCGTTTACAAGCGCGAAGCTAAAATTTATAGCTTCGCGTTGAAACGCAACAGCTAGTCAAAATAGCCCCGCGTTGCAAACACGAGAATAACGCGATAGCTTCGCGTAGAAGAAAGCCAGAGGCCTTTCTTCTTCTCCAAGCCGTATGCCGGAAAACGGCGATCTCGCCGATAAATAAGCGATTGGCCAGTTAAAACCAAGCCAAATTACCCTAAGATTGTTCTAAAAAGTCCAAAAATTGAGATTTTTACCTCCAATAGGCGCGGCGAAGACTGTGTCGTCGTTATGGCCGCTGCCGCCGCTGCTAACGCCGGCCGCGGATGATGAGGAAGCGCGAGAAGAGGTCGCGATCTTCTTGGGTGCCATTGAGTTCGAGATCTTGGAAGAAATCGACAAAAATGGGTGAAAATCCGGTCGGGTGCTAGGGTTTAGATCGTCGAAGTTCTTGATTTCTCGAGTTCTCAAAAGAGTGAAGAAGAAGAAGAGAACACTCTATTTAAATAAGAAAGCCCGCCCCTTGGTATTCGGTGCGAGAATCAGAGTAATTACTGAGCAGTTACCCATTGAAACGCGAAGCTATTAGCTCCGCGCAAATGATTAAAACGCGAAGATAACTTATATTTTAACTCCACGTTTTCAGATTGAAAATCTAAAGTATTTCAAAATTTACTAAATTCTAAGCCATTTTGAAAATTTTGGAGGGGGTTCTGTTGGCAGTGAAAATTTCTAAATAAAATGGGGTTTTCCACAACAAAACGCGGAGCTAACTCTGTAGCTCCGCGTTTGGCTATTTTAGACTCGCGTTTGAGCAAAAACGTGGAACTAATCAATAGCTCCGCGTTGTGGTCTTTAGCTCTGCGTTTTGATGCGATTAGCTCCGCGTGAGCAGATAATCAGAATCATAAACTGATTGAGATTAAGATTTGGGCTTATCCAATACCCAAATTGAGTCCAATCAGAATTCTAAATCAAGAGATTTAAATCAAAACTAAGATATTTGATTGGGATCCTTGATGAATACAAATTCTATTTAAATAGAAACTCTCATATCATCGTAAGGCTATAAATATCCCTTTGAGGAAGTCATAGGGATCTTTTCGATCATCTTTTGGCATCTTGGAGATCATCTTTTTGGCATCCTGGAGAATTCGAGTTACGCATAGAGACTTGAATTTGTGAAGACCAGAGAAGATCAAGATCAAGTCGGCCGTCATCTTCAGGAGAGAAGATCATCGATGTCAGATCGTCAAAAGTAACTACTAGTTAGATCCCATCGCCACATAGATCCCACGTTTTTATTGTAAAAGAGAGCGATAAATATAAATCCTATCGTTTGTTCTTTTTCTTATTCACTTTCGTTGTAAATCAAGTTATTTCAATGGAAGGAAAGCAAATTTCTGCTGCGAACAATGTTATGGTTGGTTGAGTTAAGCTGAGCAACATCATTATGATTGTACGTATTTTTCATGCTCATGCTGCCTCTTTTATTCTGAGTATTCAGCTTGCAAGCATTTTATAATATATCATAATTTATATACCATACCAAATTATTATTTATATGTTTATACTCTTATTTCAGATTATAATTATTACTTCAAAAGTTGTTGACGTAGTTGCGAGCAAAGTTAGCCGGTTGCAATACTAGAAGAAGGTTTGTAGTTTTAATAAAAGAAAAAAAAAAATCCTTAATGCATAATATAAATCTTTGATATCCATGCGAGTTGTTTTGTGATGCTTTTGACTTAATATTTATCATAATTTTATTTTTTTTCTTTTAGACTCTAATAGATCAGCTTGATGAGTTGTGGAACACATATCTTGCTTCTGTTGGCTCCTATACAACTGCTACCGTCGTGATTACCTGTTATATTTTATTTGATTGGAAAGATAAATATATACCTAGGGAGCCCACAATACTTAGAGATTTAGTAAGAAATCATAACCTATATCGGTTATTTTTTGCGGGAAGACTTAGTACATATGAGTGTCTAATGATGGATAGAGGTCCTTTTTTCCACCTTGCAAGAATGTTGAGAAATAGTAAAAATTTGAGAGACACAATCAAGTGACTATTGAGGAGCAAGTGGCAATTTTTTTTTAACATATTAAGATATAATACAAAATACAGAATGGTCGGTTATTACTTTCTACAATCAAAAGAAACTATAGGTCGATATTTTAATGCCGTTTCAAGGGCAATATTAAAGCTATGACCTTTGCTAATGCGACAGCTGAAAATGAGACGGCCGAAGAAATTCGTAGTAGGACTACTTGGTACCCATGGTTTCAGGTATATCACGTGTACTTTGCTTTAATAATCAATTAGGTTACTCTAAACTATTATACTTATCTTAAAAATATTTAATAGGATTGTATTGGCATGATAAACATCTGTTCCGGATAATTTTGTTGCTCAATTTATTGGCCGTAATAATGTCCTTGCTGCCGTAACACCAAACAAACAATTTTGTTATCTAATGATAGGTTGGGAAGGATCTGCATATGACTTCGCAGTTCTATAAGATGCGTTGTCCATACCTCCACCAAAAGGTATTCGTCCACTTAAAGGTAATAAAACTTCAAAAACTATAAATATATTAGGTATTATGTAAATTAGGTAAATGACATGTTTATGTAACTTTCTTGGCGTAGACAAGTATTACTTATGTGACGTCAGATATATAGCTATGCCTGGATTCATTACTCCTTATCATGGAGTGCGGTACCACTTGAAAGAGCAAACGGGAAAAGTTCCAATGAATCATCATAAACTTTTCAATTATTGACTTTCATCTCTCTGTTCGAAAATTGAGAGTGCATTTGGTATCTTGAAAAAACGATTCAGCATACTTAAATATCAACCTGATTTTCCATTTGAATCACAAGTAAAAATTGTAATAGCATGTTGCATATTACATAATTATATTATGTAAGTGGACCTTGATGATAGGTTCATCCATGAAGATATAAATTTTAATGAAGGACCAGAAGAGCTTTTTGACGAGAGGACGGTGTACAATACACAAGGACTGACACTGCGAGAGCGAAAGAAAACTAACTAGGAATGGTTACAAAAGAGAGATGCTTTAGCTAAACTAATGTGGGTTGATTATTGTGCTAGAGAAAGGGGAGGAGATGAGACGAAGATAGGCTTAGATGGATAGTCATATATTTGTTGTATGCTCAGTGGAATGTAAACTTCTATGTCACATTCATATTAGTTTTTATCTATGCAATAGATTTCTTCTATTTAATATTGACATTATCTTCAGTATATTTATGTACTTCTTATATATGCGTCACTGCCACAGGATAATGACCATATAGAAAACTTTGTTATGCATGGAGCAGATGCTTACTCAACCACTAGTTCAACGACTTCACCAAGCCCTATTGTGTTCAAAGGCTTTCCCTCCAATATTCAAATGATGGGAATGGGAGTAAGAGAAGTTTTTAATAATGGACGCATCAATATTCCTTTTCCAATACCACTAGGGATGGTCCCTAATTTTGGACTATCTGAAATGCATGGTTTTAATTCCACATTATGAGCATTTAAATCTACCAATGAGACATCTCCGAGTCACAAGACGAATGGTAAAACTTCTACCGGTAGCATAGAGATGGATTCTCCTACTAAGGAAAAAAAAAGTAAAGAGAAAAAAAAGAGGAAAGGTGCACCAAATAAGAAATGAAAATCTAGTTATGATGATATGCTTATCCCTTTCTTGATAGATCTTTCTAGTAAGGGACTGAAATGCCATAAGACCTTCAAGCCTCAAGGTTTTGTTGCTGCCGCTAACCATATTAGTCAATTGTTCAATGAGAATTTTACCGCAAAACATGTTGATAATCATATGAGGAGTTTTAGAGACAAATGGAAGATTATTTGTGAATGTAAGAAACTCAGCGGGATGGGATGAAAATACTAAAAAAAAATTGCTGATGAGAAAACACTTAAGAAGTATATTGAGGTATATTTATTATCATACATTTTGTTCTTTTAATAGAATTGCATTTTGTATTATAAATTTTAATGAAATGTTTATTTATAACTTCTATGTAGCAACATCCGAACCACTTTCCATATCTCAACAAGCCGATAGAGAAATATGAAGAACTTAAGATCATTTGTGGGGAGGACATTGCCACTGCAGAATTTAGAAAAACAAGTTATAATTCGGATGATGAGAAGGAATCAGAGCCAATCAATCTTGATGATGAAGATGGTGATGTAACAAAGGTGATTTCATCTGATAGATTCCCTAATTTCTAACTTTCATGCAGCTCAATATATGAATGGAAGCACTTCTCGTCTATCTATAAAGAGAAAGAGGGATGAAATTCAAGTTTTATGTATTTAAGAGCTAACTTGTGGGTTCAAAGATATTGCTGATGCTATTCATGCTTCCCGCCAAGGAAAGTGGCTTGAAAAATTATCAGAAATCATATGGGGGATGAAGGATTTTGATTAATGAGATCTTAACTTGGTATTCAATGAGCTATATAAGAATGAGTTTGATGCAAAAACTTTCATCGTTAAGCCCTACGAAGTTCAAAAGGATGAAGTTGTTGACATTTTGAGAAAATATGGATTGATGCCCATGCCAGGAAGTGCAGGAAATGTTAGGAATATCAATGACATCTATGGTGATGAGAGTCCCAATACTCTCTAATGAAGTCATAATTCAGACGCCGGTTTTGGGTGATTGACAGTCTCGGATTCCAATACTTTTGATTTTTGTGCATGATCATTATGAGACTCGAAGCAAATCATTTTTAGGTTCTAGTGTTTGCCTTGATTGACTAGTCATATTTTGTTTTGTTTTTTGTGGATGATGATGAACAGATTGAAACCCATGTTATGATTGTTAAATGAAAATTTGCACAGTTTATTTTTTATTTCCTTAATTGTTTGTGAAGTTAGTTTTTCCTTAATTTTCTTTGATAACGAAGAGATGAAGTTTCCCTTAATTCTCTTAATTTTCTGTAAAGTATTACTCAAATGATAGTATGCATGTGGACAAAGTTCTAAAGTTTCTTTTTGATTTTAGTATGCATTACTATCATGTTTGCACATACTAACACGTAGATGGCTCTAGTGAGCAATTGAGATTCTGTTACACTGTACTATGATGTAGAAATGAGGTAGTCATGCAAGGGATTGGATTGTGGAGGAGGATTTTTTTTTTTTTTAAATCATTTTGCTGCATAAGTGTTCGATATTTTGTCTGAATGATGTTGTGAGCAGACTTAACTTCCCTTAGGGCTGCAGTTGAGACCGAAGTTGTATTCGATATTTCGTAAGTTTTTGAATTAATTTTTTCTAAATACCTGCGAATTTTTTTTCTCAAATCTCTCTTCCAAAATAGCTGCGAATTTTTTTTCATTGAATTATAGCCATAATCTATCCATTTTTTAAAGAAATTTTGGGCTTTACCATCATCTATTTGACGCTAGCTCTCTCCATTCATTGTTTTTGTGAAAATTTGAGAATTTTTTGATCAAAGGTGAGCCCTAGAGTTTCTCCCCCTTTCTAATATTCCATTATTTAGTTGATAATTGTTTAATTTGTGAGTTTGTGTTTATCAATTTCATCCTAGATTGAGTGATTCTGTTGGTTAGGGTTTTGATTTGATTTTAGAGTAGATTTTGTGCGTTTTTTTTTAAATTTAATTTATGGTTTTTCCTCCTCCTTTTTCTAATAACAGAAATTGCATCCATGTCGATGTTGAATGTTTAGATTTTATGGTTCAAAAGCTTCTGCGTTACAGTCACAGAGAAGAGTTGCATGGTGAAGATATATGGTTCCTACCTTGATTTTTGTTTTCGTAGATCCATTTATATCCACGTCAGCGGTTCATTGAAATCAGATGATACCAATTTCTGCAATGTGCAGTTGAGTTCTCAAAATTTGCTATGTGGATGCGAATCTTGGTTTCTTATTAGATATTAGCATCCCTGAAACTTGGAAACTTGAACTACAATATTATAGCAAATTTTTAGATTGGAAATTTAGACATGCCATTTATTGATTATGCAAAATTTTTCTGATGCAGGATGATGATGTTTTAGAGACCAAACTGGACAGAAAATACCGACTAGTCATAGACGAAGGCACATTGGATGCTATTGGATTGCATACGATGGCCCCCTCAAAAGGTAAATTTGCATTAGGCACTTCGTCACTGCAAGTTCCTGACTTGCTGTAAATTGTAAATTTTAGCTGCTTGAATTAATCTTGAGGTAACTTGACAATAGGTAGATGATCAGTCTTATCTATCTAAAATTCTTAGGCACGCTAGACTTCGAGTTTAGTTTGCAGGAAAGTAAAAGGGGTTAGTCAACATCTGATCAGGTGCTTCTACTATTATTGGGAAATGTTCAACTTTTGAGTCGTTAGCTTTTGCCTCTGTAGGATGTACACTAGAGACCCACCGTCATTTTATTGCTTTGGTTTTATGTTCGTAGTTGGATTATTACATATTTTAGCAGCATTATCTGTTCGTATTTTCCATTTGTACTTCCAGCTTGGATAGGTACATATTTTAGCAGCATTATTACATATTTTAGCAGCAAGTTATTGTGGGGGTAATTCTAAATGCGCACCACTTTTTTCCTAGTGAGCACCATGACTTAAATTTGAAATAATTACAAGTCTGCTACATTTTTTTTGGACAGAAAAGAGCATGAAAATTTTCTAGTGAGCACCACGTCTTCCCTCGCGTGCTTTGTTTCCCCTCCTGCGCAACCCAAACTACAGAAAGAAAGCGAAAAAAAGAGAAAACCCTAATCTGTCAATTTCTTCGCTCTTGAGTGATTTCATTCGAATCCATTGTGGATTTGGCATTTTTTTTTACTGCAGAAGAAAGGAGGAGAACTCATTGAACCCATTGGACTGCGGATTGTTGTCGCATTTAGAAGATGGAGAAAAGTAATAGAAGTTTGGATTTTTCGAACTATTCTCCATGTTTAGAGGTATGTAGTAAAGAAATGTCAACTGTTTGGACTAGATTTTTGAGATCACGAATTCAGTTTTGTGTTGATGAAAGATTAAAAAAAAAAAAAAACGAAGCCCTGGGTTCGCTCTGGACTTGATGATGTGGACAGCTGGTTGGAGCGGAAACCCTGACTGGTAATCTATTTGTCTGGGTTTTATATTCCGGACAAATAGACTAATAGGTCGGTGTTTTAGCCCCGACCAACTTTTTTGGAATTGCCATTTTATTTTAGATTATATATGTGTAATTAATTTTATTTGTATTGTCATTTAAGGTTGATGTATCTACACAATCGGGTAAAGTTAAATCCTACGTTGGAGATGTCGACTACAGTCTAGACTTCAATACATTTCGAGTATGTAATAAAGTATACAACATGTGGGCAAAAGAGATACTTTTCTTGGAACTAATGATAATGTTGTTTATTTGCATATATTTAAGAGCAGAGATGAACTTTGTCAGTGGGTAGGAGACACGGGAAAGAAGCTTGGGTTTGTAATAATGATTTCCAAATCCGATAGTGGAGGACGAAGTAGGCAAGATAGGGTTTGGTTTGGGTGCGAGCGTGGTGGCAAGGCCAGAGTTAAGAAAAGACCAAATACCAATGGGCATAGGGGGAGTAAAAAATGTGAGTACCCCTTTCAATTGAAAAGTGATCAGTTGACTTTGGGGGGATTAGAGTGGAGGTTGAAAGTAACATGCGGTGTGCATAATCACCCACCGGCAGCATATTTGGAAGGGCACCCTTATGTTGGGAAATTGTCAGATTATGAGACAGCACACGTGATTGAGTTGTCAAAATGTCACGTGCGTCCTAGAGATATATTGATTTCGTTTCAAAATGTTTCAATGATAAAAACAATATATAATTCTCGCCACAAGCATCAAGTTCTTAAGTAGGGGGGAAGATCTCAGATGCAGCACCTGTTAAAAGTTTCAGAATCAAACTATATTGAGTGGCATCGACGAAATGAAGAACACGATTATGTCGGACAGTAAATTCAAAGAAATAACCATAACCTGTTGTCTGGTTTTCAAGGCCCGTATGGAGTGTTTATTGTCCGATATTTAAAACTCAGATAAATAATGTATTTGTACGGAATCCAATTCCCGAACAGTGAATTATAGGTTTTTTTTAAACTGACGGTCTGGGGCTTACATAACAAAGTTAATTCAGTTAGGTTAAAATACTACATCAGGATAACTATAACATTAAGAAGAATAATATATGCTTATTAATTTATATCGTCATGTTATCTATTATTTTTGAAGTTTGGAATAGTGTTTTGTTATTTGTGAACGGGGTAGAAAAATGCACTGTACGGCTCCTGAATCCCGGACAAAAACAATAACTATCCAGGCTGTATACCCCGGATAAAAGGATATTTTGTCCGGTATATCAATACCGGACAGTGAATTTAAGAAGATAACCAAAACCGGCTGTCCGGTTGTGAAAACCCGTGTGCAACGTTATTTTGTCCGGTAATAGAAACCCGAACAAATTAGCAGTTTGTACGGGTTCCAGTTTCCGAACAGTGAATTTAAGAAGATTTTTAAACTCTCTGTCCGGGAGTTACACACTGCACATTAAAGCCATTGTCCGGGTTTTACACCCCAGACAAATATTTTATTTGGCCGGTGTGGCAATGTCGGACAGAGGTTTTTTGCGTGATAATTCATAGTCTTTCAAATTAAGACTTATGTTGCACAAACAAAAAAATAGATATGAAGCTAAACATATACGTTTATATTTCAAATAGACTAGCAAGATACATCATAACATAACAGTGTTACTTCCGTTTAAGTTAAAATAGTACATCAGGATAACTATAACATTAACTGGAATAATACATCAAACAAATCAAAACATTAAAGTATTTCTTCCGATTACATCAAACAAATTATGACATCGAATATTCTGAACAGCCTTACGGGGACCTCTCGTGGTCGTCGGTGATGCAGGAGACGCTGCCTCTGTTGCGGGGACTGTCTCGTCACCCTGACTGCAGCCGCGTATGACCGACCTTATACGCATTAATACCTTATACAATAAGGCTGGTCGTTTCTTGCTCCTCTCCTCTCCGTCAGCAGCGAAAGGCTCTATTATCCCTTCAATCTCTTTTAATCTCTGTATTAATTATGATAGTTAATATTTGCATCTAAAATCTTAAGAAATACCATAGGACCCTATATGAAGAATAAACCTAGTCAATAATGCTAGATGATTGTTGGGGTGCATCACTCTCCTCATGGACCACACCTGGACCAATGAAACGGCGAGATATGCGAGAGTACCAAACCATGTAATCATCTGTGCAATCCCATGGGTTGGAAGCCTCAGCACCTCGATGTTCATTTGCGAGAACATGATCTAGCCAATTGATCCACATAGCTTCCATGTGTGCGTATGTCACCAAGTAGCTATTACTAGTTTTCCCTCGGCTTTCACGCATAGTTCGGAAGGGTGGAGGGGAAACGTATTGCCGCCGGCCAAATTGACGCAACACATGGAAAGGATGATAAGGTTCCGCAGTCTCCCGGCACTTCAGGGTACCCATGTAGTATGCGACTTCGTAAGGTGGATGGTTGTCTCAGAAAGGACGGTACGGATCCCATGTTACCTGCAAAATCACAAAAGGCAATAAATATGTATCAGGATACCTTCAAATCAAATAATAAATAGAGATGTAATATAATATTCACCACTATATAACTTACCTCATTAGGAGTGAGTGCATCTACTCTGGCACGGATAACTCTCATGTGTTCACGGCATACTTTGTTATCCCATCTACTCAGCCATCTACTTGTCTGGGGTTCTTCTGATCTATATGACGTGCTTGTATCTGGCATCAATGTTGGAAAATGAGAAAATATTCACGCTTGTAATAAAGTCAGATAGCCAGCTAATTGGGAAACATGTGCTCTCGATGCCAGACCAAGTTGCCGATAAAGGACAACTAGGCATCCGGCGCCCCATGCGTATGTGCTAATGGCATTTATATCAGTCAACAATGCCAAATAATCAATGGTGACCCGTGTTCCACTCTTATCTCCAAAAAGAGTACATTCTGAAAGATATAATAGATAAGCTCGTGCTGCGCACGTTATCTTGACCTCTAAATCGTTCTCAGTGACGAGGCTGCAATGATCCTTGAGCCAATCTAGGATCACAATGATTTATGTCTAGCAAACTAACTGGCAAACCTAGATTTGGTATCTTTTAGGATTCCTATTTAAATTTGATTTTCATATCTTTTAGGATTGTTATCTAAATTTGGGATTTCATCTTTAATTAAGATAGTGAATCTGATTACAATTCGTATTGGACTTTCCTCTATGAGTAGGAATAGACCTATAAATAGGTCTCTCAAACCCACTTTTCCTAAACATAAAGAAAAGAGAAGTAAGAGAGCAAAATATGAAAGATAAGAAGAGAAATAGAGAAAAAAAGATAATAGGGTTCAACCAAGGAGAGTTTTTGAGAACCTTAGAGATTTCCTCATTTAGGCCAAATACTTCATCCGAAATCAAGGCCAATGTGAGTCCTTTGACTCACTATAAATATGCTAATAATTATATTTTATTTTAATGTGAGTTTTATAACTCACTATAATATGCTACTGCTTATATTTTATCTTAAAGTGAGTCCAACTCACTCAAAGACATACTATTAATTATACTTTATTTTCTATATTCTCTGTTTTATTTTATTAAAGATTTAATTATATACGTAAAAACTTAATGAATACCGAATAAGACATAATAAGACATGATTGTTATAATATGTGATAGGTTATATAATATTAATCACTGAACTGTTATATTATTTTTTTAATGTTATTACACTGTTACTGAATACTGAATTTTATTAATAATCACAAATCCATATAATAAACTAAATTTACTGAACTGAGCAACTAACACTGAAATTGATATGAAATTGATATGAAATTGACATATACTGAGTTTATGGGAGAAATTAAGGATCCATATGATTTGATGGTTGAACGTAATTGCGCAACTGTTTTCCATTTTTGGGAGAATCAGGATAGGCTCCAATCAAAACTGTCACTGTTTCTCATATGGTAGGATCGGGATAGACTCCGATCAAAACTGCGCTACTGTTTCCCTTTTGGGAGGATCGGGATAGGATCCGATCAACTTACTATTCCGTTTTCTCGGGAGTACACGGGGATGCGTTCAGATCAGTAAGTTCATATTTTCCTAAATTTCTAAATACCATAATTAAAAGATATTAACTGAAAGATTAATAATAAACCATATAATATGTTAAGATTGAGATTTCTTACTTATTTTAATTGTACTAAATTTTTTGTATTACCGAGATATTTTCGTTTCATATGTTTCTATTATATATTGCTTTACTGACAATCCTGCTTATGCATAGTCAGATGGAAATTATTACTTAGAGCAGACTCGTCGGAGACAGAACATGATACAATATATTTTTAGAAGTAGGCGAAATTACAAGATTGACGGTCTTTCTTGTTTATTATTTTCTTATTGAATATTATGTAAGGAGAAAAGAAATATTATTGTAATTAAAGAAATCATTTCTTATTTATTGCCCATATTTCTGCTGTATTGTGACTGTAATGTTTACTGAGATTTGTCGAGTTATCATTCGACGCCAAACGTTTTCAGCTTTTCACACTACGGAAAGTGGGGTGTTACACAACGTCATCCAACGTGATCGTCATCTCTCCAAAAGTCATATAAAAAGTATTGGTTTCTGGATGTCACCTCTCAACAAAGGCTGAAATCTTAACGCTACTTATATAGGTGTACGAGCACTGAACCAACGGGTATAGAGAGGAGTTCTTAATAATCTCAATGAAACGAGTGTGGGTTGGCTCAACTGTAGTGGCCATGCAACGATTTTTTTGGTGTGGTTTAAGCAGGGCAATGATCTCTCTCCTCCATTAAATGTAAATTTGTAAGAAATTAAATCCATAATTAACTAACTACGACCGGAATCTAATGTTATTTATCTCATTTTTACTAATAAAATAAGCAACATGAGTTTTAAAACTCTTAAGAACTGACAAATATGTCAGTCCCTCCTCAATGGCATGTGGGACATCTTCCTCTGCCTCTCCCGCCGCGACGTTTGCCGTGTCATGCAATGCAACCGGCTCGTCTTCAGCTACTTCAGTTAATGGATCAGTCGGTGCCCTTTAACGTAGTTTTCTTCCGTCTATTCGATACTGTAGGACGAATTCTTGATAATTGGAATTGATCCATCTGAATTTTACTGTAAAATTAAACATTGCGACGTATAAACCATTAACTACACAAAAAATTTAGCAAATAATTGTCACATTTGGCATCAACAGTTGGTGCAATTTATTCTTCTTTGGTTAACAACGTACATACCTACTTCATTCAAAATTCCACATTTACTATAAATTACACAAATAACAATTATAATTTAGTCAAACATCTAATAGCAAGATTTTATCTTCCAATACCTTCCAAACAATAAATCGCATACATTTAAATCTTTGCACTACTAAAAAATTCTTGACTTTGAATACTTCAATATCAACACACTATAAAATTAAGAGACTTCAAAACCACAACAAATTAAAAAAAAAAAATTACCTAAAAAACGATGCCCTAATGCCCTAGCGTGCTGCTGCTTGAGCTCGAACAAAATCGGGGGCGAACGCGGCTTTCACATTCCTGGGGGGTGGCGAAGTTTCGTGGAAGGCGCCGACAGAGTCCGTGCAGAAAGCTCGACCAGAAGAGGGACGTGGATTTGGGTATTGGGGATAGTGATTGCCAGGAAAAATAGGATTTCTGAGGAGGAATAACGGTTAAAAGGGAGTGGAGGGGTATTTTAGGAATATTTGTGGTGCTCACTAGTAAAAAAAAGCATCTTTTTAGAATACCTTGTGCTCACTAGGAAATTGGGGCTCACTAGGAAAAAAGCAGTGCGCATTTAGAATTACCCGTTATTGTTGTGTGTTATGTTGTGTAGACATGTTAATGGGTTAATGCAAGTTATTAGTTGGGTGCAAGCACAATGAGATCCCACCACTGCACTACATTACATAACATTAAGGGCCCAGCGCCCACCAAACCAAAACCAAAATCCAACCTAAACCTAAATTAAGCTTTACTCTATCTATTTATAGATCTTCTTTGCGGTACCTTTTATTTATTTTTCTAATATAGCAGTTGCCTCTACAGATGGAGCAAATGGTAAGAGAGGTAAAACAATCGAGATTTGTTGAACAGTTGCACAAGCATTTTACGGTAAGTGCTATTCCAAGAGGTATTCATTGTCTCTCCTTGCAACAGGCTGATGAGTACTTATCCAATGTATATGTAAGGTAATATCTGTCACCGCCAGAGTTGCTGCCTTTGCTATTGGATTACTCCTACCATCATTTTGTTCTGGCCATAGATAACAACCTTGCAGCTGCAATTGTAGTCAACTCTGCTGTGAGCTCCTCTTCTAGACCTGAAAGAATTGTCTTTCAGGTCTAGAAGAAGAGAATGGTTTTGTTCATGCTCTACATTCATCCATTATAGAATTCTTACCAAAGTCCTTATTTCGGCCTACAGTGGTCCAAGATAGTCTGTTGTCTCTTATGTTTTGTTTTTGTTCGAAGTGCAATGGATTTGTTAATTCTAAGGTTTGTGTGTTTTCCATTCACTAGAAGAGATTTCAAATTGAAAGTTTCATCAGTTTATCACCTCTCTTCATTATCACTGCGATTTTATTTCTGTTGCTTTTTTATTTTAGTTCTCAGTTGTTTTCTAGATCAAAGGTTTCAAATTGAAGTGCGGAATGTAGATTTTTGCTATTTTATTCACTTCTGTTGATATATTGTCCTTGTTCAAAGATTATCAGTGATGGGATACATCCTTTAGAGAGGGCATTATCTTTTTTTTTTTTTTTTCTAGTTTAAAAGTCTTCTGATAGTTTTTCGTTAGAAAGTTTGCAAGTAATTAAGAGTAGTAATGGCATCCACGTTACAATTACAGATGAAGTTAACAACTAATCATAAAATAAATTGAAAATGTGCAGTTTAGATGCATGAAACTGACTAATCATAAAATAAAATGAAAATGAAAATAATTATTTTAATCTATTTCATATTTAAATATTATTTTAGTTTATATATTCATTATCATAATTTTTCATAATAATAATTTTCATTGTTCTTTCTAAATTTGGATATATTATGGTTATGATCTGAAAATAAAAAAAAGAGATTATTTGGAGCATTAAGAGTGGTAATTTCATCATGGTATTTGGAACCTTATTTCCCATTCTTTCTTTTGCTAGCCAAACAAAGAATATTTTGAAAATACTACTTTATTGGGATTTCTTTCATGTGCAAAACAAACAATCTAACTTGTGCAAGTAAAAGAAGTATGCACTTTTTACTTCTAATATAGACCAAACAAATAAAAGAAGATCAAGAAATAGTCTCTTCTACCACTTCCTCTTTTAGAAGTTACTTCTAATTCTCTTCCGTACTTTCTATACTTTTCTACCACTTCCTCTTTTAGAAGTTACTTCTAATTCTCTTCCGTACTTTCTATACTTCCAAGTAAACAAACAGAGCCTTGAAGTGAGTTACAACTCAGAAAGTGAACTGCACATAACACCATTTTAATGTTTAGTTACAATTACAATTTTACAAAAATTGCAACAATTTCCACACTTGCAGCAATTACTATTACATAAAGAAGTGGGTAAGAAGTAGGTATGACAGATTACTACTCTCTGAATCTGAATCATATCATTGATAAATATAGTACTTTTCATAACTCTTGAACATAAGAAATGAAAATTTAAAAATTTATGCAACTCTAATTACTATTTATAACTCTCAATCCAAACATAATAATTACTATTTGCAACTCTCAATTCAAACATAATGATACAAATTATAACTTTTATTATTGCAATTTCACTTGCAATGATACAAATTGTAACCTACATCACTATTTTCAAGCATCCAAACAACACCCAAGCGAAGTTTCAAAAAGAAATTATATATACAACATTTTTAACGTAATTTGTATGTTAAACTCAACACCATATGATAGTCATTCCATTAGAAGATCATCTCATTTTTCTAGCAGCCAAATTGAGCATGCATTGAACAACGCAGCATATTCCATTTGTGATGATCGCCTTAGAAACTTCATCCAACCAATAAACAAATTCTTCATGACAACCATAACCTGATCACTCATTTAAAATTTTCAACGCAGATCCAAGAAGCACAAACTCATCAAAACTTTGTGCAAGGATTGGTACGGTTGACAAAAACCTTGTCATGACAAAAAAACATGACCAAAATAAATGAGGCTCAGTCGAAATATATAGCAATGGTTAAGAAATTGTCCATTTAACAAAAAATAATGAGTTTTCGCCCAGGTTCTAACTGAACAGTTGAATTACAGAAACTAATCTCTAACCATGTGTAGCAGCCACATCATTGCAATGTCCCTACAATTCCCCCCTAACGCTATAAGGAGTACAAAAAAAAAGGTTCAAGAACTGTAATTCTGTATGCCCAACAAAGGAGAACTCTAGTATTTCGATCTCATTCCCAAAAGCCTGCCGATTGACAATCAGAGCGGTCAGGAAATAAAAAACTGCTTGCATCATAAAAGCAAAACAGAGACAGCAGGCTGAAGGATAATTACCTGAACCTATGCCAAAAAGACGAACAACATTTAAAAAGTTCCAATGTTAAATCAATTTCATCAATTCTTTTCCTGCAATAGCACAGCAACCCCAAGAAAAAAGCAGCTGAAGTTAGATTCTCTTGATATAACCAATTTTTAGTAGCTACTGCAGATGTGATATTGTGTCATAAGTAGATGTAACCTCATCATTTGAGCCTGATCTTACTGATGCTTGGAACATTCTAGCATAAGCCTTTTTCTCTCGATCCCGTCTATCAGCAATCTGTTAACAATTTAGAAACACAAATTATCAGGGCACTGGATGCTTGAATGCAGTCAAATGGCCACATAGTTTTCAACTCACCTTCTTTTTTGCAGCAGCAAGTTCCTCTTTTATTTTTCCTGCAAGTAGAATATTTTCAATAGCACAGATCATAAATTGTTTTACATGGTTAAAATAAGTTTAACACAGAATATATGAAGGGAACTGACCATCATTAGGCTCTAACTCTAATGCTTTCTTAAAGCTTTCTACTGCAGCATCCACATCATTTAACGCCATATGCGCCTGGAAAAATTTGCTAGTTATTAGCTGCCCAATAGCTTGGCAAATAGCTGTTGCTGCTCAAAATGATGGAAGACAACAATAATAGTTCTAATAATTATGAGTAACCAAAATAAAGCCGAGACAAAATGTACCAGCCAACAAATAATAATGGCTCCCACAAGCACAAGAACTTTGAGGTATGGTAACTAAATTCACAGTTGCGCAAATGTGCTTCAGGCTTTCCTACGACTCCCAGAACAGGAGAGGCAACAGAAATCGTCAAATAACATTTGTCAAACAATGGAATGTGCTTCTTTCACATTTTTCTCGCTAACAAATAGGCACAAAAACTTATTCTGAAAGTTTGCCATATTTACAATTATACACAATATTCCTAATAACTAAGAAATGAAATAAAACTATGGGTTCACAAAACATAACACGACATCCTTAACACTACTACTGGGCAGTGGAATTGTATGGTCAGAAGCAGCACACGTGCAAAAACTAGTAATGGCATAAATATACTGAGTTGTGGGCTTACTGCTAAGGTGTTATAATATACACAAATAAAACTTTATCTTTCATAATGTAGAGTATAAGATACATAACAATCTATTTGTAACGGAAAATTAAAGTTAATGTTTACTGATAAATAAAAGGAATTAACTCCATAATAAAGAGCAGAGACATCCTGTCAAAGTCATCCAAATACATATATACATATATATTCTCTGTTTAATAGTTCGGAGCAATGTTATAAAAAATGATTAGTATTCTAAATATCGGATACCGGTGCTATACCGGACAGCCAAATTAAATACCGGATACCAGGCGAGATATCGCGATATGACACTAAATATCGGAGTGTCATATCGGTGTCACAACGGTTAAAAAATAATCATATAGTTACCTATATATAACATATTAAAACAAATAAAACAAGTTTATGGTACTTATCTTAACTTATTTGCATTTAACTAACGACTTTGCGGATACCGTTTAGAACGTCCGCATATGCACAAAACGACATATAATCACAATCCAAGTGAATAATCAAGTTCAAGTTTTAAAATACAAAAAGGAAAATAAAAACATATAATAACATCATATTAAAAACGTCAATCAAATTACCCAATAAATATAAAATTAAGAAAAATAAGTTTTCAAGAAAAAAAAGTGTTTCCACAATACAAAAGTGATATAATTTACAATATTGTCTTTTAAATAAGTTTATCTAAAACATATTAAAAACTTTAAATATCAATTTGTACAACATATTTTCTAACTAGACTCAAACTCCACTGGTTCATTCAAAGGCATGCCTTGCTCCTGATCATCTGATGACGAATCTGATGACGATGTGTAAGTTTCTTCCTCATCATCTTCATCTGATGCGGGGCGCTACTTATACTTTGAAGATGAGAATACTTTCCCCTTATAAATTCTACTTAAAAATTCTACTACTCTTGGGCTAGAATATATTTTACTCTTTCACTCTTTTTTTTTTCGGATTAACATCCATAGGAATTAAAATCTGTCAAAAAGTCAATTGCTCTCCAGGAAAAACTTCATCATCACTAGTCTCATAAAGATCGCCATTTTTTTCTTGAGACATGAACTATTCGATGACCTTTTCCTCTTCATTATATGTAACTAAGAGATCCCTGTTTGGAATTGAGAGTTTAGTCTTGAGCCATACATTAAACTTGATAATGACTAAGTCATGTAATTTCTTAGAACTTAGCCTATTTCTTTTCTTCGTATGCACCTAAATAAAAGATTATCACATAAAATTCGTTGAGAGCATATTTGTTTAGAAGAAATATTTTATTAGCAAAGGACAAATCGTAATACTATCTCAAATGTGCTCCAATTCCATTCACAACCCGAAAAACTGACTATCAAGCTCAAGATCCTCATTGCCATGGTCCTCAATTCGAGAGCATCTATCCCGTAGAATTGCCACCATATTTAGAAATAGTTATTAGTAAAATAGTTTCTTAAATTGAAAAAAAGTTGAATTTCGCATTACTTAAATTGATATCATACTTGAATTAATAATTCTTTTTACTGTTGCCTTTGCAAAAAACATTCCAAATGATCCATTTTGATGTTGAAACATTGAAAGCTGTTGTGCAATCTTATCAATTTTCTCATGATCATCTGGATAGAATCTGTGCATAATCTCAACAAAACCCAACATGAACAACCCATCAACATCAATCTCAAGCTGCTTCGCATAGTAATACAAAGGGTTCAAGAGATATTTAGCTCCATGCAGAGAACCCTTAAGTTTTTCCTCTCATCTCTTATCAATAATCTTCCATATTAGAAGATATTTCTTCTTTTCACCCTCTAGAGCATCTCTTATTTCCTCTTTAGCAGTCTCTAGGTCACCGTACAAAAAGCCCAATGAAGAGACCTTATCCCCATCAACTCTGCGCAAAACTTTCATTAGTAGAGTGAATACTTTTTAAAAAAAATATGTTCTTAGCTAAAAGTTCAAAAATAAACATATGCTATAATTCTTTCTTCTCTCTGCAACCTAAATATTCAAAAAGATGTATTAAAAAAAATATGAATAACGTATAATTAAAATTTATAATATCAATTTTTATTAATTTAAATAAATATCTTCTTAGCTGCATCTGTTCTGAGCAGAGTACAATCCATCCATTCATAAAAAATAAACATATGCTATAATTCTTTCTTCTCTCTGATTGATAACAAAGAGAGAAATGTCGTGACA
Source organism: Dracaena cambodiana (assembly GCA_036321105.1). Classification (NCBI taxonomy): domain Eukaryota; kingdom Viridiplantae; phylum Streptophyta; class Magnoliopsida; order Asparagales; family Asparagaceae; genus Dracaena; species Dracaena cambodiana. The sequence goes on along the minus strand of JAYEPQ010000010.1, from coordinate 39,778,211 downwards.
AACCTAGTTATAGCCGGTCTTATTAACTCTCCACCAATCGCCTTCCTCATAATACATAGGGACTTGGTGTGGATGTATATATACACGGAGACTGATCTCTCCTATCATGATTGCACTTCGGATATATTTAATCTTTCCAATATCCGCAAACATCATATTTACTGTATATGCTGTAAAAAATATAAAATATGTTTGGATGTGTCAGAACTAATGTATTTACTGTAGCCATATTATTTGAAGCATTATCTGTTACAATCTGTACAACATTTTCTATGCTAACCTCACTCATTCCCCTTTCCACAAATTTGTGGATATAACTGTCATCGTGCCTATCAGAAAAAGCATCTTGCAATAACAAAAAAGCTGTACCGGCCGAACAATGCATAACGATATTCACTAAACTTCTCCCCTTTCGGTCCGACCATGCATCAGTCATTAGACTGCAGCTATTTATTTAGCAACTCCGTTTGAATTATTCAAGAGTTGCATTTGTCTCCTCGATTTCTCTCTGGGGGAAAGTCTCGCTGAGTTCGTATGGGCTGCGAGTCTGTAAGTTTGGTCTATACTTGCAAATAGCATGGACCATCTGCATAAAAGATGGCAGTGTAACAAGATTAAATGCAAATCCCCCTTCATAAAAAAAACCTGGTAATGTACCAAAGTGCATCGCCTCTGCTTTTTTTTTAGACGGATGGCACAACAAGCTGTCTTCGGGCTGCTTCTATTGCCTCCTTAACAGATCGTATAGCAAATTAATCTATCAGTCCTTTCCGAGAAGATTGACCCGTGGATTTTCGAGAAAATAACTCTTCTTCTTGAGCTGTCTCTTTATCTTTTTCTTCCTCAACACGAACTTCATTTAATAAATTTTGAAGCTCTGTTATTTTCTGTTCAATTGCTACTCTAAATTTATTTAGCATCGGCAAAGCTTTCTTCTTCACGTCATCAGGCATTAGGGGACAACCGCTGATATGACCTAAATATTCTTTTAAGTGGGTAATATCTCCTCCATATTTATTCTTATAAAAATTGCACTCTACTTTATTAGACTTGTTGGATACCTTTTTTCCCAGTTCCAAACTTGATTCTTACCTCCTCGCTTCTCTTGGACATTAGAAGCACCAGAAGAGAACATCTTTCGAACTATTACTGATCTCAAAATTTATAAAAAATAAACTTGCATAAAACAAAATATATATACATAATTAAGGAGTTAAGAGACTAATTATCCAATATAAACCGAACTTAAAAATTTAAGAAATTAAGAGACTAAAATATATTTTGGTTTAAAACTATATAAAACAAACTTAAAAAATTTAAGGAGTTAAGAGACTAATTATCTCATATATATACATAACTAAGAAGTAGGAAAAACTAAATTATATCTTATAAAAAAATTATTTTATTAAAACTACATAAGCCAAACTTAAGAAATTAATTATCCAATGTACTCTAATTTTGAAATAAATCCCATTTTCATGAATCTCATCCAATGTATTATGTCAACAAATGTCCTATAACTAAAAATTTAAAATCCTAACATATCCAACAAATACTACAAATTTTTAGTATCAATTGAACAATGTTCTATAATTAAAAATTGATAATTGCTCAATGTCCTGCAATTAAAATGTCTTGAATTAGCCAATGTGATAATGTCCTATAAATAAAAATTTAAAACTACATATTTTTAGTATCAATTGACAATTGCTCAATAAGAGACATACAAAGTATTAATACATCATAGTCATAGGCCCAATATATCAATAGACAACCCTAATATATCCAACAAATACTCTCCTCAAACACTATAATTACTCATTACTTAACAAATTCTCAATCAAATTCACTTAAAAATGCCAATATACTCATTACTCAACACATTCACTTCACTGTTCGGCCACTGATTCATTGAATTAGTGGGTCCAACACTGATTCAGTCTGAATCAGTGTTCGACCCACTGAGGCCGAAGTCTATAATTCGCCTCAAATTGCACAAAAATTTAAAGATTTTAATACAAAACACAATCGATTTCAGTTAAATAGCACAATTATAAGAAAAATTGAAGAAAATTGTAACTCTAATTAAAATTAACACGAAATTAACCAAAATTAACTTACCAGTGGGTCAAATTGGCCGGGGAAGTTGAAAGATAGATGGAGGAATCGACCAGTGAGCTCCTGTCGAAGTCGACTCGGCCGACGAGCTCCTATCGAAGGATCGATGAGTGGGAGAAGAGTCGAAGAGTGGTCGGATGGGGATCGGAGAGTGAATTTTAGGTTGAATTTGGGAATTAGGGTTAGAGTTGGGCTTGATCGCTCAATCGATCGTTTGCGAGGGGAGAGAAAGAGAGTCGGAGAGTGGGAGAAGAATTAGAGAATGGTCGGATGGGGATCGAAGAGTGAATCTGAGATTGAATTTGGGAATTGGAGTTAGGGTTGGGCAAGAATCGCTCGTTCGCAAGGGGAGGGAGAGAGAGAGAGAGAGAACAAATGAATTTATGATTTTTTTCTCCCTTCCCGACCCGTTAAGGGTGTTTTATTTCTTAAAAGGTTGGGTTTTTAACGGATTAACGGGTTTAACCCGCAACCAAAATCCATTCCTATCGAAACTGATATAACTTAATACCGATCAGTATTTTTTAGCTCGTTACGTGACTGACATATCGGTCCAAAACGAGAAACGGTAAAAAAATTCACTTTAACACACTGAAAATGATAATGTATAATGAAATGTTTTGCCTCCAATAGGTTAGATTCACATATAGCTTAAGACATAACAAGTTGTGCAAATGCAATTTATTTGATTAGAATAATATAAAGCTACTCACAATATTTTTTATAAATAGGATTATAATTTTTTTAAAAAGCCTGCCCCAAATACTTAGGATCAATGTTTACAATAATGATAAGGATAACGTAATATTTTGTCTCTGTTAGGTTATATAGCATATAGCATAACGCATAATGTAAGTTACGCAATTTTCTATTTATTTAATTAAAATTAAATATAAAACTATCTAAAATAAATTTTATAAATTGAAAATTGAATTAAAAATTCTAAAAGAAAATATAAAAAAAATTATATCCCAGTATTAATTCTAAATTTCTAACAAGTTTCACAGTAATTCTCATATTTATCTTCATAAATTAAATTATATTCACACGCATAATTTCAGTATTATCTAAATAAGAAAACAAGATTTTAAATTTATTTTCAATTATTATCAATATTATAATTTATATTTTGTAATGCTCAATTATGTTATTTTTAATTGTTTATTTTAAATTAACTGATAATTCAATTTAATCAGCAAGTAAAAAATTTCAGTAATTGAAAATGAATTATAATAAAAAATTCAATAATTGAGAAGAAATTATAACAAATAAATAAGGATATATAAACTATCAATGTCACAAACAATCAAATAAGCAAACAAACCGTTAAATGAAAAAAAAAACTACAACAATTCGCTAATGATCAAAATAAATAATCAAAATCAATATAAAAACTAATAAAAAATTATTGCAAATAACGTAATATAACGTAATTTAACATAACGTAACGTAAAATAACATAAAAAATGCACTATCACGGTGCATTGACTTATTTTCGACTGTTAAGTTACGTTGGGTTTCTGTTACGTTTCATAACGCAATATAACAGGTTTCATAATGCGTTATTTTCAAAACACGTTATTGCTAGGGATAAAAGGTTTCACTGTTGTTGTTGTAGGAAGATAATTTTTAAAAATAAAAAAAAGAATTTGAACATACTAAAAATATAGAAACTATTCTCTAACAAGTTTTACAATAATTTTACACATTCATCCACATAAATTTAAAGCTCCTAGTTATAATCGACGGTGTTCTGAAACTCAGTTAAAGTACTAGCTCGGTCCGAGAGCGAGTAGTGAGTACTCGTTCAGAACTCAGAATAATAATATTTTAAGAATTATGCATACAGAAAATATGTAATAAATAAACATGTAATTTAAAAACTCAAAATCAAACATCACAAATATATTCAAGCAAATTTCATAAATCATAAACATAACTACAAATCCGAAATAATTTCAACAATTAGATATAAATATGATCAATTTCCGAATGCATACCAAAATGTAACATATCAAATTTCGAATGCACAAAAGCCATTAGAAAATTTTTTATTTGATACTTCTGTGTGATCAGAGATGTATTTTCTCAAGGCAAAGCCAAATCCAATTTTCTTATTTGATGTCTCTTTGTGATCAAAGATTAATTTTCTAAAGTCGAGTTTCTGAAGACCCAAACTGAAAGCCATGGCCAACTTCATCTAATCATAGTATCACACAGAGATCCATCACACAGATATCCAGAACAAGACCCATTCAAAACCAGAGATCCAGAACCAAGGCCGAAGCTAAAACCAGCGGTTAGACCAATTTTTCTAAAGTTGAGCTCTGTGTTACTATGATTAGAGATCAATTTTCCCAAGCCAACTCCTTGTTTCTTCTCTCATCCCATCACAAAGACGACTCATGAGTTCACACAGTCACACAAAAAGCCAAAACCAAACCAAACCAAACCAAAAGCAATCAAACATCATTCGATTCAGTCCCTCATTTTACTCTCATCATATCATACAGAGATCAAGCATCAAGAGTCCACACAATCAAACAAAAACCAAAAGCCAACGCTTCAACAGTTCACACAGTCACATAAAGAGACCCAAACCAACAGCTAGCTGAAAGCCAAAGCGAAACTCACAACCAAAAGCCAAAACCAAAGTGCAACCCCACAATCGAAAGCCATTATAGACATCACAGTTTCACATCAAACACACTAACACAGAAATGAAGCTTCAGGAGTTCACACAGTCACACAGAGAGACCCAAATCACAAGCATAGCCAAGCGAAACCCACAATCGAAAACCAAAGCCAAACCACAACCTCACAGAGACTAAAATTAAAGCGAAATTTTAACTCTAACTTACAATTCACCATGACTGAAGTGGTCAACAAGTTCACACCTCAAAGAGACTGGGAGAGATTGAGAAAGAGGTTAATTTGGATCGTCATTAAGACTGAGTGACCGAGAGATCAATGGAGAAGATCACTGCCGATCGAAAAACTCGCTGACAGAGGAAAATTTGGACCACTGATATAGGGCATTGATCGGAGATTAAGGATACTTGGAGATTAGGGAAGCAAAGCAACAAAACACCCAAAACCCTAACTTTCCTCTCCCTTTAACGGGAAGAGTTCTGATTTGGGTTTTGGTTAAAAACCTTAAAAAAAAAAAAAAATACCCGAAACCCTTTATTTCACCTCGGTAAGTACTCGATACTCAACCGAGTACACCGAATACTCGTACTGTCTGAGTTTTGGAGCAAATTCTTCAACTTGTCTCCATTTTCTCTCAAATCTCGAGTACTCAGACGAATACGCAGCTGAGTTTTGTGGATTTTAGAACACTAATAACCAAAACGGAATCAAGTCAGATAAGGACAACAAGATGTTGGAGAAAGTCACATAAGGGAGGGCCCTTGTTACTGATGGAGCCATTGAGAAAAGGACCCACCAAAGGCAGTAGGAGTTGTAGGACCTATCTTCATCGTCATGCTTGTTGCTTTACTCGCAAGCTTTTTATATTTCACTCCATTGTCCTTTAACGTATGAACAATGGAGTGAAATATATTTAAAAAGAGAGTTTCTCACTTGATTACTTTTAAAAGTGGGTCGAATGCAAGCCAAATAGATTTCTTTTTAACTAGGAGAGTAGATAGAGTTAGTTGTATCGATTATAAGATAGTGCCAGGTGAGAGTGTAGTTACCCAATATAAACTCTTAGTTTTAAATATTCAGATTAGAAAGAGATTTAGAAAGATTAAATATAAGTTAGATACTAACATTAAGTGGTGGTGATTAGAAAGTAATCAAAAAGTTTTTGTAGATATAGTACAAGAAGCAGATTGGAGCGACCATGATGATCCTAATGTAACATAGAACAAAATGGCTAGCTGCATTAAAATAATAGCTAAAAATATATTTGGTAAGTCGAGAAGCGGTGCTCCACCATGTAAGGATACATTATGGTGGAATAAAGAGATAAAAAAAGCTATTAAGATCAAGCAAGACCTTTATAGAGATTTGAAAAAGAATAATAATAATAATGATGAAATAAGTTTTGAGAAATATAAACTAGCAAAGGAGGCTAAGAAAGTTATTCGGGATGCAAAAACTAAATTATATAAACAAGTATACGAGAAGTTGAATAATAAAGAGGCATAAAAGAATATATATAGAATTGCTCGAATAAGAGAGAGAAAGTATATACACTTATGTACTGTAAAGTGTATTAAAAATGATGATAAGAGGGTTCTAATTCGAGACGAAGATATTAAAAAAAGATGGAAAAATTATTTTGATAGATTATATAATGGTAGTTTTACTCAAGATTTGGAGAATCTTACTATTCAATGTGAAAATATGAATCGTAACTTTATGCGCAGAATCAAAGAGTCTGAAATAAAAGAGGCTTTGAAGATGATGAAATTAAGAAAAACTGTTGGTCCAGATGAGATTTCTGTAAAGCTATGGAGATACTTAGAAGGGATTGGTGTGAGATGACTGACAGATCTTTTTAAAAAGATTTGGTAAAATAAAAAATGTCAAATGAATGGAGAAAGAGTACCCTAATAACTCTGTATAAGAACAAATGTGATATTCAGATTCTAACTATCGGGGAATAAAACTCATGTGTCACACTATGAAGCTTTGGGAAAGAATAATTAAACATATATTGCGACAAACTGTTAAAATATCGGAGAACGAGTTTGGATTTATGCCGGGACAATCGACGACAAAAACTACTCATTTACTTCGTCAACTTATAGAGCGATTCCGAGAGAGAAATAGAGATTTGCATAAAGTATTTATTGACTTAGAGAAAACCTATGATAAGGTACCACGAGAGATACTTTGGTGGATATTGATGAAGAAAAGAGTTTCCATCAAGTATATTGATATAATTAAGGACATGTATGATAGAATAGTGGCCAATGTCAGAATATGTGGTGGTTTAACAAGTGATTTTTCTATCACAATTGGATTACATCAAGGATCTGCATTGAGCCATTCTTATTTGCTATAGTGATGGATGAGTTTATTAGAGCTATTCAGGATGAGAAACCTTAGTGTATGATATTTGCTGATGATATTGTCTTAGTTGATGAGACAAGAATAAGAGTAAATGCCAAGTTAGAGTTATGGAGGCACACATTAGAATCTAAAGTTTTAGATTGAGTAGGTCTAAAATAGAATATATGGAGTGTAAATTTAGTAAACGATGGACCGAAAACTATAATGCTGTAAAACTGAACGGGCAAGAGATACAAATGAGCAATCAGTTTAGGTATTTGCGTTCTATTATTCAGAATGGAGTGATCGATAATGATGTTAACTATAAGATACAAGCTGGCTGGCTGGCTGGTTGAAATGGAGGAGGGCAACAAGAGTTTTATGCGACTGTAACATTCCGTTAAGATTGAAGAAAAATTTTATAGAACTGCTATTAGGCCAGCTTTATTATATGGTACGGAATATTGAGCTATAAAAAAATCATTCACAGAAAATAAGTGTAGCAGAGATGCGCATGCTCTGCTGGATATGCGACAATACTAGAAGAGATAAAGTGAGAAATGAAGGTATTCATCCTAAGCTAGGTATAGCTCCCATCGACGAGAAAATGCGAGAAAATCGCTTACGATGGTTTAGTCATGTGCAACGTAGGCCTACAAATACACCAGTTCGACGAGATGAGTTTATCAATGTAGGACAAGTTAAAAGAACGAATGAAAGACCAAAGAAAAAATAGATGGAGATAATACAAAAAAATATGAATTCCAGAGGTTTAAATAAGGAGATATTACTTGATAGAAATGAATGGAGAAGAACTATCAAAGTGATCGATCCGGCGTGATTCTTTTTTTGGTTCATGTAGCCTACCCCAAATACTTGGGATAAAAGGCTTAGTTGTTGTTGTTGTCGTCCTTTAACGTATGATTAGTAACAAAACAACAAAACTTAACGTAGGTAGAACGAAAATAAAATTAAGTCATACAGTTATGCATTTTTTTGATTGATATGGAGCACCTGGCCTGCACTACACTACTAAATGTGCTATATGAAAGCTACATAACACGATTTTTAAATATTGTATAAAGTTACCTTGCCTAAAATAGTTACCCCAGTAGTTTGGATCTTTTACAAATAACTAGCAAACCGAAAACATCTGTTAAACACATGATAATCAACAAACTAGGTTACTGCATATCCTAATTTTAAAAATGAAAAACATGGATGTCTGATCCAAATCCTAAGCACCATTACCTGCAGCCTCATTTATTCCCATAAGAATTAAGAAAAACTCACGCTAAATACTACTCCTTTGCTGCAACTTAAACCAATTCCTATTAGAACCTACACTGGATTATTTCTTCGTACTAAATATTAAGAGATAAGTCACACTAGCTTAGTAATTAAAAACAACCAATAACATATGATTGTCTACTTAAGTTGCTTAATCACGGGAATGGATTCAACCAATAACAACCAATAACCAATAACATATTAGTGTCAAATACCAATAGATTCATTGCAATTTAAACTAGTTCTTATAGAACATACACTTGATTGTTTCTTCATGCCAAATATAACGAGGAAAGGTCATGTTAGCTTGATAATGCAAAACAACCAATAAAGTGTGGTACAATAGCGGTCTAATCACAGTAATGGCATTGGTGTCAACTACCGATGAACTTACTAAACCACAAGATATAATGCTATGATGCACCAACAAGCTTTACAGGATCCCATATTTGTCTCTGACACATGACTCAAACAAAAGTGACACGTCTTAACATATTCAGTATGTGTCGGTGCTGAATCTACTCTGGGGTTGGTGGAAACAAGCTGGATAGTCCAAAGACAAGATTTGAACATGCATCTTTAGTTATTATGTTGCTAATAGGTAACATATTAAATCCTCCTTCGCAATTTTTTAAATGCCAAATATCTTTCCTTTTCCAAGCATTTTAATAGGCCGAGACAACCCATAATGCCCTGCTAGAATAATTTGCAGAACTAGGCAGCCATGTGAAAAAAATAAATGAAGAAAAGAGGAGAAGTATAGTTGCTCAGCATCATCCCGATACTATCTAGTTGGCATTGCCATCCAGTAACCTAACTGCTGCCATCTCATACCGCTGGTCCACAAACCACAATCTCTGCATGAGACAGGGTGGCTTCGAACAAAAGAGCTGGAGATCAATTCCTATTACATCCCTTTCCCTGTACATTGAGGCTGCAGAAAGCAAATCCAAAGTGGCCGCAGGCAGCAATCAGACCTAGAGTAGCAAAGCTTGAAGACAGCTGGCACATTGGAGTATGGCAACGAAAGGATAATCACAGAGACAGTGAAATAGCCTTACAGTTCTGCGAATCTTTATCTCTTTTTTTTTAATTATTATTTCAAATCGCTGGGCATCCACCTAGGAGGCTAGGCATTGGATCTGCCACCCTTAAGTGCCCAGCAGCTTCTTAAACATTGCCCTTTCCCATCTTGAATTGCATATAATGTACACCTCTTACAATCTTTCTTCATCTTGTTCTCTTACTCGTGTTTATCGTCCTAAATCATGTGTTCGTGACAAAATTTTATCTTTTACTTTAGATTTTGCATCACTCATCACATCCATCCCTCGTGTCCGTATTTGCACAAAATAGCGTCTGTAGGTCAGTTATTTATATAAGTACCCAGGATGCACATACTTTCACCATGATCAACCTTCCAAATGGAAAATCAATGTCTTTCTTGTGATATAGTACACAGACTAACCTAATGCAAAATCTAATTTGTAGATATTTGGATTCTATAAAATCAAATGCCATGTGTTTTATGAGCTTGTAAATCACATATAGATCATCTTTCCTTAATGGCGGAAAGAGATTAACTCTGTGATCACTAGATGAACAAATCGGAGAGTTTTAGACACAACCCACATAATTTAGTGCGTCAATATGAAAGAATATACCTTGAAGCAGTGAGGGACAAGTGTGACAGCAGGGAACAGATGTTAAATACATGCACAAAGAACATTACAGCCTTATATATGTTTTTAGACATTTTACCAAATATAGTGCCATTTACGTTTTTTAACAACACAAATCAGAAGCAGATAAGGACATTATTTTATTACCATAACCAATAATTCTTTGCTTGCCCAAAACAATGAATCATCTTAACACTTAGTCCTTGTTTTCCACAGATGAGGCAGTAAGAAAAGTTGATTAGGAACCTCACGGATTAGTTAGATAAAACAGTATATACAGGTGTTGATTCAAAGCATTTTAATCAAAAGAGGAGGATTTCCTCAGTTATTAATAATTCCTAAAACAAATTGCTCGGACTACTTCAGCATGGTCCATACCAAAACCAGAATCAGACACCGGTATCTCACTTATAATGACAAATGCAGTTACATTAACAGTTCTACTCAGAAAATATATATCTATAATATGCAAATTACAACAAAAATTAGGTTGTCAACATCATTCATCAAGACTTGTGCCTTGGTTTATAAGTCTTATACCTTTATAGGTTTTGCCTCATGCCTTGGTGGCTTCTTTAAATACAATCTTGCAAAATTGTTTAGCTTTATCTAAGTTAGGCTTCGCATTGTTGAGTATATAATTAAGGAGCCAATAGGTCAAAGCAATCAAAGTAGTCTTTAAATACAATCTTGCAGAATGGTCTAGCTTTTTCTATTTCAGGCTTCCCATGACATGCTTGACAAAGAACGTAATCTATACTTCAGATGCTATATTAATCATAATGTACCAGTAGAAACCAAACACAGTGCAAACTGATGTCCAAATAAACACCAAACCATTTTCATGTGTGTTGAAATTTAAAATCACCCAGATCCTGACTTCAGAGCTGCAGATAATGAAGACACTAACCTGACCATGGCGGAAATGTGCTTTTCCATAACCATCTCTTTCTCGCAATGCAAATTCAGCATCCAACAAGGCTCCCTTGGAGTCCCCCAGTTTCAGTTTGCATGCCTAGAAATTGAAGCAAAACTTGAGTAAGCAGAAAAAATGAAATACAGAATCCATATTTCAATCAATGAAGCCCCACAGAGAGAATGCACCCATATTTCTTTTGAAAATGGAATTCTTTACCAAAAGAGAATTTAGTTAGATTAAAAGCTTATAAGCAAATTTTTGAATTGATAGCAATAAGAAACATGAGATTATATCTCAATCAACGATGAGCTACCCAAGCACAGTTATGAAATTTCTCGAATGAAAAGAATCATGATGAATTGAATCAGAGATAACATAAGGAGCTTTCATGATTTATAGGTAATTGCATGCTACTTTAGAATATTGGAAAGCATCAAAACATGAATGTGAAATTTTATTTGATCAGAAGGCCAGATCATTTTCAATTACATAAGATGTTTTAGAGAGCAGCATGTCTGACCTGGTCACACTTTACAATATCAGAGAGCAAAGAGCTGGTGCTAAGTTACATATTGCCAATGTAAAAACTTAACCTATTGATCTCAAAACTCTTATTGCATAGCTTAAAAGCATTCAAACAAGAATGTTGTGACTCCTCCAAAGCACAGGGTTTGTTTTAAGTACCCACCCAAAAGTGACAGCAGGTTCCCACTGTGCTTAATAGGGACCTTTAGCGAACCATGATTCTAACAGCAATCCCTCCTAGTACTACTGTACAAAACAGAAAACACATTACTTAATAAGTTGTTATCCAATATAACAGCCATATGTTCATGAGGCTGATGTCTGAAGGCATGGATGTTCTGGACTACAATCTTCATGCCTGCTCAGCAAAGAGCTCAAAATTGGGAAGTACAATCTATACACCATAACCATCCAAAATAGTATTCTTCCCACCACTACAGAATAACTTTCCTGACAAAGCTCCAAACTAATTAGGAAAGTGTGCCCCTTAGTTTGTGTACCGCAGCATTATAATTATGATGGAATTTTGAAGGTGGTCTAAAGTTTTTATTAGCACCCTTCTGAAGATACTTGAGTATGCACACTCAACTGCAAGTCTCCAACATATACAGAAAAGTTATCACACTGACTCTTCACTTGGGAACAAATTCTTCAAGGCTAAGTAAACACTTATTTAAAGCCTTCACCTATAGATTCTAGAGGTCCAAGGAAGCTGGATAAGTTTGATTCTTAATCTCTATGAAAACTGTAACATAAAGATTGAATTATCCAGACTTAAGTTCATCCTATAAAGAGGTTACAATTTCCTAGTTTGTAGCTAGTTAATATGATACAACACTTCAAGCAAACTGTGCATCACGAAAGCCCAATTATTTTCATCAAAGAACCAAACTCTCTAGTAGCATCCCTTGTGCAATGACTCAATGGCACTTGCAATAGAAATAAATAAAGGCCAAGTGTTACTTAGATTTGGCCAAGATTGGATTAGAGATAAGATTGGATTAGGAATTTAGTTAATATTTCAAAAGATTTATTTAGATTTGTTTTTATCTTGTTGCACATAGGATCTTCTATATATTTCTTGTAACTCTAATCTACGTCAATGAATGAAAATAAAATCATATTAAGATAAGTGTGAGCATGTGCTTTGTTCTTCCAAATCTTTCCTTCGAGTGATTGTATGAGAATGGAGTGATTTGTATGAGAGTGGGCATATGATTCGCCTGGATGTGAGATCCAAACCCCAATTTATTACCCCCAAATCATTAATTTATTTCCTAATTTTCCATCATAAACCCTAATTTTCCTTTTGTCCTGCGTCAATTTGGTATTTTCTCCCATCTTTCTATCTTTTAATTTTAGTTTTGAAAAAGAAAAAAAAAGAGAGAAAAAATATCAGATCAAACAAAATTCAGAAAAAAAATCTGTGAAAAAAGAGAGAAAAAATTAGTAAAAAAAAGAGTAAAAAAATGGAAAAAAAAAAAAAGAAAAACTAAAAAAAATCGAGAAGATTTCAACAACGATCCATCGTCATCTTCATCAATAACCACAGTAGTATCATTAAATTTAAGTGAGTCAGATACAATAGTTCCAGATGTGTTAAGGGTATTATAATGATTTGAAGCCCATTTGAAACCCGATAAGCAATGGATTCGAGCTATATTTAAAATGTTACAATGGATTCGAGCTATATTTAAAATGTTACAATTCTTTGGTATTTTCTGAATTTTATGCTATAAAAATTTTGGAAGTCAATTTTTCTGATATTCATATTCTACGGTAAATATATTAGTACTGATATTGATTTCAAACAAATGGAATATGATATATGATGCAGTCCCATATGTTTCGCGGTTATCATGACCGTAATGGTTATGAAAATTAGGAGAACCATATAGAACTATTATTCCGTTACTTTCTTTTTAACTTCAAAGTAAGGAATACAATTATACTCAATTGAAATTGGTTGGAGAAGTTTTTGCTTGGTATATTAGCAACTATAAATCTCGTAACTTGGGGTCGGTTGCAATTTTGTCTTCGTACATAGCATGCACCGCATCTCATTTTTAATTTTTCACTAAAAACTTTTAAGACCAAAAATTGCTCTAAGTGTAAAAGATACAGAAACATCACTCACCCAAGTCCTTCCATCAAATGTTCGACTCGTTAAAAATTTTGGCATTATGAATACCGGCACTTCAAAGAGTCTAGTAACGGTTATGCCCGCTTTCGAGTGTTTAGGTGATACAGTTGAGATCAAATCCAACATAGAACTTTTCACAGTTCTAAAAAATGACAATTCGATTTTTTTACTAAAACCAACTACAGAAGCAACTAATAACCATATTCATGAGAACCTGAGACCTAGCACACCTGCAGTCTCACTTGCTCATCTACTGCTTAAATACCGTGACAAAATCTGACGATAGATGGCGTTGATCAAAAAAATTTATACATCAGTTACAAAGATACATGATGAAGTATAGGAATTCTTACCTGAAGATCATGTTTTCTTTGCCTTTCCAGCTCAGTCTAGTAACGGTTATGCCCGCTTTCGAGTGTTTAGGTGATACAGTTGAGATCAAATCCAACATAGAACTTTTCACAGTTCTAAAAAATGACAATTCGATTTTTTTACTAAAACCAACTACAGAAGCAACTAATAACCATATTCATGAGAACCTGAGACCTAGCACATCTGCAGTCTCACTTGCTCATCTACTGCTTAAATACCGTGACAAAATCTGACGATAGATGGCGTTGATCAAAAAAATTTATACATCAGTTACAAAGATACATGATGAAGTATAGGAATTCTTACCTGAAGATCATGTTTTCTTTGCCTTTCCAGCTCCCATCCCAAATGTCAGATAACATATTTCAACCTCTCTAGACCTTCTACAACTATTACTGCCACCACTATGAAAATGTCAGATAACATATACTCGATTTTCTTATAGTTAGTTCGGTGGAAAGGTTGGATAGATCTCAGAAAAATTGACCAACTTCATCCTAATTTGCCTGACTTTCTTCTTGCTACCATTTACCGATAGTGAATGTTCCGAGGCGGGGAGAATTGACGAAACAAAAAAAGGCCAAGATATACCTATATTTGGCCAAGATTGGATTAGGAATAAAATTGAATTAGGGATTTAGTTAGAATTTTAAAAGATTTTTTTAGATTTATTTTTATCTTGTTGTACGTAGGATTTTCAGTAAATTTCTTGTAAGACTCTAATTTTGATTAATGAATAAAAAGAGTGATAGAGAAAAAAATTGAGAGCATACAATTTGTTCGTTTAAATCATTCGCTCGAGTGATTCATGTGAGTAAGCGTGTGATTCATCTGGATATAAAATCCAAACCCTAAATTATTCCCTCCAAATCATTAATTAGTTCCCAAATTTTCCATCACCATAATTTTCCTTCCACCTTGCATCAACTTGTCTCTATCTTTACTTATTGAAACCAAAAATTATCGACTAAATTGGCTAGACTAATTTAAGTATTAATCAACAATCTCGAAGCATGCTCGAATCAGGATATGTTGCATGTTGCATTGAGAGCATGTCGCCAAGATAGATAGCCCTGGGTTGATAATCGAAAGAGAATTGTTAGTTTAATAAGGACTGCAAATCAAGGGATCCTTATGCAAATAATTAAGAAGGTTCGACTGAGATAGATCGCAAGCCTACATCCTTGGTCGAAGGTCAGCGACCAACAGGATTTTATATTGATAAATAAATACAAAATCTCTCTAATTTCTCTCATATTAAAAGTTCTCAGTCTAAAAATTTGTTCTCGTGGGAATTCTATCAAGTCCAAAAAATTGTTCTCCTCCGAGTGAAGTAGGAGTGTATTTATAGAAATAAATCCACTATCGTTGTTGAACTTAGGTTCTTTAGTTACCCTGTTGTAGAGGGAATTAATTGTTGCAGTGATACACTTCCATGCCTCCGTAGAGTTTGAAGATGATTTTGATTCCTCATAATAGAGAGATAGAGTTTGAGTAGTAATTCGATTGCAAGTTAGATTATGTTTTAGCACATGATACTATTATCGAACTAAATTCGTATTTGGCCAATTTCACTTGGATTAGAAGTCATCAAGTGTTCTGAGCCTTTGAGTGATTGGGCTTAATGCTTATGAGCTTTTCTCCTTTGGGATTGGATAAGCAACAATAACCCTATGCTCCTGCATTTAGCCCAATGAGCTCTTGGAATGCAAGTCTTAGTTCTTTCAACTAAGAGTACTAGGAGTACACAGTCGGGCGACTTGATCTTGCATAACGCGAGAGATCTTCACTGGAATTGTCGCAGTATGCTTTTTGATTATCTTGTTCCAAGAATGGGTGAACTCCAAAATTGATGGGGACCCAAGAAATTTACATCAGCATTTTTGGATCCGTCTTTAAGAGCAGAGGTTTAATCGTCTGAAAGCTTTCAGTGGCATAATCTACTCACCCTGAGGTCTTATAATGTTTCATATAACTGAACATTAAGACTTATGCTTTTAACCGTCTGAAGGACTTATTTTAGACTGCCTAAAGCACTTGGTTACTTTTTACCCGCTTTAGCAACATCTAGCATGTATGGAAGCTCCATGTCCGCACTCTTCTATAGGTATCTATGGGAATCTGACTTGCATGTCAAGTTGGTTGGACTATCCGAATGTCCTATGTCCAGCGCTAGGTTACTTTGTAGTCACTGCAGCATCGAATCGCATGAGTGGAAGCTCCATGCCAGTGCCCCTCCACAAATAGCATAACCAAAGCTGTCTTTCTATAGGGATTCAACTTGCTGTCTTTCAATTAAGTAGTGACTTAGTGAGACCGATTTGATCTATGGTTCCAAATCTCGCCTTGGATCAAGTTGGTCCCATCACAAAAAGTACTTAATGTTGTCTTGTTGAGGGGC
Source organism: Dracaena cambodiana (assembly GCA_036321105.1). Taxonomy (NCBI): domain Eukaryota; kingdom Viridiplantae; phylum Streptophyta; class Magnoliopsida; order Asparagales; family Asparagaceae; genus Dracaena; species Dracaena cambodiana. Next base: position 39,761,754 of record JAYEPQ010000010.1, on the reverse strand, counting down.
TCAAGATTCAACCGAGATCTTCAAATCAGTCCTCCATGTTAAATACCTGTATTTACATGATTGATTGAATGGTCAGGAACCAGTTTCCATATCCGAGGATTGTGTACTGCTATGCCTTTTCCACCTGGAACCAAGATTTTGGGAGGCAGCTTTCTAGAAATTATAAAAACTGTTCCACCATGTGCAGCATCAATTCAAGGAGTGACATGTGGCGAACATCAACTAGTGGAAAGATCAGGTTGATTTCCCCCAAAACTTGTTCATTTTGGGATATAAATATCTAATCGATCAAGAGAAAAAAACATTTTCCCAACCTTTTCAATCTGATAAGAAAGAATCAAGAGCTTTCTCCCAATTCGCCACATCTTCATATCTTCTCTTCGAGGTAAGTAATTAAGTTTAGAAAATACGTTAAAATGTTAAATGTTCATTAGAAATGCTTACAGAACTATTTGTGAAGATCACCGACTTTGTCTTCCGCAATAAAGAACTCTTCTCTGCACATCAAATAAAACAAAGGGAGAAAGCACTGTCAGAAGGAAAACAGATGAAAGGAACAACAAATCTGGTCGATTATATAACAGGAGTCAGAAATAAAAGGACAATGTCATCACTTAGGAAAATGCCTTACCTTCATCAATCTCTTCTTGATCCCAACAAGCATCCAGGTAGCGCAAGGCTTTTCGATATTTTTTAAGGGCCATCTTATAGTCTTGTTTCTGCAGAGGAAAACCATGAATTAGTCAACAATCATGAGACATCAGTAGATACCAGAACAACCTATGATCATAATACAAGCAATATAAAAAATAATGCAGTATGGAACTCGTTATATTGCGTTGTAATACCTTACACAAATCCAACACCATCTAACAATTAAAATAAGTGAGCGCATCATAACAGTGTTCTTTTTTTTTTACGTTATACTACGTTATATTACATTATGTTATGTCTTGTTAGCTGTTAATTTTTTTGGAGTAATTTCCATACTATCATTAATTATTTGCTTGATTGTTAGTTGATTGTTGCAATTTCTTTACTTGACTGCTTATTATTTGCTTGTTTAATTACTTGTTTACTTGCCAACTAATTTTCAATTAATTGCTTGTTTGCTCATAATTACTCTCCAATTGCTAGAATATCTTGTTGATTTTATTGATGTTCAGTTGAACTGAAATGAACAATTACTAATAAGATGAATTGAACATTCTAAAATACTAATTCCAGCATTGATTATGATAGAAATAAAAATAATAAATTTGAAATCTTATTTTTTATTTGGTGATGAATGAAATTATGGTTGCGAAGTTAATATAATTTATGAAGACAAATATGAAAATTATTGTAAAACTTGTTAGAAACTTGAATAACTTGTTAATGTCTATGCATTATTGAATGTTTTTATATTTTAAAAAGAATTTTTTAAACATATTTTTCAATTTATAATAGTTAATAATATATTTTATATTTACTTTTATTAAATAAGTAGGAAATTATATAACCTACGTCATGCATTATGTATATGCAATGTAACCAGACGAAGGCAAAACCTTACATTATCATTATCACTATTTTAAACATTGAATACAAGTAGACATTTATATCACATTTGCTAAGTATGCAAGAGCGTAAGGTAATCAATTACAGCCGATAGCAGCAAAAGGTTGAGAACAGCCGGAGTGGGGGTGGTGGTGGCGACAGTTCAAAAATACTTGCTATGATTAGTTTATTCGTCAACGAAAATTCATTGTAGTACACATTTTATGTGGGATAGTACACTTTGGGGTATCGACACAGGCATGGTCTGTGTGAGGGCATATGTGAAATTGGAATACAACATTCACTGCTGCACGTGTTCGTTATGGGACAGTACAGTCTTTTGGGCATGGTTCGAGTGTAAACAATTCTATGATGGATTTTCAATAAATATTAAAAAACATATATAATGACAAAAGAAAATAAAAATATAAATGAATAAACCACAAGTGATAAGGAAAAAGAAGATAAATATAGCAACAGAACAAAACACACCATGAAGTAAGTGTTTCCAAAAGTTTTAGCATGGTCCACAGCATTTATCCACCATGTTACGTCACTTGGCTTCTCATCAAGGTCACCAGGCCAATCTGGATTCATGTCACCGTCCTTGAAGAAATTTATAACTCCGTCATCACTTCCTTCAGACAGTTCTCCACATTCCGCAATTATAACATCAACAGTGGGACAATCACCATCTCCAACAGGCGTATGTTCAATTGAACGAACAACTCCCATACCTTTTAGCACCTTCCCAAATACAACATGTTTTCCATCCAAATGAGGTGTTCGAGTAGTAGTGATGAAGAACTGAGAACCGTTTGTGTTAGGCCCAGAATTAGCCATTGATAACATTCCTTTCCTCTCGTGCTTCATTTCAAAATTCTCGTCCTCAAACTTTGATCCATATATGGACTCTCCTCCAGTTCCATCACCTGCAGATACGTCTCCACCTTGTACCATAAAACCTTTGATAACACGATGAAATCGCGAACCCTGTGACCACAAGATCATACAACAAAATCAAGAGAAGTCTTTGATTCATTATTACAAAAAACTGCAAATAAGAAAACATGTAACAGTTACAATTCTAAAGCCAGGGCAAAATTTCATTGTTCTATAAAAAAAAATCCTATATGAATCTTAAGCATACACCTGATGGTCGCATGCTAAACCAGTACAATTACATCCTGGATTGCCTAGTACATGAGAAATAAAACCTCAGAATAACTTTACCATCAAGATCAAGTATTGGTGAAATTTAGTGAAGTTTGTTGTCTAGTTGTCATATGCTCCCACGAAACAGATATAAAATAGTATCAATTAAAAGCAGACAGATCAGATGAAATCATGAAAAGAAACAAAATTATGTACGGTGGATAAATACAACTGCTGTTAAATTAAAGAGCTAGCCCTTTATGAAGTAAGGTGCTTTACTAAAGCATTTTTTGCTGGCTAACATACTAGAGATTTTCCACCATAGTCTTTCAACTTGTCCCGCTACCTTTCATCACAAAACGGAGATTCAAGTGGGGAGGCATGGGTGAGAAAACAAAAATGGGGAGCATTACCAAAAAGGAACATGCAGGCATGATAAACTCCATGTAATCCATCCTCTTAAAAAGGAACAAGGTGGAGAACCAACCATAAGAGGCTTTGGAAACATCAAATTCTCACCCAAGAGACCAAAAAAACAGAGAAAATACAAACAAATGAACAAAAAAAATGATGAAAAAAAAGAAAAATGAATAAAAGAAAGAAAGAAGGATTAAACCACAAACTCCAATCACAAAATCTTGTGTTCCCATCATAGTTTTCCCTAGTCAAAAGATTCTCCAAATTATTCCCAAGCAATCAATGCTGTTGTGAAGTCACAAATTTCACCAATTGTTTGCACAATACTCAACCATCTTATAGCATTATCATAAAATTTCACAAAATGTTATTATCCAAGGCACCTACTGAAGTTTCTGCTTCAACAACTTAGATTATGATTTAGGTTCCAGTATTGAAATTGTTAGACAAATTTCTAATATAATTACAATTTCTTTAAAAATAAAGGCCTAATCCACCCAAATACGGAGTTCAGTGATGAGTGTAATTCAAAGTTTAAAATACCGGAATCCATATAGTTGTATGATAGCCATTCTACATATCCTACGTATATCAAATGTATCTTATTGGATTTTGAGGTAACTAATAATTGATATACTATATGATAATTGTCTGATATACTTGTCTGATATACTGATATTTCTGATATTGACGATGTAATATGCCTGATATTACCAATTCTGATTGCTTAACTTGATACAACCAATGTTTAAAATAACGATAACGTTAACGTAACGTTTTTTTTTTGTTAGGTTATGTAGCAAATAACGTAACGCTTAACGTACGTTACGCAATTTTCTATTTATTTAATTAAAATAAATATTAAACTGCATTTAATAATTTTCACAAATAACTAAATAAATCTAAAAAATCATATAAAATACTGTAAAATCAATAATAAAGGCATAGAAAAATTATAAAATTTCATAGCTAACATCACAACAATTTTTTAAATTATACACAACAAAATATTGTTTTTTCTCCATCTAATTTATAATAACAAGATCATCCTCCTCCAGAATATAGTTTGCATCTTCCAGATCGATATCATCCTCCATCTCATCAAAAGTATCATCAATTGCTTTTCCTTTATCCGAAGAAGATGCTACATAAGAAATATACAAATTAAGATATTATTAGATACTCAAATCACGATAGTAAAGTATTCATTTAAAAATATTAAATTGTTAAAATTGGATAACTTACAAGTATCGACCCTTCGTTTCTTTGCTGGGATTTCAGTTTCATCTTGCTTGTCTCTATTATCTACAAAGGATGAAAGAACATTTTGATTGCTATTAATTGCAGTGACTTCTAAAAAATCATTCTTTCTTGAAACTGAATCGTCATCAGTAGGCTCATCTAGCAAACCAAGATCTTATGAAAAACAAGGCTGTTCACTCTCAACTAGCCATTCATCCTCTGGTATCGCCTCATCAATCAAAATTGGATCCAAATTCATTCTCTTCCTCCGAATATTTCTCTCTCTAAACTTAATATTGTACATGACGTACACGAGAGAATGTAAGCATTCTTACTTCAAGTGACATCTTTTTTTTTTAATGCACGTTTAACAAAATTGTGAATTGTCGTTATATGAATATGATGATAAATAAAGTACTTAAAAATAATATATTAAGTTTTTAAAATTCATACTTGTTCAAAAGTGCTCCAATTGCGTTCACATCCAGAAGCACTAGTCGTAAGAGAGAGGATTCGAATTGCAAATTTTTGGAGTGTTGGAACATCCTCTCCAAATCTTTCCTACCAGACAGCTAAAATAGATAATTAATTTTGGTGTTAAAAATACAAAAAAAATAACTTAATGATATTTCTACCAATAGAACCCTAACAATGGAAATAATGAATTAAGATATACCAGAACTTCGGACATTCATAGTCATTTGAGCTAGTGGGGATCCAAATTATCCAAATTTCTGTTTATATTGATCCAGCTCCACAGCTTGTGCATACTCATTGAGGTCGGAATCATTCATTGCATGCATTCACGAAGGCTTCTTCTAACCTCAGGAACATTAGAAAATGTATCATTGTAGAAGTATCTAGGATTTAGAAAGTAAGCTGCTGCATGGAGGGGCCTATACAACATGCCTATCCATTTCTTATCAATCAAATTCCAGTATGACATATACTTCCTCTTACTGCCCCAAAGATATTGGCAATTCTCTCTTTACAACTGTCGAGATACTCATATAGAAAAGGCATTGAAGGCCTCACATCTGAATCCACCTCTCGCAGCATATAGACCAGTGGAAGTGTAGTACTAAAGCAAAAGATAACTCGGCCCCAGAAGTTTCTACTAGATAGCACTGTCCTTTTTGCCTTTACTGCATTCGGTTTTTTTGCCCAAGCACTCTTTGTGAAATCATCAGAAGCAAATATCTTTCTCAATGGCTGCCTTAATTTATAGTCTTTGTAGAGTCAAAAATGACACAGCAAATCGAGTGATAGCCAGCCTTAGCAGTTCTTTACCCTTTGTGTAGGTCCGCATCAAACTCAAAACCCAGCAATGATTATATATGAATTGTATAATCCCATTTGCTCTTTCAAAAGTCTCCTTATAAATCTTCATCTTGCATATATCCTCCAGCATCAAATCAATACAATGAGCCGCACAAGGAGTCCAGTAAAGCCGTTTTCGTGAATCCATAAGTTTTGTGTCGGCATTGACATAAGAAGCGTAATTGTCCGTAATCACTTGTACAACATTATTCTCTCCAATCTCCTCAACTATCTTATCAAGACACTCCCATAAGTAATCTCCTGTCTTGAACTGAGCCGATGCATCAATGAACTTATCAAAGAAAGTCCCCTCTATTGAATTCACAAGGAAATTTATTAAGCTTCTACTCTTCCTGTCAGTCTACCCATCTGACATCAATGTACAACCGTATTTCTCCCAAGCTGCCATGTATTTCTCCTTAATCTTGTCAGTATTCTTAATCTCGACCTTAAAAACCCACGTCCTTATCTCGTATGGAGATGGTTGTTTCAAGCCAAATCCGAAATTTCTAACTGTTTCGATCATCTCCTTCCAATATGGACTATTCAAGATGTTGAATGATAGCCCATTTGCATAGATACATCTGCCTATTTTTCTGACACAGTCCTCTCTTACTTCCTTCTTTAAGATTGTCTCCAGCATGGATTGGCGAGCTTCAAAATTAATAAATTTATTCATCGCTCCAAGAGTTCGAGATTGAGTGTTGCTACCCGCAGCGCTTTCAAGCTATTCACTCACCATTTCAGTGTCCGGTTCCCCCATTCTCCCAATTTTCCGGCTTAGTAATGCTTTATTCTTCTTTTCTACTTCAGTAGACTTCAAAATATCTTTACATGTTTTATTTACATCTGACAGGACTCGTTTACATATTTTCACTCCATGTCTCGTTCCAGCCAAATGATGCTTAAGCCGAGTGATTCCTGCAATTATGTGGTGATTACATAATTTACAATAAAAATAATTGGGGGCTCCCCTTCCTTATGAATCCCCCATTCTCTAGCCGGATCCATATTCTTTGCCATGATTCTTCGTGCGGATTGTCAAATTTTAATCTACAAAAATAATACTTTTTTTTAATTCAGTTTTTTAATTTAGTGCGGATTGTCAAAAGATTCAACAATTGCATCTAATTACTTTCACACATTACTTCTACACAAGTAATAAAATGTATTCAAATCCCAACACAAGTTAATCATTTTTTTCATTAAGTATTTCTGTTTTAATTCAGTTTTTATTCTTAAATGAACTAAAAATCAAATTTCACACCTTTTTTTTAATTCAGTTTTTTTATTTTCTTCTACACAGATTCATACTTAATTCAGTTTTTCTTAACTGAATTAAAAATCAAAATTCACATGATTACATCCTTTCCCATCCTTTCTTAATTGAATCAAAATTCATTCCCCAGTTCAACAGTGAAGTGAAATTGGGGGAAAAAATTTTTTCACCCATATTCAAGGATCACAGTGCAATATCAAACTCAGAATTCTTACTAATGTCAATAGTTCAAATTTAACACACTCCAATATTTTTTACCCAATTCCCCGAAATTAATTCATGGGACAGTTCAGAAAAAACAGGGAAAAAATCAGGAGAAAAAAATTGGTAGCACTAATTTACTCAAGAATTTTGTAAAGCAATAATTAAATCATGAATTTCTCCTAACATCCATGGAATCAATTAAACAGTTGAAAAAAAAATATGAGAATGAACTAGGGTTTAAGAAATCTAACCTCACCGGAGCTCGGGACTCACGGAGAGCCGCAGGGGACCTCGGAGAAGATAAAAGTTGTCGGGCTTTGCCGGAAAGGTTGCCGGAGGTGGAGGCGGAGGTTGTTAGGGCGGTGGGTTGCTTCAAAGAGAGTCGCCGGGAGATGATGCGGATGATCGGAGCCTCGGAGATGATGCGGATGATCGGGAGGATGATCGGTGTTGGGGAGGAATTAGTCGGGAACGTTGCCGGAGGAGAATCGCGGAATCGGAATCGGAATCGGGAGGAGAATCGCGAGTTAGGGTTTTTTTCCCTTCGCGAGTTTCCTGGGCTGAGTCCCTTTATAGGTTTTTAAGTACGTAAATAACGTACGTTACGCTACGTTATGAAATAACGTAATGTAACGTACGCTATTTTTACGAAAAACATGCGTTACGAGGCAATGCATTATTTTCCCCTATTACGGAGCGCAACTGCTGCCGTTATGCTCTGTAACGCGTTAAAATGCGTTTTTTTCAACACTGTTAGATACAATTGTTGAATCTTTTGACAATCTGCACTGAATTAAAAAACTGAATTAAAAAAAGTGTATTATTTTTGTAGATTAAAATTTGACAATCCGCACGAAGAATCATGGCAAAGAATATGGATCCGGCCAGAGAATGGGGGATTCACAAGGAAGGAGAGCCCCCAATTATTTTTATTGTAAATTCTGTAATCACCACATAACTGCAGGAATCACTCGGTTTAAGCATCATTTGGCTGGGACGAGACATGGAGTGAAAATGTGTGAACGAGTCCCGCCAGATGTAAAGAAAACATGTAAAGATGCTTCGAAGTCTACTGAGGTAGAAAAAAAGAAGTATCACTAAGCCGGAAAATTGGGAGAATGGGGGAACCGGACACTGAAATGGTAAGTGAAGAGCTTGAAAGCGCTGCCGGTAGCAACACTCAATCTCGAACTCTTGGAGCGATGAATAAATTTATTAATTTTGAAGCTCGCCAATCCACGTTAGAGACAGCCTTAAAGAAGGAAGAGAGGACTGTGTCAAAAAAATAGGCAGATGTATCTATGCAAATGGGCTATCATTCAATATCTTGAATAGTCCATATTGGAAGGAAATGATCGAAGCAGTTGGAAATTTCGGATTTGGCTTGAAGCAACCATCTCCATACGAGATAAGGACGTGGGTTCTTAAGGCCGAGATTGAGAATATTGACAAGATTAAGAAGAAACACATGGCGGCTTGGGAGAGATACGGTTGTACATTGATGTCAGATGGATGGACTGACAGGAAGAGCAGAAACTTAATAAATTTTCTTGTGAATTCACTAGAGTGGAGTTTCTTTTATAAGTCCATTGATGCATCGACTAAGTTCAAGACAGGAGATTACTTATAAAAGTGTCTTGATAAAATAGTTAAGGAGATTGGAGAGAATAATGTTGTACAAGTGATTACGAACAATCACGCTTCTTATGTCAATACCGGCACAAAACTTATGGATTCACGAAAACGGCTTTACTGGACTCCTTGTGCGGCTCATTGTATTGATTTGATGCTGGAGGATATAGGCAAGATGAAGATCTATAAGGAGACTCTTGAAACAGCAAAGCGGATCATACAATTCATATATAATCATGGCTGGATTTTGAGTTTGATGCGGACCTACATAAAGGGTAAGGAACTACTAAGGCCGGCTATCACTCGATTTGCTACGCCATTTTTGACTCTACAAAGACTATAAATTAAGGCAGCCATTGAGAAACATATTTGCTTCTGATAATTTCACAAAGAGTGCTTGGGCAAAAAAATCGAATGCAGTAAAGGCAAAAAGGACAGTGCTATCTAGTAGAAGCTTCTGGGGCCGAGTTCTCTTTTACTTTAGCACCACACTTCCACTGGTCTATATGCTGCGAGAGGTGGATTCAGATGTGAAGTCTTCCATGCCTTTTCTATATGAGTATCTCAACAGTTGCAAAGAGAGAATTGCCGATGTCTGTGGGGGCAGTAAGAAAAAGTACATGCCATACTGGAATTTGATTGATAAGAGATGGACAGGCATATTGCATAGGCCCCTCCCGGCAGTGGCTTACTTTCAAAATCCTAAATGCTTCTACAGTGATACATTCTCCAATGTTCCTGAGGTTAGAAGAGGCCTTCGTGAATGCATGCAACGAATGATCCCCGACCTCAATAAGTATGCATAAGCTGATGCAGAGCTGGATCAATATAAACAGAAATTTAGAGAATTTGGATCCCCGCTAGCTCAAATGACTATGAATGCCCGAAGTCCTGGTATATCTTAATTCATTGTTTCCATTCTTAGGGTTCTATTGGTAGAAATATCATTAAGTTATTTTTTTTGCATTTTTAACACCAAAATTAATTATCTATTTTAGCTGCCTGGTGGGAAAGATTTGGAGAGAATGTTCCAACACTCTAAAAAATTACAATTCGAATCCTCTCTCTTACGACTAGTGTTTCTGAATGTGAACGCAATTGGAGCACTTTTGAACAAGTATGAATTTTAAAAACTTAATATATTGTTTTTAAGTACTTTATTTATCATCATGATTATATAACAACAATTCACAATTTTGTTAAAGATGCATTAAAAAAAAGATGTCGCTTGGAACAAGAACGTCTACATTCTCTCGTGTACGTTATGTACAATATTAAGCTTAGAGAGAGAAATATTCGGAGGAAGAGAATGAATTTGGATCCAATTTTGATTGATGAGGCGACACCAGAGGATGAATGGCTAGTTGAGAGTGAACAGCCTTGTCTCCCAGAAGATCTTGAATTGCTAGATGAGCCTACTGATGACGATTCAGCTCCAAAAAAGAATGATTTCTTAGAAGTCACTGTAATTAATAGCAATCAAAATGTTTTTTCATCCTTTGTAGATAAGAGAGACAAGCAAAATGAAACTGAAACCCCAGCAAAGAAACGAAAGGTCGATACTTATAAGTTATCCAATTTTAACAATTTAATATTCTTAAATGAATACTCTACTATCGTGATTTGAGTATCTAATAATATCTTAATTTGTATATTTCTTGTATAGCATCTTCTTCGGATAAAGGAAAAGCAATTGATGATACTTTTGATGAGACGGGGGATGATATCGATCTGAAAGATGCAAACTATATTCTGGAAGAGGATGATTTGTTATTATAGATTAGATGGAGGAAAAACAATATTTTGTTGTGTATAACTTAAAAAATTGTTGTAATGTTTGCTATGAAATTTTATAATTTTTCTATGCCTTTATATTGATTTTATAATATTTTATATGATTTTTTAGATTTATTTACTTATTTGTGAAAAATATTAAATGCAGTTTAATATTTATTTTAATTAAATAAATAGAAAATTGCGTAACCTACATTAAGCGTTACTTTATTTGCTACATAACCTAACAAAAAAAACGTTACGTTAACGTTATCGTTATTTTAAACATTGGGCTATCCAAACACTAGAACGGGGTGAATAATGTTATGTAAACAACTATATAGAATTTTAAAGTCAATGACAATAATTATACAATCATTTCTAAAAAAGAAATAATTGCAATTGCAATCACATATTACAATTCATAGAGTAAAATACCAAACCTGAAAAGGACAATCGCAAATACAAGATATATCCTTGTTCACACAAGATAAATCCTGGTTCGGTCTCCCATACTTACTCCACTTCCCAAGCAACTAGCTTGATATTTCCTATATCTTCTTGCAAACTGCAAGATCTACATACAAACTTAGTAAACTTCTCGTTCAACATTTGTACACAAACAATCTCTCACACTAGAGAGATCCATGCTTGTTTAAGAGATAAATACAATTTCTATAAGCTTTGAATGATTTGCGCATGTGATTTTTATCAAGGTTAATAGGGTTCTATGTAGAAAACAGAAATAAAATGAAGATCAAGAGAATTCAGACTCTTGGGATGAATTTTGGCAGGGTTACAAGGCAAAAATAAAGAATCTAATGAACTTGGAATGCCTCTGGTATTTATAGGCACATATTCCAACATTCAACACACGTAAGATCCGTCAATTAACAGTCAAAAATGTTAAAAAACGATCAAATATTCAAACAGGTTTATTAATAGTATTGTCGAATTAGTTGACAAAGACACTTGATTAATCGATTAAGACAGGGGTTGATTGACCAATAAGGCAAAAAATAATCAACCAATTAAAGGGTTAGGTGACCAATCAAAGATATATAGAATATTAAAACTCTAGATTGGTTGACTAATGATAGTGTTGGTTGACCAATCAAACAAAAAAAAAAATTGTATGAGTTGTGTATAAGTGGCACTAGTGTTACCAAGCCTAGATATGAACTTATAGAATAAACTTAAGTTACAACTAAATCCAAGGACTGATAATCAACTATTTTGAGTGTGTATTAAAGCTTTAACGATGTATCTAAAACTACAATAAGACTTCTATAAAATTTACATTTAAGCTCAGATAAATCCTTTATCTTCACATTACCTTGTATGTGCATTCATATGGCCTTATCTTTTTGCATAATTACTACTTGAACTTTTGAGTGAACTGCAAATAATATGTTAGTATAGATATACTTGTTTGTTACCATCAAAATAACCAAATCATAAAATTTACATTTAATTCTCGAAATAGGTTAAATCTTATTGCTTTACATATGGAGAGATTGACTGAGTAGAAAAAACCTTTCTAGTACAGTATCCATTGTTCTAAATATCGGTGACAATGAACGATATATCGATCGATATCATTTGGAAGGGTCTGCTGAAACAATATAATATCCCAATGTTAGCTTATTATATCGATATATCATCTAATCTCACTATCCGACATGAAATCCTCATATCTGATACGATATTCGATATTTAGAACTTTGATAATATCATCGTTCATCTCAATATCAGTGAGATCAAGACCTTGGTATGAGATGTTAAGAATCTTACCAAGCCATACCTAAGATAATTTGATGCGAGTTTATAGAATCAAAGTGGTGATATGCTAAGATTTATTTGAATTTTCTCCATTATAGGTGAGATTCGTAAAAGGTAACATAATTAGGAAGGGATAAAATTCAATTTTTGCTTGATAAGCAAGTAGTTCATATAGGCCAACTTTTTCAAAGTATTGAGGCTAAATTGTATGAAATCTGAAAAGTTTACATATCTTGTTGGCATGATTTCTAAAGAGGATAGCCATTGAAAATTAGGGACTAGAAAGTAGATTTTTCAAGTAACTTTCCTATGCATTACCAATATTTATATAGATATAGATTTCCGATTATGTTTGAGTAAGACAAGATAGCAAAGAAAATAAGACAAAATTCTAAGATCAAGATGACTTACAAAATTAGGATGAGAGTTAATCAAACTTGAAATAAGAGAGCGGGAGCAAGACTGCTGCAAGGAGAGCTTGCAGGCAAGAGCTTCAATAGGGACAGAGCTTGGATCGACCATACAGAGAGAATTAGTCAGCTAGGATTTAGAAAAGAGAGGATTTGTTTGAGAACAAATAAGAATTCAAATCATTGGATATGTAAAAGACGACTAGGATTAGATTTTAAAAGTGAGGATCCAATGGATAAAAAGAACTTAGACTAGTCGACTGATGGTAATTGGTTGATCAAGTCCGTGCAATTTTAAATTCTCAATTCTTTTTATTGTACATTACTCGACCAAATTGATTTATTTCTATTGGATATCCATCCAATGCCCTTTGGATCCTCACTTTTAAAATCTAATCCTAGTTATCCATCACATAACCAACGATTTGAGTCTTATTTAGTCTCAACCAAAAACTCTCCTTTCTAAACCCTAACTGACTAATCCTCTCCCCATAGTCGATCAAAACTCGATCCCTACTGAAACTCCGGCACACAAGCGCTTCCTTGCTGAGCCTTGCCCCCTTCTCTTGTTTCAAGTTTGATCAACTCTCATCGAATTTTTAAGTCATCTTGATTTTAGAATCTTATATTTATTTTCTTTTCTGATCAGATCTTCCTCAAACACTAACAAGAAATCTAAATTAGAAAGCATGAACACGAACACAGATTCAGACACACGTTCGATATGGACACGGGCCATGACATTTCTGAAAAAATGTGGATACGGACACAGCAAGGACATGAACAAAAAAATAAATGTTAGTATATATTTTTCTATTATTAACATAATAATTTTACTAAAATATCCAAAAGGAAAGTATTGACAATGTATGGGCTTATGTCTCTAAACTCTTTTACATAGTACTAATCTCGCAATCAACCATAAATTTCTCTCTCCCTCACCAATACAATCTATAAGTAAAGAGATAAAAAAAAGACGGTGATGTTAACAGTTAATACATCAACATATAATGTGAATATAAAAAATTATTTCTTCAAACATGAAAACCAAATAAGACTCATGTCCAAAAAAAATATTATAGTATAACTTTATAAAACTAACTAGATATAGATAAATATTACCAATTTAGTAATTTTTATTTTTATTTTTTCATACCATTTAAATCTTTTTCTTTTTAGACAACCTATAAAAAACTCAGGCACGACAAGGACACGGTAGTTTTTTTATTTTATGGACATGTCACTTAGTATATCTGACACAGTTTTTGGCATGTCTATGACGTGTATGTGTCAAATACGTTCCGACACGAATACGACATCCTCAGCGGTATATCCGTGCATCTTAGAATCTAAATCCACCTATGTCAATCCTTGAAAATATTAATGATGCATATGAAAGTTCTTGAAAAAATCCCTTCTAATCTCTAATTTTCAAAGCCTATCCTTTTTAGAAATCATACTAGAAAGATATGTAAAATTTTCAGATTTTATGCAATTTAGCCTCAAAACTTTGAAAAAGTCGGTCTATATAAACTACTTACTTATGGAAGCAAAGTTGAAAATTATCCCTTCTTAATTAGCTTGTTTTTTAGAATCTCACTATCATAGAGAAATTTCAAGTTAAACATCTGAGTATATCACCACTCTAGTTCTAAAAACTCACATCAAACTATCTTATATAAAGCTTGGTTAACCAAGGCCCTCATCTCACTGATATTGAGATGAACAATAATGATATATTAGAGAAAATTTCATATCCGATCAATCTTTCCCTATGCAAAGGGATAAAATTCAACCTACTCCAAGAATCATTGATCGTATCCTGTACCCTAAACTCGATAACTAGACATATATCGAACGACTTACTAAATGTGTGCACACTATTATGTGAAAATTGATGTTAATTGGGCCAAAATCCTATTTCACCACCATCTCAAGATCTCAATTGCCTTTCTTTCCTATAGATCTCTTTAACTCATGTACTTCAATAATTTAAAATTCTGTTTGACACTCAAAATGATATCCTTTGCATATTTAAATTTTCTATTATCAAACTCTTGTTAGGATAAAACTCATTAATTTTCATATTCTCGAACCCAAACATGCGCTAGCACTCCAACCTCAAACTCAATCTAGGTCTGCTCCTCCCCTCCTACAGCATCACCTCCATCTCAACCATCTCATCAATCATCATCTACCTTTGAATACGTTGATGCCTACAATACCACCCCTATTCAGAAGATGGATACTCTCCAAACTAGCCATTACTATCTCATATCTCAGTTTGATACCCTTATTACCACCCAAACCTCTCTTACTGGACACAAAAGTTGTTTTGGAGAATCAAACAAACTTCGAGACAATTATGATACATTAACGACTCCATACATTCTCATGCAAGAGAATCAAAGGATATATGTATTTTTATCATCACTTTCTACCACTAGTACTAAGTAATTTTTTTTTTGGATTAATTACACTCAAACCCCTGTAGTATGGGGATGTATAACTTATCATCCCTAAAGTTTAAAACTCTCACTTGGATCCCCTGAACTATCTAAATTACCGTGCTTTAATTACACTCAGACCCCCTGGTCCAGGGGGTCTAACTGAGACTTTTAAACTTTAGGGGTAATAAGTTATACAACCCCCATACTGCAGGGGGGTCTAAATGTAATTATCCCTTTTTTTTGTTGTATCTTCCATGCATTATATAGTGGTTTGTAATAGTTTAAGTCTCAAGTTATTTGTTTTAAAGACTTTATTTGTAGTTTG
Organism: Dracaena cambodiana; assembly: GCA_036321105.1. Classification (NCBI taxonomy): domain Eukaryota; kingdom Viridiplantae; phylum Streptophyta; class Magnoliopsida; order Asparagales; family Asparagaceae; genus Dracaena; species Dracaena cambodiana. The sequence continues at coordinate 39,746,226 of JAYEPQ010000010.1, read as the reverse complement.
TTATCAAAATGTATATTTTTGTGTTTGTTTGTGTGTTTGCTTATCTATTCTCTTGTTTTGTTAATGTCAAAGGGGGAGAAATAATGATATTGGTATCAAATAATATGTATAATTGCAATTATGCTTTGTTGCAAGTAGAGCAAATCTTACAAAATGTAATAAATTATATATTAAAATTATTGTTTTTCATCAAAATATTTAAAATAGGAATGTGTGATTCAAAATCCAACAGCATATCGATATCCGCCGACAGTTAAAACAATGGTGTAAATGAATTTATTTGAATCTAATAAAAAATTTTAGATGGAAAACCTTCCCTTGTAAAACTTATTAGAAAATATGACATATTGAGAATTTAAATACTCTGAAACTACTCAAGTTAACTAAGCATTCACTAGTTCTATAAGATCAAGATAAGCAATATTTTGTCTTCTTTTATCCGATAGCAAATGACATTTTTCATGATGGATATAAATGTAATTTGAAGACGATATAGATATTACTCATGAAAATCTAACTATTGCTTGAGTTGGTACATATCCATTAAATCATGTATGATCGTTCCCAGCCAAGTAGAACTTGATGTCCATATAAGTTATGGATGCAATTGAGCTTCAACAAATCTCGGTATCCAAAGACAAACTGATCCAATCATTATTTAAGTTTATATTAATCTTTCCCTTCCCATGAACGCCAATGCAATGATAGGAAAGTAAGCAACTTCAAGTTTTAGTCCTCTCCTTAATGCCTCCTCTCCTTCAAAATTTAAGATGATTGTTTTTTTTTAATCCCTTTTTAATTTTTACTTTTTACTTTTGGGTGGGGTCGGCATTATGGGCAGAGGTTCATTGAGTCTCCTTCTGGTCTCTCTCTTTCCCTCTTCCTCCCTACATTCCCTAGGCACAATAACATAACTAAATTATAGATCCCTATAGATATTACATAACACTCAAAACTTGTGAACCTCTCCTCTTATGTAATCCACATTCAATAGACTAATACCATAAACATCTTAATATTCAACTGTAGATATTGAGCCTTTTTATACCCATGTTCAGTATGCTTCACATCAGCACTTTAAGATGGAATATGGTCAACATTCAATCAAATCTCCATTTGATTTAGTTATCTAATACAAACCAAAATTAAATAGAAAAACAACAGTCATGTTACTACTCAATGTAACAAGAAAAAAATTCTAGACACCACATGATAAAGTGTGTACATCACATCTATCTATTGGCCTCTTATTACTTTCATACACTCATTCTTGAACCTAACTAGGTGGATGGACTTGGGACAATGGTAGTTTCAATTCATTATGTCATGGAGGATATAGGTTGGTTATATGGAAAACAGCTACATCACAATGTTGGGTTAGACTATAAGCAATTGAACCTCTTAGAGGGAGCTATTTTGCTGGTCTTCCCCCTGATGTTGGCATCTAAACTTACCTTCATCGTACAACCTCAACAAAAAACCCAAATAGTATCATGATGGACCTCATTGTATAGGAAAAGCAACTGCTAGGAGCTAACACCTTTTGGAATTCTGAAAAACAGGTTGGATTTAGGAGGTGTTTTGTTGCTTGCATAAGTGTGTAAAGTGGTTGCAATTACAACCACTTTTGCTGCAAGTGGCACTCTCCGCTTTATAGTTGCAACTGCAATTGTAAAAATTTGTAATTTCAATTTCAACTACATGTGAAGTAATTGTAATTACGGAAAAAAGTATGCAAGATACTTTTCCACTCCTCTTTACAAAAGGTGAGTGTATTATTAATAAATGGGGTATTTCTCAGGCCCCTTAATAATAAAAGAACTAATCTTTGAAAATTTTTGCAAATCTAGTTACCTCTTACAACTCCCAAATCAAACACAGAACTACAAGTTGCAGCAACTTCTGTTGATACAACTTCAATTGTAATAATATAAGTTGCAACTTCAAATATTACTTGCAAGCACGCAAACAGCCCCTTAATTGACAAGGTAAAGTTGCCAGCATGTTACATATAGTGATTAGTGACTCACACCGCTACTAATCATTCAAAAGTTTTAAAAAAAAATTAATAGTAAGAAATGTTTAAACAAGAACTTTTTCTAAAGATTTGTCATTAGCTTTAAAATTTTTAGGCAAATCAGAAGCAGGCTGCACAGCATTGTGCAAGCACAGCATATAGATCAATTTTACCTCTTAAATCCTACATATATAAAGTTTAAAAACTCGCACCAAACAAGAGTGTCACAAAAAAATAAAAAAACATTTCTTCTCTGTAAAAAATATAATACATCAAAGAAACGAACGTTACAACTACAAACAAAACTTACAACGATTCTGAACATAGTACTAGTACTTGAAATTCCAATTTAAAAATACCAGCATGCCGTAATAAAAGAGCCAAACGATGAGATTTTTCCATCAGAAGAAACAATAACCAACAAGGAAAAGAACTTTCCAACAAACAAACATCTAAACAGCAAAACTACATGGATTCTGAATATTCTCTGATCACCTCACGGGTCCAAGGAATCCCAACCAAAAAGCAACAAGGGGCAACACCGTAATAAAGCAGAGTAAAGGGGGGCAAAGAATCAACCTTGAAGTGGAGGGGAACGCCGGAATTGGGCCCAATCCCCTTCTCACCGGTGCAAAGAGCCCTAAAGTTCTCTGCCGTCTTCGGCACGACGCCGGCGAAGATCTCGATCACGATCCTGCCCTCCATCTCGCCGCCGATGCTGATATCCATGTAGACCCGCGGGTTCACTGCACCGCCGCAGCTGTTGCTCTCCATCTCTCTCTCCAAAACCCTAATTTTTTTCCTCTCTCTCTCTCTCTCTAAAACCCTAGCCTCTCGATTTGGGGGCAAGCGACGCCTCGGCGGCCTTTTTTATAGAATTCAAAACTGCAGCGGGGAAGTGGTGGGTTTAATGCGGGTTTTAAATAAGGGGGGCGGTGAAGTTATCCGTTTCTGTTTAGGGGTTTGGATTTTAATAATAATACTTGGTTTTGGGTTGCATTTGAGATCCGAGTTTTGCTTTGGTTGTCTGTTTTTTTGGCAAAAGTTTTTCTAGATGGGGAGTGATGATGTTGAGATGGGTACGGTTGACGTTGTGGGGTGTACTGTGTACTGCCGGCCAACAGGGCGCTGCAGCATCTAGAGAGTTCCATTGGCCAAGTAGGCACTGGAGCATCTAGAGAGTTCCATCGTCAATTTGGGTCCGCTTCCATATTTTGGAAGTTACTTCATCCTGCAAGGAAGTAAAATAGATGATATGAAAGTTACTTTAATTTTTTATCATATTTATACTACTTCTTTGGAAGTAGATAAAATAAGGAATAAAAATAAAAATAGATTTCAAAATAAAAGTTTAGGAATAGAATTTTTAAATAGAATTCAATTATATTTATGCTCAGACTTAAAAGTAAGTCTTAGAAGTAATAAGAGAAATAGGAAAAATATTATTTTATTGTCAAATAAAATAAATAATAGTATTAATCTATTTATTTATTGAGTAGAATTAAAAAGTAACGATGAGAAGCTAATGAAAAAATAATATTTTAGTTTGTTTCTTGAAGTTCAAGAGTACCACCAAAATGAGGAGAAGAGAAGGGAAAATAGGGTGCCACATAAAATGAAGTAGATTCTAATTCTCTTCTTGGCCAAATAAACAAATGAAGTAGTGGAAGTAACCTTACATCCACTACTTCCATGCAAACAAACACATTCTAAGATGATGTAGATTTTTTATGACAGACTTACTTATTCTTTTCTCTTCCCCAATTTTTAAGTTGGAAGAGCTCATCAAGAATAAGATAAAATAATAATATTTTATCCTCTCATTATTACTTTTTTATTATAGTTTAGGTAACAAATAAAATAGTATTATTATTATTTTATTAGACAATAAAATAATTTTTTTCTAGTCTACCTTTACTTTCAAAAAGTAAGCACACAAATACTAGTAACTCTATTTAAAAGGTCTTTGTCTAAACTTTTATTTTGAAAGTTTTCTTCACATACTTTCAAGAGTCCAACAGAGTCTAATATGAGTCGAGCTCGCAAAGTTGCAATGAACCTTGTGGCATTACCTTTCTCTTGAATTTGTAAGAACTTCCACAACTGATTTTCTGTATGGGCTCAATTTGGTAATGCTGCAAAAACGTATGTGTGAATTTAACTAGTAAAAAAAACCTGCAAAATAAGAGAGTGAATATCATTGCACATATATCCAAACTCGAATGTAAAATATGAAAGTTTTTGAAAAGTAGTAGGAAAAATTATGTGAACTTACAGATTTTGATACTTATAGTACCAAATAGAAAAGTATAATTACTTAATGCTTATATACATATGCGTGTGATGCCTCCAAACCACACAGGGAGGCCCGAATATATGTCCCAATAAATAGGGAGGGTGTTACTGGCAGGCACTTTCAATACCGAAGTGCACGAAGCCCTTTTCCATTTTTCTTTTTCAAACAAATATAGGCAAGAGATATAGAAACGCATAAATATGAGATATATTCCACATGGCTGAATCTATTTGCCACAATATTATAAGCAAGAGTATACCATATCCAAAAATGGTTATAATGGAATAATAAGCAATATATATATATATATATATATATATATATATATATATATATATATATATATATATATATATATATATATATAAATTGTGTATGTAGAGTCAAGTACAATATTAAAATAGAGGAACATAAGTACTGAACATATATATGAGTGTTTGGATACCACGGACCGAATTAGAAAATAAGATACATGTATACATAAAGGCCAAAATGAAACATATACAAAAAGATAAGAATCTTATGAGAAACTGGTTACTAACACTTAGCCTACAACTGAACATGTGGATTCTTGAGGGATGGTTCCCCCTTCTAGAACACTACAATCAAGCCTAGCAGACTTGGAGTGTGATAATCTCAGGGGTAGAACCCAAATAAAAATATAAATCCAAACTCGTGCAATACTATGGAAACCATATCAGTGATGCATGTTAATAGGAATAATATTAAAAATATATATGAATGAATCATGAATCATAAAGTATGCAAAATATAATTTGGATTATGAGTTACATGGTATGCAAAATATAACAAAATTTAAGTTTATTAAATATAATATGAATCATGACGTACATGAATCAAGCAACAAGGTGTGCACAATTTATCAAGAATTATGTGGTATATAATGTGTATAATATGACATTATCAGGAAAATAGATGCAAATTCTATCATACTAATTTGGAACTAAATGGTGCGAATATTCACGTATTATAGAAGTTTACCGTGCGTAGCCACTACCAAGGATCCAAGACCGATCACATATGAATCGGAGTCCACACCACTAGGCGCATTAGATATCCTGTGCATACCCGAGATCATGACCTCAAGTACCGATTCTCATTCGAACAGGATAACGTTCCTCTAAGGACATTAGTAAGAAAAAAGACAAGTAAGAAACCGATAGTGCCAGTACACAGATCGGCGGATGTATCCAAACAAAACAAGAACTTCCATAATATGTATTTCGTTCTACCATTTATTTCCTCCATACCCAGTATGTAGATATGCTAAGTTTCAATGCGACATATGCAATAAGTATACATATTTCAATAACCAGGTGAATATGACACAATACGCACGACAACACTGGCAAGTACAAAAATAATACTAGCAGGTACAAGAGTTACAAGACAAAAGTAATACTGATAAGTACACGAGTTACAAGACATATTCACGTGCGCGTGCTATCATTTTCAAGCAATAATAACATGTGCAAATAATAACATGTATAAATAAACAGATGTGCATGTATGTCATGTTTTGAATCAAGTAGTATATGCACGAACATGGCATGTATGCCT